>JAHHFK020001273.1:600000-1073412 GCA_024533555.2 Aedes koreicus | reverse complement strand
TTTGTATGAAAAAAATACAAAAACAATAGTTTTTCTTGAATTTGACTGCGAGGGGCCTCAACGACTCCTTGTTTTATTATTTTTAAATGAAAGAGCATTCAATTTTACATAACATATCAAAAAATTGGAGATGTTCTGCGTGTCGTTTTGGAGATACAATTTTTTTAAATAATAAATCATTACTCTTCATTTTATACATCACCCGCCTGTAGAAACGATGAAGATGCATGGTAGATTACCATGCGTCTCCATCCAATCAAACCTATGACTAATGAAATCTATGAGTTACTTACAAACTTAGTATAACATTCGAATCAGTCTTTAAGGCTTTCCGTTAACCACACAGACCAATTGCTATTTTTTGACGATTACCTTTTCAAATAAATAAGGCTTTAAAATTTCAAATATTTTTGCTTAGTGTAAGTTCCAAGAAAAAAACACTTTAAAGCCGCGCGACATGATGAACATGTTAAAAAATAAGAAAAACACTTTTATACATTTATTTTTATTTATTAAGTTTTTTCATAACAATTTTATACATTTTTCTTCCGTTGAAAATGAATTTTGTTTCACAATAATATACTCTTCGTTTTGAGGCTTAAAACTATGGAATGACTGAGTCCCTGAAATTTGCTTCACACGTGTGTAACGATTTTTTAATTTTCTTTCCATTTTATTATAGTCGGATTCCGAAAAAAATTGATAGTGTATTTTCGAGTCTGACTTAGAAATAGCCCATGAATAAAGTTCTTCGGCCGTTGTTATGTGATGATCTTGCAAACTGGCTTTCGCAGCATTTCGTTTCAATACGCCTCCCAAAGCATCACAAGGGCCCTTTCCATGACAAGTAGCGAAAAAATTCCACTCGGCATCTATGCCAAAATCTTTTTGCATGTTGCACAAATTAAAAGCGGTCATTTTATTTTTGTATTGGCTTCCAGATCCATCTGAGAAGAAATAAATTTTCTCTAAACCTGATAACTTACTTTTTATGAACGCTATGCATTGAGTCAAAAAAAGACGCACTGCGACATGATTATGTTTAGTGAAATCAGCAATTGCAATAAAACTGGTAAACTTCAAATCATTTGATTCTTCATCTTTAAAATAAATAGCACAAGGGTGAATAGTACATTGAGCGTTTGCCCAATGAAAGCCTTGAACTGCATCCTGCACAACGAATGAATAATTCTCCGAAAAATCACAGATTATGATACACTCAGTAGCTTTTAAATTGTTTTTCACGTGTTTTAAATAGTTTGCCTGTCGCTCAGCTGTAAAGTTATGTGGCAATAAATTGAGTAATTTTTCTAAAAAAGTATCAATAAATTCTTGTGTGTCCATTTCAACTAAGTCCAAACTGCATCTTTCTGCTTGACGCCATTGTTTAAATTGTAATGATTCAACGTGACCGTTATTAAGAATGGTCATAAGTTCTACCGCCAAAATTTGCATTCCCGGACAATTTTCGCAACATTGCTGCCAGCAATGCTCATTTGGATTTTGACAAATTATTTTTGAAAACATATCATGGTAGGACTGAACACCATCTGGAAGTAATTGTTTACTTTGGAGTGTTTTAAAAATCAATTTAACGTTTTGGTGGTAAATGCAAACGCACACCGTATGCGTGCCACTTGTTCCTGCCAAAATGCAGTGTTTTGGACGGTTACTGGCGAACATCGAAAATCCAATCTTAATATCAGGATGAGTATTTTTAAATATGGAGTACGCCTCTTGCAAATTGCATAAAACTAACCTTCTTTGTATGTAGATCCTACCTTCTTCATTGTTGGATATCAAATAATCCCTTTTTCCCGGGCACACACGACTTATATCGTCGCTATTATAAAAATTACGAACACGCATTAGCGTTTCCTCTCCTAACGAAGCTCTACTAATCCTCTTTTTAGGCACTGACATTATTCCCTCCTGTTGTTGTAATACTTTCACTTGGTTGGCCATATATTGGGAAACATCAAACTCTTGCATAATCCTGACCTGTAGACCTGATCGCTACAGCCGAGAAACAATTCAATTCAATCTCACAGGTCGATAAACATTCTACATCTACAGTAGGTAGTCAATACGTATCAACGGTTCTTCTTTTAAATAATAATACCAATGCCCCTCTGTGTAACGAAAAGAATGTTAGGTAATCAAATTGTCAATATCTACCTAAAGTCTCATTAGTCTTAGTTGCTATAATATTATATAATTATGTCAAGTAAATATTATTTATTATATAATATTTACTTGACATTCTGTGACCTACTCATAGATTTCATTAGTCATAGGTTTGATTGGATGGAGACGCATGGTAATCTACCATGCATCTTCATCGTTTCTACAGGCGGGTGATGTATAAAATGAAGAGTAATGATTTATTATTTAAAAAATTGTATCTCCAAAACGACACGCAGAACATCTCCAATTTTTTGATATGTTATGTAAAATTGAATGCTCTTTCATTTAAAAATAATAAAACAAGGAGTCGTTGAGGCCCCTCGCAGTCAAATTCAAGAAAAACTATTTGTTTTGTATTTTTTTCATACAAAAATTGATATATTCAAAGGTTTCGTATTTTTGCTTGGAAATTCAAAAAAATACCAATACAATGGCCAAAAATGACTAAAATCGGTTAAACGGTTTAGGAGTTATAAATTTTTGAAAATTGAAGATTTTGAAAAATCACGATTTTTTGGACCAGTCTAACGCAGAAAGGTCCAGTCTAATAACGAAATAAAAAAATACGGGTCTAATATTTTTCGATGTTGAACAATCCTACCGAATATTATAAAATTCTGAGAGATCGTATAACTT
Source organism: Aedes koreicus (assembly GCA_024533555.2). Lineage (NCBI taxonomy): Eukaryota > Metazoa > Arthropoda > Insecta > Diptera > Culicidae > Aedes > Aedes koreicus. The sequence continues at coordinate 1,070,589 of JAHHFK020001273.1, read as the reverse complement.
TTTTTCATGGAATTGCGGTATATATATATATATATATATATATATATATATATATATATATATATATATATATATATATATATATATATATATATATATATATATATATATATATATATATATATATATATATATATATATATATATATATATATATATATATATATATATATATATATATATATATATATATATATATATATATATATATATATATATATATATATATATATATATATATATATATATATATATATATATATATATATATATATATATATATATATATATATATATATATATATATATATATATATATATATATATATATATATATATATATATATATAAATATATATATATATATATATATATATATATATATATATATATATATATATATATATATATATATATATATATATATATATATATATATATATATATATATATATATATATATATATATATATATATATATATATATATATATATATATATATATATATATATATATATATATATATATATATATATATATATATATATATATATATATATATATGTAGGTGGTGTTCGGCTCCTTACTGCAAATGTTTTCTGGGGCGCTAGGAGATGATATTTGAAGAAAAAAATTGTTTTACGCGTATGGTCAAATCTTACAGTTTACGGGGTTTTTGAACTTTCAATGTTTTGGTACATGTCAGTCTTAAATTTACTGCAACTCTAAAATTATGTTACTTACCAAGATTTTTCTTCTTTTGAAAGCTCAGGAAATTTCCTACAAAACAATTTTATTCAAATCTTGAGTCATTATCATATAACGTCTTTTTAGGGCTAAAAATGTTTTTGATGGTTTGATGGTTTTTTCATGTTTTTTGCATAAAACACATAATAAACAGCAGTTATTGATTTAACAAAAACATGATTTTCAAAGTGTTCTACAACTCTCTCTTTGACACAAACTTTCTATCTTGCTTAGTTTTTCTTGCAACTTTTTTGGAAAGCGCCATGCTGTGCCTCCAATTACCAGATAACTAAATCACGAATTTAACACCAGCGTGGTAATGTCTGTGCGGAGGACGCACAGCACACTTGATCACCTCGATACTTGATGAGGCGTCCAAAAAGATGATTGTCATATCCTAAATCCAGAGAAATTTGCGAAATTAGCAAATCTGCTTTTGTAAACAAACATTCAAATCAACTATTTCTCACGAATAATAGCTAAATTTCTTAAACTAAGGGCAACTCCAGGAGTGTATCGTCGTTACAAAATAGAACTGGATTTATAACAAAGGCAACTTCAGCAAGGTGTTCTAGTTGGATAATTTCGAACAGTTTCATGTTAAAATTCAAAACTGGAATACTACGTTGTTCTATTTTTGTTCAATTTTGAAACGCGTTTCATCCAAGTTATATATTTTTTGTCATTGTGGTAGTGTCTATGGAATCAAGTCACACGTCAAACTTTGAATCAATGTCCGGTCGTGCATCTGGTTGAATCTTGTATCCGTTGATCCGTTGGTACTTTTTCGTTAATAATTTCAATTCGCAGCAACAAGTCTGAACGTAAGTTATAAATGGTAACTTGAATAGGTGAATAGATTTGAGCTTGGTTTTTTTTCAGATAATAGCAAAGCAAGAAAACATCCAGCGCGAGAAAAATTTTAGCAGGCTGGAAGATCGGCAAGTCAGCGTTTCTTGGGTATATGCTACTCAAGATTCTATAAAAGGCACCGACCAGAATGCATCTGCGTTTTGGAATAATGTCTACCAAAATGCCAAGACTGCCACTCCTTCGTTATGCTCAAGAACAGCGGAAGCTCTCCGGCAAAGGTTTGGTGCAATCAGTCGTATTGTGATGAAATTTTCCGGGTGCGTAAAATTTGTTCAACGTCTGAACAAAAGCGGTGCGTCGTCCACGGATAAACATAATATGGCACTGGAACTGTTTAAGACGAACCACAAAGAGGATTTTAAATTGAGGTTATGAGGTGCTGAAGCAGTGTCCGAAATTTATGAACGCCGAGATGAACGTATCAAAATCACCTGTAACGGAGGCACCTTGGGTAATTTTTTGTTTAATTTTGAGCCTTGCCGCTTCTTGGCCTCTTCGCAGTTTTCTATGTGACTGAAAGAAAATCTCGAATTAGACAATAACTATGGAGGATCCGTTCTCTCTGTTTAGATGAATTAGTTGAGTTACACCTTAACAGTAAATTTTCATATACTTACCCTCAACCAGCTGAAAAGTTAAATCCAAATCCGTCGTACCTTCAAATTCACTGGTGATAAATTCGTAAAATTCGTCAGTCATTTTCAAGGTCTTTTCCTATTTCGTGACAAATCAAAATATATTTATCATCAATCATACACACACATTCAAGTCTTTAGGTTTAGAACAACATTTGGAACTGCTGCTGAAGAGAGAGTATGTTTGTTATATATTTTCCGAAGAGAAAAATTTATAACTAACATATAAAATGAATCTAGAACTACAACACTCCAAATCTGCTTTTGCAAACAAACATTCAAATCAACTATTTCTCACGAATAATAGCTAAATTTCTTAAACTAAGGGCAACTCCAGGAGTGTATGGTCGTTACAAAATTTAACTGGTTTTATAACAAAGGCAACTTCAGCAAGGCGTTCTAGTTGGATAATTTCGAACAGTTTCATGTTAAAATTTAAAACTGGAATATTACGTTGTTCTATTTTTGTTCAAATTTGAAACGCGTTTCATCCAAGTTTTTTTTTTTTTTTTGTCATTGTGGTAGTGTCTATGGAATCAAGTCAAACGTCAAACTTTGAATCAACGTCCGGTCATGCATCTGTTTGAATCTTGTATACGTTCTATTTTTTCGTTAATAATTTCAAGTTGCAGCAACAAGTCTGAACTCGCTGACCATCATATCCCTATTTCTTTGTTATTACCATCATTTCCATATTTCTTTGTTTTTAAATTTTTTTCGAGAATTTCTCCATATTGTGGAATATTTAAATTAGGTATAGAACCGAAAATGATTTAGAAGAATATAAAGGGTAATTCCAGAGAAGTTCTGAGAGGAATCTCAAAGGAATTATGAGGGAAAATTCCAAAGGAATACTGGAGAAATTCCAGCGGAATTTTGAAAGGAATTCCAGAGGAATTCTGATGAGAATTTAAGAAGAATCCTGAGGAGAATACTAGAGAAATTCTAGTAAGAATTCCTGAAAAATTCTGAGAAGAATTCCAGTGGACTTCTGGAGAATTCCTCAGGACTTCTGAAGACAGTTTGAGTGGAATTTTGAGAATTTCAGTGTAATTCCAAGATTAATTCCACAGGAATTCTGATGAGAATTGCAGAAGAACTCTGATGAGAACTCCAGAAGAATTCTTAGAAAAACTGCGAATGAATTAAAGGAAGAATTCCAGAAAAAATCCTATGAAGAATTGCAACTGAATTCTGAGGAGAATTCTAGGGGAATTCTAAAAAAAATTCTAAGGGAATTCTGAGGAAAATTCCAGACGATTTCTGAGATTTCTAAAGAAATCCGAAGGGGATAGTAATTCTGAGGGAAATTCCAAAGGAGTTCTGAGAGGAATTACAGCGGAAATTTGAGGAGAATTCCTAAGGAATTCTGAGAATATGCCCACAGAAATTTTAAGAATCAATTATACACACACATTCAAGTCTTTAGGTTTAGAACAACATTTAGAACTGCTGCTGAAGAGAGGGTATGTTAGTTATATATTTTCCCAAGAGAAAATTTTATAACTGACATATAAAATGAGCTATGTTTTGGGCTGCCGATGCCGAACAATTGGCGTAACCGTACACAGAAAAAAATTTTTTAGTAAAAACTACCATTTTACCTGACTATGCCTATCTTTAAAAGTACCATGAAATTTCAGTCAAATTTACTACGTTATGGTAAAACCTTCAACATTTGTGGTATATTTGACAGACCTCATGTTGACATCAACCGCACCATGGTCGATCTAATCGCAGGCATGGTAAAATCAAACGCATTTATAGTCTGTGTTTGCGCTTAATTTAACCCTCGAAATGGTAGTTTCTGCTGCGGTTTTTTTTTTTGCGTGTAGCAGATAGGGTACGGGACGGGTTTTAAGCAGTTTAGTCAGCCCCTGAGACATTTGATCAAGCTGTATGCAATCTATAATTAGAACTGCCAATATTTAGACATTAATCCCTCTGCTTACGTCTGGTCTATCGGGACATACCTTCAGCATTAGGCTCAGAAAATGTCATAGCCATGGAATCAGTGTTGTTGATTCATGAGCGATTTCACGATTTACAGTCGAGAGTTCTCTACACGCGAGAGGAGAGCAAAAAAATAATACCACTGTTCATCATCCCCCTATCGTTTCCACAGGAGAGTGAATGTGCGTGTTTTTTCCATTGCGGTTTATCTCTTCACTCTATGAAATGAACTATTATTGATTAGCGAGGAAGCCTCTCGCATGGTGAGTGAGTACCGCTTGAGCAGCTGACGGGTTTGCTCATTGAGTGAATAATGTTGGTTGAGCAAGATGTTTGTTACGGGTACTTCGCTTGCATCTAGTAGGTGAGTCTATGGCGTGCAACCAAGATAGAGGTTTGGATTTATTTTTTCATCATCGCCTATCCGCTTTTTTGCTTCATTAGTGGAGCTTGATGTTGATCTTGATAGTTATATAGGATTTGCATTATTTGGATCTTGACGTTCGCTTGTGTCATTTTAGAGATGCACCTCTAGTGTAATTTATAAAAACGAAATAAGTGTACATCTGACCAACGAGACTTGCGAGAACAGGGGTGGCATTGCACAGCTCGAAACGAACGACTTTTTGTACGAATGCTTGTGAGAAAAAGTTCTTCGTTTCGAGATCCACAATGCAACCGCAGGTTAATCTTCGAGCTGGCTGATCAAGCTCGTACGTGGGCAACACATTTGTTTGCATCTGGCATCGAACGCTTATTTATATGTCAGCAAACAGAGCGCAGTGTAAGCAAATATTCAAATGAATTACATCCCAGCATTGTTTTAAATAATATGCAGTTTCTTAACCATCGATATCCATGAGTTCAAGATTTGCTGTGTTTTCTCGCGAGTTTTGGGCTGTATATAATACGAACAATGTCCAAACATTTCGAAAAAGTGATATTCTATGGTATATTTCTATAAGCAGGGATGTTCCTGTAAATCTCTGAATTGATAAAGTGACCAACATACAAAGCACCAGTTTGTTCAATACATTTTTAGCTGAAAAAAGTAGTTAACTAAGAACAATGTTATAAATTTAGAGAAAGCATCAATTTTCTCCCAACGATTCCTGAATTATTATTAAAATTAATTACATTAAAATGAAAACATAAACAATTTAATGCCTTTTTAGATGTATATCATGAAAAAAATTCAAAATAGTATGTAATAGATCTATCTCCACTTCTATTCGACCTACATTTGAATTACCTTTTGAATCGTATTCATGAAGTTAACTAGATGACCTTCCATACAAAGTATACCACCTTCCATACAAAGTATATTCGATCTAAACGCCAATTTCTTCAACCCTATTGGGTATATTCTTTAGGTGTGATTCGTGGCTTGCCAATTTGCAAGTTCATATAAAACACTCAATACCAGAGAGTTAACGATGTTTTTTGACGTAGATTACGTCGTACGGCAAGGGCAGGGTGTCAAATCAAAATCTGAAAATAGCGGCCGTCACGAAATATCCTTACAAATTTAACGCTTATAACTTAATAAATGCTCGATAGATTTTCAAGATGTTTAAATCAATCGGTTTCTAATTTTCCCGCGTATCAAGTCAACTGTCAAAAACAATCTTTCCACAATTGTAACACATTGAAAGTAACGCAAATAAAAGGTGATGTCTTAAAATTTCGTTTTGTTGGCTAAATTTGCTGAATGCACAGTACTTTTCCATCACAGATTTCAATGTAGCAATAAACGTATGTTGCAGTGAACAATATATAAGGGGACACCGTTGCAAATTATCTCATTCGTTCGGTAATTGTCAAGCTGTGCGGAGTGGCGGGGAGCCAATATTGGATTGGCAGCTAGTGGTGGCAAGTACCCTGGAGGGTTTACTGGCGAGCAACAATTGGCCAGGTAGCTGATTACTCTAGTTCGCTAGGCAACCGTTGCTAGGCAGCCATGTGTTTTGCAGTCGTATGATGGGCAATCGGTTGACCATGCCAGTGGTGTATTTGTAGCCAGCCGGTGGGCGGAACCACGAGGAGCAAAATAAGGTGCTTGTGTGTGATCCTGTTGTTAGCCAATTTTTGGCCACCCACCCACAAACTATTTTCCCCCAAAAAAAAAAGAGGGTTTAAATTAAAAAAAAACACTTTTAAAACCCCCCCTTTTCAGGACAACCAATCCAATTTCCCAATGAAAAGAGTTTGTTTGAATTTAACTTAAGGTCTGTATCCACATTAATCCGGACACCTTCAAATCATTGTAACTTTTGAAATATTGCACGTAGGAATGAAAAATTTCACTGTGGTATAACTGAGAGTCTATGATGAAAAAGACTATGATTGATGTTAACATTTCATGTTTAGTATTCAAGATGACGACGAAAGAAAAACAAGTGCGCGAGCGAATTGTTTACGGGCGTACGGCAAATCCTGACTTGTCAATACGAGACCTTGCAAAAACATTGGATTTGCCTAAATCCACTGTTCACGATGTACTCAAATCATTTTTGGAACGTTTGACAGTGGAGAGGAAACCAAGAAGTGACAAAAACATTGGACGCACTGATCCTGTCATGGACCGAAAGGTGAAAAGGATATTAACGAAAAACCCAAATCTCTCCATTCGAACGGTGGCTCGTAAAATAGGGATGTTGCCTGGTTTTGTCCAAAAATTAAAACAACGTTTGGGACTTAAGTCGTATAAAGTAAAAACAGTTCCAAATCGCAACGACAAACAGAACTTGGCAGCAAATCACGGGCTCGACGTTTGTACTGCGAATATTTGACGAAGTTTTCATGTGTTGTTAGGGACGATTAAACTTATGTCCTGGAGGATTTCAAGCAGCTTCCAGGGCTGGCCCTTTTATTCTGCTATGGCCAGAAATGCTACAGCTGAGCATTTCAGAACGAAGAAGGCATCGAAATTTCCCAAAAAATACCTTGATTGGCAAGCGATTTGCACGTGTGGCAAAAAGAGTAAATCTTTCGTCACTACAGGCACATTCAACAAGGAGATCTATCAGAAAGAGTGTCTGCAGAAGCGATTGCTACCCTTCATCAAAAGTCACAAAGAAAAACCTTTGTTCTGTCCCGATTTGGCATCATGCCACTATGCTAAAACTGTGATGGACTGGTACCAAGCAAATCAAGTGAACATTGTACCAAAAATCTCAAACCCACCAAATTGCCCAGAGCTACGACCAATCGAGAGATATCGGGTTCTGATGCAGCGGAAGCTTTCTGGAAAAAAGCAAGGAATCAAAGACATCAAACACTTGCAGCAAATTTGGACAAAGACGGCTTCTCCGATTTCTGAAGAGTCTGTACAAACCCTAATGGACGGAGTTAAGTGCAAAGTTCGAAAATTTTATGCAAATACCGAATAACTATGTTTTGTCTTCACGAATTGTTAAAACACATCCCATGAATCTAAAATACACAACTACGACGGAAATATAATGCGAAATTTATGTTTTATTCATGTTTTGAGGTGTCTGGATTATTGCGGATTCAGACCTTACAAATTTCCAAATTCCGTTCTAAAGTCTTGGCAATTGGCAGCCAGCGGTGGCTTAAATAGTTTTAGTTTTCTTTTTGTCGTCGCATACCTTAAGCGTTGTGTTACATCGCTAGTACGGCTCGGAAATTTAAACGGTTTCTATATTATTCCGGACCGCAAACAGCAGGCCTATAGCAATGGTTGCATGCCAAATAGAAATTTAAAAATATGGCTAATAAAAACACTGGACGCTAATAACTCGATCATTTCTTGATTGATTTTTGAGATTTTTGCACTAGACAATTAGAGTTTTTCACGATTGCTATTTTAATTTGTTTGGTGTAGTATTTACAATTTAACAAAAAAAATACTTATATTTTGTGTACAAATTCATCCGAATTTGGAAAATTTGAGTCGAAGTGTGCTTTGCTCGACGGTGGAAGCAAATATGTTTTTTTCCGTCAACATTTTTGATTTTTACCTGATTTTTCGAATTATACGTATTGTTTGTTATTGTGATTGTGATTGTAAGGGATTGTGATTGTGTATCGATCAGAGTTCCATAGTGGTAAACCACCGAGATGCCAAAATGTCCAAAATCCAAACCCGCTTTTAACAGGCGGCCGAAGCAGCGGAAGCAACCGAACGGAGTAACAAATTCGATGGCCGCAGACCGAAGCCTAAAAGTCTGGCAGAAGTGAAATAGAAGGACAAGCTAAACATGGAGCAGGTGGAGGATCTGTAGAAAGCGACAACGTCACTGTTGATGGGTTGAAGGAGTTATGTTTGAGGTACGATGCTGTTTCCGTTCATCCGGTGAGTACGTGCGCATATCTTGTCTAGGATAGAGAGTGTAATCTTTTCCGTAATTAATGATCGTTCAATTTGTTGACTGAAAATATTTTTCTGCACAGTCTTCAAACGATTGTTCGCTACTGCACGCCTTCAAACGCGTATTTGTGTGTATATGAGTGTGTGTGGGGGGGGGGGGGGGGGGGGATTACTTTCTTAGCTTCGTCACACCCAACGACCTATATAATTTTTTATATGCACATATGCTTTCTCGTCAAGGAAAGGCTCCCGCACAATCCCATCCAACTTCCAACTCCAGATGTCTATGAAGGAAATCCTCTTAGACGAGGATGCCAAGCGAGCTCGGTTTTTATTTCACCAAATAATTTCTAAGATGCGAATCATACAATTTCTTAACACACATACCACGTACCTCGAGAAAACCTATCCTTTTTGACCAATTTTCTTCATCAAATATCTGTTAATAACTCAGCTATTAAAGTATTTTCCATTGAATTAGTTGTTTGGCGCTGCACGTAGAGCCACAGACCAATAAGAATCGGCTCTTTTCTAATGTTACGCGAGATTTATTTTCAAATCTAACGATACGATGCAAAGATAAATAAAATAAAAATTTGTTTTTGAAATTCACTTTCCATCTCCTGGTTGAAGTGCGTGATCTGTTGAATATAACGGAATAACGATATCAGTCTACCTCTGAAAATCCACTCCTGAATTAAGATAACAGAAAAAAGGAGATAAATCTCAATAATTATGTATAATTAATTTCAAGTTTTTACTCAAACAATTTCTTTAATAGTTCTATTTATATTGCGATTTCAGTACTTAACCGTGTGTATGATTTCTATGTTTTCATTCTGATTCATACACTGCGCATCAATGGCAAACACGTGACGACCACGACGCGATGCGGAACCGATTTTTAAATTTCTGATTCTGTATTTTACTCCCTCACTTATCAGCGTCTTCATCACACTAGCCGCTTTTCCAACGAGGCCCGTCAGGATTAGCATTGCAACGAAAAACATTTCCTTGTTCGCTCGTTCAAATTTTCGGAACCAGGCAACTGCTAGCGATTAACTGAGTGAGCAAGATTTTTTTTGCTCAGCAAAATATTGCTCAGGCTGCGAGTCAAATGTTGCATGAGTTATTACGATTGTGCTCAAGGCCTGAGAGAGATAGAGCTGATTCTTATGAACTCATTCTCTGGCTTTTCCTATTCTCGCGGTGAGTTGAATCACCATATCGTTCAAACCGTCGCGCTCCATCTCGTGCTGCAATGCTGGTACGAAAATGAACACTGTGAGTTATCTCTCTCGAAAACAGGCATTGAGCGTTCATTGATGTGAGTGCATACAACATTGCCTACAGCTAACATTTTTTACCTAACCTATCCTGAGTCAAAAACAAATATTATGCTTGATATCTACCTCGCCTTTTTCTTATACCTAACCTAAGTATTCTGTAGCAGCGGGTGCTACAGCAAATATGAATCTGCATCGTAAGTGTCTCTCTCGTTAATTCGAGCGAATAAATTTGAGAACTAATGAAAGAAATAGCTCGTCATTCGAGTGGTTGACAGAGGGTGCTGCGTTACAACTTAACGTCGGATCACAGCAATGACATCTATATAAGAACATCCGTATCGGGCGCAACTATCTGGGCGACTAAAATACTAGCGCATCGAGCTGTTATTTTAGTTGAGTCACTCAATCTCACACCGGTCGCTACTATATGTTGTTACCGTGTTCTGTATCGGTCGCTGCTAAACTAGTGCTCCATCATAAGTTTGACAGATTCGGTGATCGTCATAAACATAGTCAATTGCGATGGCTCTTTCTTCGTAAAATCTCTTGGAGAGACGCTCGGTTGGCATGAAAAGAACCATTGGTTACAGTGGTCTCTCTAGGAACCACTGGGGTTTGGTACAAAAATATAAATGTCCTTTCCTATAAGTTTCACCAAATCACCCCTGAGATTTAGGGATGGGCAATTGTGTTAAATAATTCTTTTCATGCCTGCCGAAGGACAAATGCCCCCTCCTACAAGTTCCCCCGGGGCACCTCAGAGGTTCCGAGAGTGGCCAATGTAGCTAATGGTTCTTTTCAGGCCTACCGAAAGTCTCATGAAGAAAACAACATGAAGAAAAAACCGTCGCACCTGGTGGTTTGGCGCAAAAAATCTCCTACAGGTTCCTCCGGGACACCCCAGGGGTTGCCAGAGCGGCCATTGTGGCTAATGATCCTCTTTCATGGCAACCAAAAATCTATCCAGGAGAAATCATGAAAAAGCCATCGCACGACCCTATTGATAAAATTCTTATTATTAAATCAAATTGACTTAAAGTTGATAAAGCAATAATTTTCTTTAAATCAAATTCAAAATTTGCCCCCTAATCCTGATTGCGTAAACAAAAATAAACAACAAACCAATCGGATATTTTTGTCAATTGGCAGTCGAATAGCAACCGTCTCTCGCGCCACTATCGCGTTGCTAAATTTGAGCGCCTGATGCTTTCCGATAGTCGCGCCACAATTTTGCTAGCGCTTTTAGTTGCGCCCGATACGGTTTGAAGTGATGGTGAGGGCGATCAAATATAGTTTAGTCGCGCACCGGTACGAGTGCTCTAATATCTGGCGCAACATACTGCTTGCCTGCATTGGAAGCAAAAATAATGTAAACATTGCTGAGCCGAAGAATGATGACGTAACACTATTCAACTTTCTATGGGCGTGCATAGAATCAAATAACAAAAAACGGTTCAAACGTGCATTATAATTACTGGAATGTGGAAATAATAACTAAATAATAATAACTATACATATACCATTTATAGAGCAGAAGCATTTCCTCCCTAAAGCATGGGTCTTTTATAGTGAATTTAACTGAGGTAATTGAATTTCTGCCACATTAACCTTCAAACGCTGGGACTTGACAATCGAGTAGCGATATAGAGTAAATTTTCCATCATCGATAGACTGGAATCGGTCGAAAAATTAAGTTTTATAGCGTACGCAATAAACAATCACGGAGCGAACGAATTAAACAAATAATATGATGAAGCACTTTCCGAGCTCTTGTGTAGAGTGTGCAAGGAGCAATTGATTTTTGCTCATTTCACTAATATTGTTGTGGCCACTGGGCCAGACCTTCTATAGACGTCATTGGGATCACAGCCCCGAAAGTCGACTGATTGACGTTTCTGATCTGTCACATCGTTCTAAATTGTCACATTCAACAACACCAACACCAACACCAACACCAACACCAACACCAACACCAACACCAACACCAACACCAACACCAACACCAACACCAACACCAACACCAACACCAACACCAACACCAACACCAACAACACCACAACACCAACAACACCAACAACACCAACAACACCAACAACACCAACAACACCAACAACACCAACAACACCAACAACACCAACAACACCAACAACACCAACAACACCAACAACACCAACAACACCAACAACACCAACAACACCAACAACACCAACAACACCAACAACACCAACAACACCAACAACACCAACAACACCAACAACACCAACAACACCAACAACACCAACAACACCAACAACACCAACAACACCAACAACACCAACAACACCAACAACACCAACAACACCAACAACACCAACAACACCAACAACACCAACAACAACAACAACAACACACAACAACACCAACAACACCAACAACACAACAACAACACCAACAACACCAACAACACCAACAACACCAACAACACCAACAACACCAACAACACCAACAACACCAACAACACCAACAACACCAACAACACCAACAACACCAACAACACCAACAACACCAACAACCACAACACCAACAACACCAACAACACCAACAACACCAACAACACCAACAACACCAACAACACCAACAACACCAACAACACCAACAACACCAACAACACCAACAACACCAACAACACCAACAACACCAACAACACCAACAACACCAACAACACCAACAACACCAACAACACCAACAACACCAACAACACCAACAACACCAACAACACCAACAACACCAACAACACCAACAACACCAACAACACCAACAACACCAACAACACCAACAACACCAACAACACCAACAACACCAACAACACCAACAACACCAACAACACCAACAACACCAACAACACCAACAACACCAACAACACCAACAACACCAACAACACCAACAACACCAACAACACCAACAACACCAACAACACCAACAACACCAACAACACCAACAACACCAACAACACCAACAACACCAACAACACCAACAACACCAACAACACCAACAACACCAACAACACCAACAACACCAACAACACCAACAACACCAACAACAACAACAACAACAACAACAACAACAACAACAACAACAACAACAACAACAACAACAACAACAACAACAACAACAACAACAACAACAACAACAACAACAACAACAACAACAACAACAACAACAACAACAACAACAACAACAACAACAACAACAACAACAACAACAACAACAACAACAACAACAACAACAACAACAACAACAACAACAACAACAACAACAACAACAACAACAACAACAACAACAACAACAACAACAACAACAACAACAACAACAACAACAACAACAACAACAACAACAACAACAACAACAACAACAACAACAACAACAACAACAACAACAACAACAACAACAACAACAACAACAACAACAACAACAACAACAACAACAACAACAACAACAACAACAACAACAACAACAACAACAACAACAACAACAACAACAACAACAACAACAACAACAACAACAACAACAACAACAACAACAACAACAACAACAACAACAACAACAACAACAACAACAACAACAACAACAACAACAACAACAACAACAACAACAACAACAACAACAACAACAACAACAACAACAACAACAACAACAACAACAACAACAACAACAACAACAACAACAACAACAACAACAACAACAACAACAACAACAACAACAACAACAACAACAACAACAACAACAACAACAACAACAACAACAACAACAACAACAACAACAACAACAACAACAACAACAACAACAACAACAACAACAACAACAACAACAACAACAACAACAACAACAACAACAACAACAACAACAACAACAACAACAACAACAACAACAACAACAACAACAACAACAACAACAACAACAACAACAACAACAACAACAACAACAACAACAACAACAACAACAACAACAACAACAACAACAACAACAACAACAACAACAACAACAACAACAACAACAACAACAACAACAACAACAACAACAACAACAACAACAACAACAACAACAACAACAACAACAACAACAACAACAACAACAACAACAACAACAACAACAACAACAACAACAACAACAACAACAACAACAACAACAACAACAACAACAACAACAACAACAACAACAACAACAACAACAACAACAACAACAACAACAACAACAACAACAACAACAACAACAACAACAACAACAACAACAACAACAACAACAACAACAACAACAACAACAACAACAACAACAACAACAACAACAACAACAACAACAACAACAACAACAACAACAACAACAACAACAACAACAACAACAACAACAACAACAACAACAACAACAACAACAACAACAACAACAACAACAACAACAACAACAACAACAACAACAACAACAACAACAACAACAACAACAACAACAACAACAACAACAACAACAACAACAACAACAACAACAACAACAACAACAACAACAACAACAACAACAACAACAACAACAACAACAACAACAACAACAACAACAACAACAACAACAACAACAACAACAACAACAACAACAACAACAACAACAACAACAACAACAACAACAACAACAACAACAACAACAACAACAACAACAACAACAACAACAACAACAACAACAACAACAACAACAACAACAACAACAACAACAACAACAACAACAACAACAACAACAACAACAACAACAACAACAACAACAACAACAACAACAACAACAACAACAACAACAACAACAACAACAACAACAACAACAACAACAACAACAACAACAACAACAACAACAACAACAACAACAACAACAACAACAACAACAACAACAACAACAACAACAACAACAACAACAACAACAACAACAACAACAACAACAACAACAACAACAACAACAACAACAACAACAACAACAACAACAACAACAACAACAACAACAACAACAACAACAACAACAACAACAACAACAACAACAACAACAACAACAACAACAACAACAACAACAACAACAACAACAACAACAACAACAACAACAACAACAACAACAACAACAACAACAACAACAACAACAACAACAACAACAACAACAACAACAACAACAACAACAACAACAACAACAACAACAACAACAACAACAACAACAACAACAACAACAACAACAACAACAACAACAACAACAACAACAACAACAACAACAACAACAACAACAACAACAACAACAACAACAACAACAACAACAACAACAACAACAACAACAACAACAACAACAACAACAACAACAACAACAATTGAATTTTGATCTCACGTTTAGGGTTTTTTTTTACTCGTTTTATTTTCCGTCGGCCTATTTCCTCACAACGTGGCGACAACCACCGACACCAGGAAGACGACATATCGCACTCATCAACACATGAGCCGGGACCAACGGCTTGACTTTCCTTCCGAAGGAAGACGTGACCAGATTTTTTGGCCTCAGTAAACCACAAAATTCGCTCGCGCACTTGTTTTTCTTTCGTCGCCATCTTGAATACGAAACATGAAATGTGAACATCAATCATAGTCTTTTTCATCATACACTCTCAGCTATACCACAGTGAAATTTTTCATTCCTATGTGCAATATATCAAAAGTAACAATGATTTGAAGGTGTCTGGATTAATGTGGATACAGACCTTAATTTCGGCTTTAAAGAAGCATAGAGGAGGTGTTGGTAGACAAAACAGTTTTTAATGTAGTTTTATCAACGAAGCCGGGAGGAATGGTATACGGCTGGAATAAAACTAAAATTGCTACTTGAGAGTAGAATTAAATTATGACACATGCCAGTTGCTACAGAGATTCCCAAACAATAACGATCAGATGTACTAATTGGATGAAGCCTGTAATGGATTGGTACGAAACGAAGGGCGTTAATGTGGTCCCGAAGTAGGCGAACCCGCTTAATACACCAGAACTTTGTCCGATCGAAAAGTTTTGGCGATAATGAAGAAGAAGTGCGTTCCATTGGAACCCAACGTAATTTCGGGATTAAAATAGATCTGTAGTTCCTTGGAGAATGGCTGCTGCTGCTGCTGCTGCTGTGCGCGTGTGTGTGTGTGTGCGCGCGTGTGTGTGTGTGTGTGTGTGTGTGTGTGTGTGTGTGTGTGTGTGTGTGTGTGTGTGTGTGTGTGTGTGTGTTTCGAGGGGGGGGGGGAAACGCTATGTATTCAACTTGCATTACGAAAAAAGAGCAGAGAGTGGGCACATACAATTATGTGCATTTCTCATAAGTGTGTTTGCGCATTGGTTTTGTTTGTTGCTTCTGACCGGCAAAAGGCTGTTCTCTTTATAACGTTGATCTACTTTAATTTACATACTTTTTTTTAAATTTCACCCCCGAGTAGAGTTTGAGATATAATAGAAAACTAATTATGATGTTGTGGTCTTGCTGATAATGATTCCTCAGGTTGCTGTCGTTTTGGTCGTTTTAACGGTTAAAAGATCAAAATTTATAGCATTTTTTCCCCCCAAAAAAAAAAAAAAAAAAATCCTCCTACAAAAGAAAACAAAAAAAGCAAATTATTTTTCTTTTTTTTTTCCCCCATAAAAAAAAAAAAAAAAACCCCATACAAAAAAAAAAAAAAAAAAAAAAAAAAATTTTTTAAAAAAAAAAAAAAAAAAAAAAAAAAAAAAAAAAAAAAAAAAATTATTTAAAAAAAAAAAAAAAAAAAAAAAAAAAAAAAAATTTTTTTTTTTTTTTTTTTTTTTTAAAAAAAAATTTTTTTAATTATTTTTTTTTTTATGTTTTTTTTTTTTTTTTTTTTTTTTTTTGTTTTTTTGTTGGGGCGTAGAATCACTGCGTCCACTGAGTTGAACTTTTGTGGTATACCCCTGTTTACTATTCTAATTCGCATCTTAAAGCTAGATCACCATTTGTCAAGTGACCAGCCCAAGACGCGTCTCCCAGTCAGGCAAAATTGAGTTTATAAAACCCACCACCTTTCCAGGATTTGCAGTCCAAATTTCTTTAGGTTGCATATAGCCACTGTACAGAAATTTAAGTCTGCTCTTGTACAAAGCATCACAACTGCAAAGCAGATGTTCCGAGGTTTCACGTTCCATGTTACAGAAACGACAGATATCATTCTGAACCTGGCCAATGTTTTTCAAATGATATCTACTCGGGCAATGTCCGGTTATTAGGCCAGTATAGGTACAAAGAACTCTCTTATTGAGCTCCAGAAGCTTTTTACTGATTGTAACATTTGGAATTATAAACCTTTTCGCTTGAACACACTTTGTGGTGACCAACCAATTGGTCATCACCCTTTGCACTTCCCAAGATTTTAATTCCATTTTTATGGCACAGTATGATATACCGCAGAATGGTTCTGGGCCAATAAACTGTGCATTTGAACCTTGTTTAGCAAGCTCGTCTGCCCTTTCATTGCCTTCAATGCCACAGTGTCCCGGAACCCAGAATAAATTTACCGAGTTCTCTTGGCACACCTTTCGCAATGAAAGAATGCATTCCCAGACAAGTTTGGATGTGCATTTATAATTACTTAACGCTTTGAGTGCCGCTTGGCTGTCTGTAAAAATACAAATATTTGCATATCTATATTTCCTCTTCAGACAAACGTTAACACATTTTATTATAGCAAAGATCTCCGCTTGGAAAACCGTTGGATAGTTTCCCATCGCCACTGAGATTTCTACCCCAGGGCCGAAGATTCCTGCTCCCGTTTTTGTTCCAATTTTTGAGCCATCTGTGAAGAATTTTATGGAGCCATGGCGAACAGTGGGACCCCCCCCCCCCACCCTATACGTAACTTTTCACATATTTTGTAAGGGATGTATTGTTTTTCCACAGTTTTCACCCATCCCCCATCCATATACATCCCTCCCCCATTTAAAAAGTTTTGTAAAATCCCCAGGTGCCCGACAAAGCCCCCACACAGAAAAGTTTTCACCCTTTAAAGTCTAAGCATACTCTTTTCCGCTTCTAGTTGCACGTATTCGTGCAAAGGCAGCAGATTTAGAATTGCATTCAACGCATTTGATGGAGTGCTGCGCATCGCTCCCGTTATAGCAATGGATACTAGCCGTTGAAGTTTTGTAAGCTTTTTCTGTGCAGTAGCCTCTTTTGTTTTTGGCCACCATACAAGAGAAGCATACGTTACTTTTGGGGACTTTACTCGGGCAGTCTACCATATTACAAAATTTGTTAAAAGAAGAAACTTTACTGGAGACATCAGCTGCCAAAAGTGCTTCGTTTTGGGGTTATTAAATTTGTCTAGTTGGGTTGCCTTTCTGGCCCATAGAGCATTGGACTTATGAATGTTGTCTAGCTGAATTACCTTTCTGGCCCATAGTGCGTTGTAGATAAGCGATGGTAATAAGCGACGATGCATTGGTATCATAAGTATTTAATCTAGACCGATATACAATGGGACAAAAAATCAAATACATTTCATGTCGACATCGATACATCAGTTGTAACTGAACCAATTAGGAAGTTAAAAATAGAATAAACAATTTTTAAATATATAATTTTACAAACTTACGTTATCAACCTATATGGATATATGTCTTATCTATCCGCTTGTTTAATAAGAATTTGATACCTTACGTTCATTTTACCATCGTTTGTCAATTGTTTAACAATTTTATGCGTAACTTCTTTTTATTCATTCAAATTGGCGTACAAAAGGCACATCTTATGTTCACGTTAATTTAGTTTAAAAACGCGTCTTCTACATTTAGTGGGTTACACTTAAAACGATTATTAGTTTCAGGACGTGGAAATTTATAACTTTTTTTGTGCACATGCGTTTATTGTGTTCATTCTTTATTTGTGTGTTTTCGCCAGTACAGGAATATCACCTTATCTAGATGTGACATATCTATAATAGCCCCGTTAACCAACACAAAAGATATTTAATCACCGACCGGCCATGCCAGATTACTGTTACACAAGAAATTGAGTCATTTGATGAATTTTCAGCAATATTGGCGATGGTTTGAAATGTTTTAGGTGTTTTCGGGATTTTAACATAAAACTCAATTAATCCATCTTAACTTATTTCAACGTAGTTACAACATTGGAAGATAATATAGTCAGAATTTCTAATTAAGTTGTTACAGCTGTAGTAGCTTCCATACTGTAGCAGCATTCAGACTTGAAATTCAGTAGAAGCCAAACAGCAAAAAGTAAATATAATAGAAGATAGAAAATACCCAAACATCATAAAGTTTACTTTAAGCCATATTGCTAAACTTTCGTTTAGAGAATTTACCTTAGACGAGGAAAAATTATGCATTGCTAAAACTAAAATGTTTTGTGTTTTGGTGAACAGGTCTAATGTAAAATCTTTATTATTCTTTTTTTAACTAGCTTGTATTCTCCACATGTTTCGTTTCGTTCTTTCAGGATGCTTCAAGGGGAAAATATATATGATACTTCAATCAAATATTAATATAAAAAATCGTCGCTGAGTTGATGTTTTGATTATTATTGGCATTGTTACTGCTATTTTTTGCTAGATTTGCTAGATACTGTTTCTGCTTCTTTTTATCCATTTCAGCCAATTTCTGCTGATTCAAACGATGCAATTTTCGAGCATCATATTCACTCCAATCCGCTTTCCAAACCTTCCTCATTCCCAAAAGTCGCCAACCTGAGTCGTCGGTGTCGTGTTTGTTGTTATGATTCAATTCTTTTGCCAGGCTGGGATTTGAATTGAGTGACGGAATTAAATGTGCATTGGTGTGTGCTTCCCCATGTCTTGGTATTGCGTTTATGTTCGCAGTCAGTGCTTTTAGCTCGTCCAAGATATCGAGCTCTAGCATAGAGTTGCTTTGCATATTACAACTGGCTGCCGTTTCTATGCTCAGCTGATTGAGCTGACTTATCTCATTGTTAATATTTAGCAGCTCCTTTTTTAGATCACCAGTACTTCCAGTCAAACTACTGTTTCTGTGAATGGAAGACAGCTCATTATTTATGCTAGTGAGAATGACTTCCATACTCTCAATAGCTTCCGAAACTAAATTTGGCTTTTCCTGGTGGAGAGCAAGTCGATGCATAACCTTCGTGTTTTCACTAATTTGCTTAGCCAGGACCTTTTGTTGTTGTGTGAGAACGTTGAACTCAAATGTTGCGGTTACCTGAGTTTGGCATGAGCCACAACATGGTAGCACAAATTACGACGGATCAACAGCTTTTCTGTCTTCTTTTAGGTTCCGAAGTGAGCCTCGGGGAACCGTCACACCTACACAGGTGGCGTGAAACTTGCGTGTGCATCCAATACACGTCCACATAACGGAATCGACAGACGAGTCCAATAAGCACACTTCACAATTAATTTGACTCATGTTTGAATACGGAACCGGCAAAAAGCACTTAAGAATAAAACGAAATGTAAGCAAAAATTAATAAAACAGAACGCACATGATCGCGAGCAATTTAAAATTGCGCTCAAACTGATTGACGATCAATATATCAATTATTACCAAGTATAAAAATAATCGACAAATTTTGTTTTGTTTTAATTACTTTTTTTCAATGGGATTACTGTGTAAACATATCTGGCAACACTGGAGCGACCAACGTATCATAGCAAACATAAATTTATAAGAGGGCATCCCTTTCTGAACTGGCAGATGCTGTCCTAGGTTCCAGCCAACGAAGTGATGAAACCGGCTTCGGAACATTACTATTTGCCGCACCACGCGGTGTTCAAGGAGGACAGCAGCACAACGAAGATACGCATCGTATTTGATGCTTCTTGTGTTGGCGGAACCAAACATCAACATAGATTTGCTTTCAGTCCTCCTGCGATTCCGTTCGTACAAGGAGGCGTCCAGCGCGGACATAGCGAAAATGTACCGCCAGGAAGATCGACTTCCAGCGCATCTTGTGGCGTAGCAGCCAATTGAACACTACCGTCTTTCCACGGTAACGTATGGCACTAGTAGCGCACCCTATCTTCCCTAATTCTCTAATTCAAGTCATGAGAGAGTCATCCACAGAATACGCTTCTGTCTACCCAGCAGCAGTGCATCGAATTGTTAATAACTTTTACGTGGACGATCTGCTGTCAGGCGCAAACGACGAAAAATAAGCCGCGTGCATCAAGAAACAAATATCCGCCATTCTATCGAAGTCCGGGTTCGAGCTACGGAAGTGGGCTTCGAGCTTCCCTAGCCTGGTAGAGAACAAATCTCCAGTATCGGTACCTGTGAAACTTTCGGAAGAAGCAGATACAGTCAAGGCGTTGGGAATCCATTGGTATCCGAACGAAGACCAATTCGGGTTTAAGGTAAACTTTTCAGTCAATGCTGTTAACACCAAGCGTCCGATGATATCGGATGGTTCTAAACTGTTTGATCCGTTTGGTTGGTTGACGCCCATGATAGTCAAAATCAAGATATTATACTAACACCTGTGGCTGTACGATATCAACTGGGACGACTCTCTACCATCAGCGATCGAATCGGAATGGGTCGAAGTGAAGCAGCGCCTTTCGCAGCTGGAAATAGTTCGCATTTCAAGATTCACAACACATCACCGTGGTTTGATTCAACTGCACGGATTTTCAGACGCTTCTGAGCAGGCTTACTCCGCCGTGGTCTACTCACGGTGTGTTCACGAAGAAGAAAACATCACGGTTGTTCTCGTTGCTGCGAAATCACGAGTGACTCCGATCAAGCAGGTCTCGCTGCCACGACTGGAGCTGTGTGGAGCTCTTCTACTTACCGAGCTCATGAGAAAGGTGACTGCAGCTTTCACGCACTTGGACATCAAACATTTTGCTTGGACCGATTCAAGTATTGTACAGCAATGGTTATCGTCTCACCCACGCACTTGGAAAACGTATGTAGCTAACCTAACGTCGGCTACTCTTGAGTTTCTCTCTCGAGATCGGTGGCACCATGTCAACAGTGAATCAAATCCTGCCGACTGCGCTTCGCGTGGTATCTCTCCGGCCGAATTTGTGTATCATCAGCTGTGGCTTCATGGACCGGAATGGTTGAACTTGGACGAGACACAGTGGCCGCAGAGTACAGCTGAACCCATTCGACAATGATCCACCAGAGGCAAGACAATTGAGGCTGCTGCATACTGAGGATACGACAGCAGTTTCGGTTCGCTACAGTTACATCATTGAGCGTCAATTGTGGGAAAGGCGTTCGAGCTTCAACCTCATCGTGCGCACCCTGGCGTGCGTCAATCGATTTGTTAACAACGTCAAGTTGGTTCGGGATCGGCGGCTCGCTGGTCAGCTGGATCCCAACAAAATCCATCAAGCTAAACTGCAATTACTACGCGCCGCCCAGCAGAATGTGTTCGCATCTAAAATGAAATTACTCCGAAGTTGCTTCCATCTAGGAATACGCTCGCTGCTTTGCATACCTTCCTCGATGCTACAGGAACGATGCGAGTTGGTGGACGGCAGAAGAATTCCGCTCAACCATACGATGGTAAACACCCCGTGATTTTGCCTAAGTCGCACCGTTTGACACAGAAGCTGCTGGTGCTAACCATTTGCAGAACTTCCATGATGGACCGACACTGCTCACAGCTGTCATCAATCAACAATAATGGATTGTAAGCTGCCAGACCGTTTTGCGTGATATAGTTCGAGGATGCACAAGGTGTGACAAAAACACCAGAATTATAAAAAACCGCCTCAACAATTATTTTCGTGTTTCCCATGAACCTTTTGCCGCCTCGACTCATTTCGTTGGTATAAGCTATTTTACAATAACCATTAAATCAAATTGCACCATACTGAGTGCACTGTACCCAGCAGGACCACGCAAGCAAGAAGATCGAATTACAGACCTCCTTGCTGGCATGGGAACCAGCTGTGAGAACGAAACTGCTTTACGCACATCTTGCATTTTCTATTTACATACTGAATACATATCGATCGCCAAACGACAACTGCTGATTGGCCTGATCGAGTAGTCCAGGCACCTCCCATTATTTTAAGCATATGTAGAATTGTGTAGAGTTAGGGTTAGAAGTAATTTCAACTGGAAATAAAAATCATTCGTAAAACTACAAGTCGTTGAGTACAGACCTCAATGAGATGACTTCCCATCAAGTGGTAGTGACCAATTAACTACATGGCTGACCGCGAACAGGCGTACGAAAGTAAAGTTTTATAACCTGAAGAAGATAAACTCTAAGTTAACCAGCCTAAAAGAAAAGTTAAAATCAGTGAAGTCCGCAATGGGTAAATCTAACTCGAAGAATTCTGTAAACAGTGAAAACCCTCAGGTTCAAATCCTGAACCAACTCGAGTCGCATGAAGAACTACATATCCAGAATGATCTGAAGGTCACGATTATATTAGTGATAGTGGTTTTCCAACTATTCATAACATTGTACAGGCTCTACAAAGAGCATACAAAAACCCAAGCGCTAAAAGCTGCTAAATCGCTCGCCGACATTGACAGAGTATAAACCACAAGAAAACAGACAGTTACAAGTGAAATTGCATCATCATAAGCAAAATCAAGTGCAGTGAAAAAAAAAACCTACCCCAACATCGCCAACAGGAACAATGTTTTTAAGTGCATAAAACGGAGACGTCGACTATAACATGAGAAAGTATATGCAACGAATCGTCCCGAACCTACCTCGCGTGTGAAATCAGTGAATAGCAACAAAATAATACCGTTAGACGAATGTTGAGGAGTGCGCCTCCATCGTCAGTGGATAGCAATGAAATTAACACACATAGACAAACATTTGAGGAAAGCGGCTTTCGCTGCTAAGTGAACCCAGGAGTGGGAGTGCGCCGCCACTGTGGTTGAACAACCGATGAAACAACACCAAGGTAAAACGAGCGTTGAGGAGTGCGCCTCCGCTGTGAGTGGCTAAAAACTGCAACGTCAAGGTAAAAGTAATTGATTATGAATTTTAATGCTAGAAGCAATAGAAGACGACTTCCAAACGCTAGTTAGAATAAGAAGCAATTTAAAAAAATCTCTATTTCAAAAATTTAAGACTTGTACTTTAGAAGCAAAATTTTCTTATACGGCAAAACTTTTTGCGAAAATTGAAGAAAACCTTATTAAGCATGAGTTAGAAATACCTGAAAGTAAGTTAAAATTCTTAATCAAAGCTTCCCGAGAAGCATATTACGAAATTAATGAGATAATCAAGAAAAAATTAGCTGAAAATAGAAAAATGGCTCCTCCAGATCCAAATAATCAGGCAGCCGCTACATTTGATATAAAAACAGCGACGGCTTTAATTCAACCTTATGATGGCTCACCAAGTGGTGTTGAAGCGTTTGTTGATTCGATAGCTTTATTGGGAGATTTAACAAAACCGGAGCATAATGAAACAGCAATAAAATTTGTTAAAACTAGACTGAGTGGAAAAGCAAGAGCTGCTTTACCACCAAACGCAAGAACATTAAATGAAATTTCTGACGCTATAAAAATAGCGTGCAAAAGTACAGAGACACCCGACACACTACTGGCTAAATTAAAAGCCACGAAAAATAAGGGCGATCAGCAAAAGTTTTGCGATGAGATCGAATCCCTTACACAAAAACTATCGACATTATATGTCGATAGTAAAATTCCCCCAGAGGTAGCTAGCAAAATGGCTACCAAAGCTGGAGTAGATACACTCATTAAAGGTGTATCGAATCCTGAATTAAAGATTATATTGAAAGCAAATGAATTTACATCAATACAAAAAGCAATTCAAAAAATAAATGAATCGCAACCCGAGCAAACGGCTCAAATATTTAACTACAAAACACAAAACCATAGAGGTAACGTGGGAATTACAGTAACAATTCCCAACGAGGACAATATCGAAATAATTATGCTCAAAATAGTTATTATCAAAATAGAAACAACCAAAATCAGAATTTTGGAAACAATAATAGAAGACATACCAATCGTGGTAATTATCGAGGTAATTACCACAACAATGGACGAAACAACTACAATAATAATCAAAATAGGACTGGGCAAAACGTTTTCTATGCACAGGCGGAAAACTGCCCAGTCCCCCAACAAATTGTAGTTGGGGGCAATACTCCCAATGCGCCTCATCAAATTTTATGCAACACGCAACCAAATCAACCACAAAATACACAGCAGTGTGCAATGATAAACAGGAGATAGACAAACAATGTTACCAAATTAATACAAATTATTCAAACTTTATTTTTGTTGATTTAGAATTTTCTAGTTCCAGATGTACATTATTAGTAGACACTGGAGCTGAATTATCCATTTTTAAATCCAACCATATTGACCAATCACCATTTATAAACTCAGATGAAAAATATACTATAACTGGGATAAATAACCTACCAGTACAAACGCTAGGTTCAATGTTAACTAACATATATTTTCCGAACAATATAGCAATTGAACATACATTTCAGTTGGTAGATTCTACTTTTCCGATACCAACTAATGGAATTCTTGGGCGGGGTTTTTTGACAAAATTTCGCTGCTCAATAAACTACGACACTTGGATATTATCTGTGATTTTTAACTCAGAGGAAATTCAAATTCCAATTGAGGATAGTTTAAATGGCGAATTTGTTTTACCACCGCGTTGTGAGGTGCTGAAACAAATTCATACCGAAGAATTAACTGAAGATCAGGTGCTGATTTCAAGAGAAATTAGTCCTGGAGTTTTCTGCGCCAATACTTTGATGAATAATAACAATAAATTGATAAAATTTATTAATACTAATGAACATTTAGTGAAAATTAATAAAAAATTTCAAAAAAAACTGATTCCCTTGAAAAATTATGACGTTTATTCCTTCGACAAATTAAACGATGAGACTAGAAACACCAAACTACTTTCTGAACTGAAGACTGATCACATACCACATGATTACAAGCAGAAATTGACTGAACTTTGTATGAAATATAACGATGTGTTTGCATTGAAAGGTGATACTTTAACATGCAACAATTTTTATAAACAATCTATAAACTTAAACGAGAAAAATCCAGTATACATAAAGAATTACAGGATCCCAGAAGTAGGCAGCATTCATTAATTATGTCACGCAAATCTGGCCGAAAATTAACCCCCCTCCCCCCCCCTTCATGTCACAAATTGTCACGGTTTTTGTAAAAGCCCCCCCCCCCCCCCCCCCCCCAGGCAATTATGTCACGTTTTTGTTAACCCCCCCCCTTTCCCCCCCACTCAAAACTTTTTATTCAAATAGCCAATATTAGTCACAAAAAATCATTTTTATTTCATACAGAAACAAATTCAACTTTCCTCATATTGTATCAAATTGCATTCTCAAATACCACCATTCAAAAATGGATTCAATCCTCAGTCCAAGGGTTTTTGCAGATGTTGGTCAGCATTGATGACCGGGAAGATATCTGCGTCCGCTGAAGCACTCGTAATGGTTTCTGCCACATCAGTCAGATCAAGTTCTTCGTCATCTATCCATTCGCAATCGAAGTTGTCTTTGTTGGTTACAACCATACATTCCTGTTTACGTTTTGCCACAACTTTAAACGGACGCAATTTTCTCTGAAATTGAACGGATGTATGCTTGTGCATCTTTATGTGCTCGCGAAGCATGACTAAAGATGCAAAGTATAGGCCACAGCTGGAACACACTCGTTCGTTCAATGAGTTTTTAATTGAAGGACAGTAAAGATCATACGGAATCGTTCCATATCCGGACATCGATTTAGGTAGAATCTGTTGAGCTTGTAATGAGTTCAATACGAACATTGATGGGAAATGCTGTGGTTCGTCCTTCGATGACCCAATCAATCCTCGAGATGTTTGCGTCAGAGAGATTGGTGGAGGCAAAAATCCATTGCAGATAACGTGATCGATGCTACTTCGCAGTGGTGAGCAGCATTTCCTGTAAAAATATAAATTTATGCACATATAACAATTATTTGACCATCAAATGCATCTCAAAATTTTACCTATCTGTGCATTTCCGTATCTGGAGTAAATATTGGCTGGTTCGCACATGAGTTCCAAACCAGTGTTGGTCATAGTCACGAATTGACTTCGGATCTATTTCAGAAGCATCAGGATCGATATATTCAGCCAACGTCGGATGACCGTCGATGACCACATCATTCCAGACTTCTGCCAAAACTTCACCAGCGTACTGGAAATTTTGCTTCTCCAAAGCTGAATCAGTTGTACGCAATTGGGAATCCAGATGACTACCAAACTGGTCGTGTGGTATTATCAATCCAGAAAGCTCCTTACTCA
The DNA here is from genome assembly GCA_024533555.2 of Aedes koreicus. Lineage (NCBI taxonomy): Eukaryota > Metazoa > Arthropoda > Insecta > Diptera > Culicidae > Aedes > Aedes koreicus. The sequence goes on along the minus strand of JAHHFK020001273.1, from coordinate 1,043,448 downwards.
AGGGTGACATACGTCGCTCCACTCTATTGAAAGCACTCCTTCCCGGAGCGTTCGTTGCAATGAACAGCGTGTCAAGGTTGTACTCTTTAAAATGGTGTATTGCTATCTGTATTACCTTGCGATATCTCGGATTTTCATCAGGTCCACCGTCGACGGTAAAGATTAGGACTGGTTTGACCAATCCATCAAACTTAAAAATACCATCAAACGATTCAAGAGTTAGAAGCCGCTTGATGTCTAACGCATGAGAAAACGCCGTTGACGAAGCGTGTTTGCCTGACCGAATTGCAATGTAAGTGGGGCCCGAAAAACCAACAGCCTCCGGTTTGCCAAGACCATTCGGTTTGATTTCGATTCCAGCGTACACGGACGGAATTAGTTTATGCTTATTTGCAACTATCCAATCGTGGTCAGGAAGCGTGATTTTGTACTCCACATGCATAAGCATGGGAGACTGCTTATTGGCAGCCGTTAGGCCTATCGCCACTCTCGCCTTATCATCCTGACTGATAAATCCTACTTCATTGGGCCCTAGCACAGATGCCAGTTCTTCCAATGATCTTATGGTCGCTGTACAGAATCGGCCATCGGGATGATCGTTGTGTTTTGCATTACTTGCGCGCATCAACTTCACTGGTACAGTATTTACGTGACATTTACCTTGATGGGAATTGGCTCGTTTTGGGATTAACCGCAGATATGTTGCTGTTCTTTTGATATTGAATCCCTTGCCTTGTATTGCAGAAGTCAACTCATCTAAAGTTTTAACGCTTCTGACGCTCTCATCACTGCGCTTTTCGTGGGCCGCAGATCCATGAAGTGCGATATCGCATATTGCCTTGAGCAGCTCCGGTTGCTGCTCTTCAACACGAGGGCGGCCAGGAGAATTTCGGAATGAAAGATAATTTCCTGAAATTTGATATTTATATCTACTGTGCAAACAAACTAGTTAATATATCATATTTACCAGCCTCTGGGATGTCCCGAATTAACAGTTGTTTAGCCTGCTTCATTTTCTCACGATGCTTCTGCTGCCGCTCTTGCTCGTCTTCCTTGATTTTGAGATTCTTTTCAAGTTTGATCTTTTTAATTTTTAGCCCTTCGAGTCTCGACTGATCATCATCCGTCAATAGTCCAGCAGACTTCTTGTCAATCAGAAGCACTACCTCAGAGTTCAGATTATTTAGCTCAGCTTTAAGTTGTTCCTGTACTGGTGCAGGGCGTTTATTTGATGATGACGGCTGAGCCATATACTCAATTTCCTTGATGGGTTGCGCGGGTTTCACTGTCGGCGCTGATTCCTTAGGAGCACTCATAGACTTTCCCCATAGTTGAAGAAGTTTACCTTTTTTCTTTAGCTGCAAGGCATGAAGCTCTTTTATTTTGTTATTGACTTGCTCTTCAAGTGCGGTGTTGTCATTGCCCTTCCGTTCATTCCAGAAAATTAGTAGCATCCAATTGGCACTCCCTTTTCTTCTTATCCGGGTAAGCCTTTACATACGCATTGTACAGCGTATTAAAAAGTTCTCCACGATTCATTTTCCAAAATACACTAACTGCGCGAACCAATTTTTCACCAATAAACACTGGACTTTATTCACTGACGCACACTGAATGAGCTGCAGCTGTCATTCATGAACGGTGGAATAGTATTCACTCTAACTTGAAAGTACCCATTAATGAGTCGAAAAGTACGCATTTTGAAGAAAAGTGGCTTAACTCATTATTAAGAGTATACTTTCCTCATTTCTGAGTATTGCTTACTCATTTATGAGTATCAATTAATCATTAATGGGTAACGAATACTCAATTAATGAGGAAAATATACTCCTAATAATGAGTTAAGCCACTTTTCTTCAAAATGCGTACTTTTCGACTCATTAATGGGTACTTTCAAGTTAGCGTGTTAGGTATGGTAGGTGTCGGAGCCAAACACCGGATCCGTAGGGTACTTGAAGTAGCTTGCTAGCTCTCTTGCGACAGAACTCAAACGTGTCCTAACACGGTAGGAAAGGAAATAGGTGTCGCTCAAACTAGCAACTGTCGGGTAAAACGAGTGCTCTGTCTTGGCTCATGGGTGGAAAATTCAACTCTTCTTACCCTGAAAAGGCCGGGTTGGGTTCCAAGGCCGTTGACAGCAAACACTCTAGTCGTAGGGTGGACTGTATTCAACACTGTATAACACTGGGCTGTTGCACCGGATAATGGATCCAGAAGATATTGATAGAAAAACTACTGCTTCTATTCACTTATCCTTTATTGCTTTTTCCTTTTGATCTTAACACCTTAGAATTGATATAATGACTGAATGACTGCGCCACTGCGGTGCCGTTTTTATATTGTGCCGCTACTGCTAGAAGTTCCAGAACATGGAAAGTTCCAGAACAATGGAAAGTTCCAGAACATGGAAAGTTCCAGAACGATGGAAAGGTCCAGAACATGGAAAGTTCCAGAACGATGGAAAGTTCCAAAACAATGGAAAGTTCCAGAACATGGAAAGTTCCAGAACGATGGAAAGTTGCAGAACAGGGCGTGGCATAGTTAATGCGAGCGGTGTGTGAGTGCTGCATGATTACTGCTGTTGCTGTTCGTTTACGAAGGGGCGTGAACAGTAGGGATAGTAGTAGTAGGCGATATTGCATAAGAATATCATTTTGTTTTTGTTTTTTTTTTCAAAAATGTGATGTCACGATTCAGCTTACCCCCCCTCCCTCGTTTGTCACAAAATGTCACGGTTTTCTGAACCCCCTCCCCCCCCCTAAAAGCGTGACATAATTAATGAATGCTGCCTTATGCTGAAAAATCAATTTAGCCTTTATTGTTTGTCGTGTTGCTTCATGCTAAAATGTGTAGATAAATACTGTGGAAAAACTTATTTATGTGATATAACGACAATGGAACTGACTATTAGCTTCGGGTCTTGGCAAAGAATCCCTACTGAGCCCTTGCGGCTCGTCCAGCCGGCTAGTCCAGCGTAAGGGGGCAGGCTTGTACTTCAACATACGCCCAAATCGAATAATCCAACAGGTTACGGTCTGGACTGCTAGGGAGGCACAAATCTTTCGGCCAAAACTTCATGTTTTCCATCAGTTATCGTTGGGTTCGATTAAATGTGTGATATGGTGCTTCATCCTGTTGTAGGACAACGTATTGATTCTCAGAGAAGTTGGCCTTCATCCAGAGAAGCAGTTGGTTCTTCAAAATACCGATGTACATTTCAATATTGATTTTAACACCTGCTTTAATGAAAACAAGTTGCATTTTCAAACTGTTGCGCGACACCATTCGGATGTTTGACTCGGAACTTCTCTTTCTCCGGAACATGCTCAATGGTGGAATGTTGGACACACCATCGATGCTGAACAGTATTTCCATTGCAACGCTTTCTTGGCAAGTTTCCTGATGGAACGTACCGGTTTGCGAGCAATCTTTGCACGGACCGATTTGATCACGTTTGGCGTACGTGTTAAACCGCGGACCTCCTTTTCCCGGCTTCCGCTGCTTAGGACTATCCTGTACTAGGTTAGTCAAAAAGTTTTGAAAGTGACCTCTAGGGAGCAGTAGAAATACCAAAATTTCCACGCCATTTTACTATTTCAGCTTTCATAAAACCGTACGCAAACATTTCATTTCGAGAATGAATTGACATTCTTTGTTTACAAGCCATTTGAAGTTGACGTGTCAGTGTATTTTTTAACAATGGCAAAATCCGAATATCGTGCAGTGATTAAATTCTTTGTTTTTGAAGGTTTATCGGCTACTGAGATCCATGCAAAGATGGTGAAAGTATTAAAGGAGTCTTCTGTTCCATTTCCAACCATTCACCGATGGGTTTTGGAGTTTAAGCGTGGCCTTACAAGCGTTGAAGACGATCCACGATCAGGACGTCCAAAAAGTGCGTCAACACTAGAAATCATAGCAAAATTTCGGAAGATCGTCAATCGACATTGGATGTGATAGCTGACACCATAAAACCCGATTCGAAGTAAATTTGGGCGCATTAAAGTGATCATAACTCAAGAATTAAACAACATGCACGGTTGTTCAAAACGTCAAACAAAAGCGTATTTATTCAAACCACTAATTGCCACTAATTCAATATATAACAACATTTCCCCATTTCGAACGAACTGTCGCACTTTACTTGTGATCGGTGCCATCATGATCTGCACAGTCACTGGCGACACTGTACCTGGTGAATTTATTCCACTTTAAACGCATTTGTTGTGCATTACCACATCCTCGAAGTTTTCGCTTGACAATTACCCAATATTTTTCGATCGGTCTGAACTCAGAGCAATTCGGAGGATTAATCTCTTTGGCGACGAAATTAACATGGTTTGCAGCATACCATTCTAGTAACTCCTTAGAGTATAGACTGTTCCAGAAAGTATAAGCACACTTTCAAAATAACAAAAAAAGTCAAAGTGTTTTTTTAATTTTTAATAATTTTATTTGGCAAATCATATTTGTATTTGTGTTTTATATGATATTTTACTCTCGTTTAATCAAAATATTTAATCATAGCCAATACTCCTAACTTTTCCTCGAACATGCCCCATTAGCTTCTGCACAGTGGTACTTCCCACCATTTTGACCACTTTTGGCCAATCTTTTTTAAATTTTTCGATGTCGTCCGCTGGTTTTATGAATTTTCGAAGCTTTGCTTTGGTTAAAGCCCAAAAAGTCTCGATTGGCCGTGCCTCCGGGCAGTTCGGCGGATTCATGTCTTTCGGCACGAAACATACATTTTGACTTTTGTACCATTCTAAAGTGTCCTTTGCGTAATGACATGACGCCAAATCAGGCCAAAACACTACTTGACCTTCGTGCTGCCTGATCATCGGCAATAATCGCTCCTGGAGACAACCCTTGACGCATTTCTGAGTGTTCATCGTCTCCGTTGTGATGTACGGACTAGATGTTTTACCACACTCGCATATTGCCTGCCAAACCATAACCTTCTTACCGAATTTTCCGATAAAAATTGCCTTCTCCGTGTGGTACCGGAAGAGTTTTGTAATCTAGTTTCACATACGTTTCATCGTCCATTATTATACACCCAGAATTTCTACACAATAACGAATCGTAGAGTTTGCGGGCCCGTGGTTTCACGTACGAGGCCTGTTTTGGGTTCCTTTTGGGTTTTTTCTGCTTCCGGCATGTTTTTAGCCCAAGTCTTTCTTTGGCACGCATGAGGTTACTCGACGAGGTCCCTAGTTTTTTCGCAACATCCCTAGTTTTTTCGCAACATCCCGAACGAAAGTCGCTGGTTTTCGTTTGTAGGCATCCCTGATCTTTTTATCGATATCCGGACTAACAGGACCGGATTTCCGACCACTCTTCGGCGCATCTTCAAACATACACTGTTCTCTATATTTTCGAATCGCAGATCGTACCGCTCCGACGCTTACACCCTCTTCCTCGGCCAATTTTCTCAAGGAGAGTCCGCTCACAGTGCATCATTTGTGCACGATACTTTTTCGTTGTTCTGGAGTAAGACCGCGCATTTTGATAGGTAACACAAAACTGAGCATTTTTTTTATGCTATGTCATTCAGAAATGTGCAAACAAAAGGACGCAGCCAAAAAATGTTGAAATATTTCATTATATTCAAAGTGGCCGTTAAAATCAGGTGTGCTTATACTTGAACACTCGTTAGTGGCAGCTGAATAGATCCGGCCAAAACATAACGTTGGTCTTGTGTTGCCGAATGAAGGATAAAATCCGCTTTTTCAGATACTCTTTAATGTAAACCTTCGACGTCATTGTGTGAGATGTGATGAAAACCTTGGTTTTAAGGCCACAACTGCAGATTCCTTGCCAAATCATTAGTTTCCGAGCAAACTTATCAGCAAAAATAAATTTATACCTGAAAGGGACATCCCCACGACCAGTTGCCAGGTAAAATTTTCGTCCAGGGATTTGTTTATAATCCATTTTGACATATGTTTCGTCATCCATTAAAATACAGCCATCAAATTTCGTCAAAACTCGTTCGTATAGTAGTCGTGCTCGCTTTTTGGCCACTAAATTTTGTTTCAAGGAGCGATTCGGATTTTTACTGGCACAAAAAGACTTATATCCTTCTCTTGAAGGGATGTTAGGCACGGTGGAAAAGTTGGAATCGTATTTCTTTGCCAAATCACGTATGGAGACAACCTGGGTTGCCTTTCACGTACTTCAACACCTTTCTCCTCAGATCTGTGTCCCTAGTGCCATTTTTGTGATAGATGCGCTGTGCTCTATCGACACTCAGAGTATCCTTGTAACGTTTGATTACAAGACACACCGTTGACTTTGGAAATTTTAACACTTTTGCTATTTTTGAGCCCGATCACGAAGGATTCTCTAGATGTTTGTGCACAATTAATTTTCTTTCCTCAAGTTTCATGATCCGTAATTTCGAGATGCGTCGATCAATCGAGAAAAACTTTTCACAAATTTGTTTGTCAATAAAACATCAACAAATGACTGTCAAACGTTTTTTTTTCAACCACCAGGGACGCGGTGGTGTATTAAACCGTGCGTCCAGATTTACTTTGAATCGAGCTTTAGGCATCTCACATGGAACAGCATGGCATATTTTGGCTGAAGTTTTGGGTTTCAAAAAACTGTGTGCACAAGGGGTGCCGCATTTGCTGACAATGCAACGAAAACACGTTCGAATGCGACTTTGTGAGCAACACATGGAGCAATTTCGAAAGCATAAAAAGGATTTTCTGCGACGATTCATCACTATGGATGAGACTTGGGTCTACGACCATGATCCTGAATCAAAACAAGAGGCTAAGGATTGATGTGAAACAGGCACTTCGGTTCCGCATCGAGTTCGTGTCCAGAAATCGGACAAGAAGGTGTTAGCGTCAGTTTTATGGGATGCAAAATAAATTGTATTGATAGATTATCTCCAAACAAAAATCAAGAATCAACTCTCATTATTATTGTGACCTTTCGAACCAGTTTGATGAAAAAAATTGTGAAAACAGAACCGGTTTGCAGAAGAAAAAAATCACTTTTCATCAAGACAATGCAGCTGCTCACACTGCTCAAAAAACCATCGCGAAAATCAGTGAATTGGGGTACGAATTGTAGCAGCATCCACCTTATTTGATTTAGCTCCCTCTGAATTCTGGCTGGGCTCACACCTCGAAAAATTCCTTCGTGGAAAGCATTTTTCATCAAACGAAGAGGTTATAGCCGTCGTAGAGGAGTATTTTGCAGGCCTTCCACAAAGTCACTTCCGTGATGGGACAACAAAGTTGGAAGATCGTTGGATCAAGTGTATTGATCTTATGGGAGACTATACTGAGCAATAAAAGTGATTTTCAAAAAAAAAAAAAAATGTATTTTCATTTCCGCTTTCAAAACTTTTTGACTAGTCGATACTTTTTGATGCGATAAACTGTAGCTGAATGACATCCTAGCAATCTCCTTCGGCGTTTCTGAGCGAGCAGAAACCAGATAATCATTTCTTTTCACAAATTTGCAATAAAGCAATTCCAATGGTCTGATGTAGCAATTGAGAGTGAACACAAACAAATACAAGTTCAACAGAAATCAGTTATAAGTTACACAAACTAATCCAATATTGATGTTACAATTTCATTATACAGCCTTCCTCGCTGCACGTAAAATGTAGCTAAACTTCTACTCAAGCAAGACAGGTTAATTATTTGGCATGGAGCTGCTCTATAAACAGTCAAGATTAATCTTCTTTCGCAATCCTACATTTTGCACACTCTTGTTGTTTGGAATGTTATCTTCAAATCTTTATTTTTTTTCAACTTCATCAGCGAAACAATACTAATAACCGAAAGAGCAAAAAAGTCCCTGGAAATTTCCATAACGAGGCATTCTCCGCATATGCTAATTAGTTGAAGCAGAACGTGAATCCGTGCCATATATTTTCCATATCGCCAATTAATTATTTCACGTAACACCTGCAACGAACTTGAAATATCAAGCACTATAAATACCCATCGTGGTTTTTGGAGCAAAACTGGTTATAATCGCGAACCGCGCTTCAACATAAGATCATGCTAAACAAACAGATCTCCGCAACGCAAACATCACTCGCTCAATGAAATGCTCCAATTTGCACCTTGAAAACACCACAATTAAGCCATTAGCCCTGCTTGAGCCCTCGTCGATTGTGAACCGTTACCTGTACGAATCCTCCATTCGCATAACTGAGCTGATCTCCGCCCAATCACCCGCCCATAGCAGGTATGGACCTTCTTATGCTACTTGTAAAACTTTTAAAATCTTCGCACTTCATTTAGCGTACACACCTCGCCGGCAACATCCACTCTAGAGAGGGCTTCCTAATTTCAGCGTTCCTGCTCCCCGGTGATAGCTACCTCTTCCATATTGCATGTAAACAACCTTCTAATGGAGCGCAACTTTTCAAATCGACGTATTGGATTTCTTTTGAATGCAATCAGTGCAACAATTGCTCGCTTCCATGGTAAACATAGCACATGAATCTATATATAAAAATGAATTTCTGTCTGTCTGTCTGAACCTTATAGACTCGGAGACTACTGAACCGATCGGCGTGAATTTTGTATGGAGGAGTTTTTGGGACCGGGGAAGGTTCTTAAAATAGTTAGAGACCCCTCCCTTCTCTGGTAGGGGGAGGGGGGGTCTCCCATACAATGATACACACATTTCTGCATAACTCGAGAACTAATCAGGCAAAGGAAACCAAATTTAGCATGTGAGAGTTTTAGAAGCAAGAAATGTTTCTATGGTGATTTGAGACCCCTCCCCTCTCTGGAAGAGGAGGCTCTCATACAAATGAAACAGAAGTTTCTGCATAACTCAAGATCTAATCAGGCAAATGGGACCAAATTTGGCATGTGGGGTTTTCTAGAGGCAAGAAATGTTGCTATGGTTGTTAGAGACCCCTCCTCTCTCTTAAAGAGGGGGGTTATCATATAAATAAAACACAAATTTCTGCATAACCAAACATGAGAATTATCTCCACTGTTATGAAAATTTGTATGTAGGGGTTTTTGGGCCGAAAAGGTACTTATGATGGATCGAAACTCGTTCCTTGTCTGAAGGGGGGGGGGGGATGGTATTAACGTCTCTTTAAACTGTACGTCTGCTGTAGACGTTTTAGTTCATTCGAAACGGAGGGGGGGGGGGGTCCCCTACAATTGAAACACAAATTTCTGCATAACTCGAGAATTAATCATGCAAATGGAATCAAATTTGGCATGTGGGGGGTTTTGAAGGTAAGATTTTTTTTCTATAAATGTTTGAGACCCCTCCCTTAGCTGAAAAGGATGACCCTCATACAAATGAAACAGATATTTCTGCATAACTAAAGAACTAATCAAGCAAATGGAACCAAATTTGGCATGTGGAAGTTTATAAAGGCAAAAAAAAAATCTACGGTGGTTCGGGACTCCTTCCTTCTTTGGATGGGGGGTCTCTCATACAAATGTAACACAAATTTGAACCAAACATGAGAATTATCCCTACTGTTATGAAAATTTATATTCAGATGTTTTTGGGGCGGGAGAAGCTTCTTATGGTGGTTTGGGGCGAGGGTTCCATAAAAATGAAACACAAATATCTGCATAACTCGAGAACTAATCAAGCAAATAGAACTAAATTTGGCATGTGGGGTTTTTGAAGGTAAGATTTTTTTCTATGAAAGTTTGAGACCCCTCCTTTATCTGGAAGGGATGGCTCTCTCACAAATGAAACAGATATTTCTGCATAACTCAAGAATTGCTTGATTAGAATGGAACCAAATTTGGCATGTGGAAGTTTATAAAGGCAAAACATGATTCTACTGTGGTTCGGGACCCCTCCCCTCTTTGGGTGGGGGATCTCTCATACAAATGAAATCCAAATTTAAACCAAACATGAAAATTATCTCTACTGTTATAAAAATTTGTTATTAAGGAGTTTTTGGGGCCGGAACAGGTTCTTATGATGGTTCGAGACTCCTTCCCCGTCTGAAAGGGGGGGTTCCCATAGAAATGAAACAAAAAATTTCTGCATAATTCGAGAACTAACCAAGCAAATGGAACCAAATTGGGCATCTAGGGGTTTTTGGAGGCAGGATTTCTTTTATGGTGATTCGAAACCCCTCCACTCTCTGAAAAGGAGGCTCCCATTTGCGTTCCGTTGACGTATAGGTGACAGAAAGCCTATGGGAAAACTGTCAAATTCACGCAAACGCATCCGCAACGTATCAATTGTAGGCCAGCCAATACAACTGAAACAGAAATTTCTGCATTACTCAAGAACTAATCAAGCAAATGGAACCAAATTTGGCATGTGGGGGTTTTTGGAGGCAGGATATTTTCTATGGTGGTTTGAGACCCCTTCCCTCTCTGAAACAGAAATTTCAACCAAACATGAGAATTGCCTGGATACAACTAAAACACAAAATGGGAATTTCTCGGGAAAGCAGCATGTTCTGATAGAAGTTTGAACCCCTTCTTAGTCAAGAATATGGAATGCTCTCAGTGCTACATTATGCACAAGAAGTTAATCTTAGGTTATGCAAGAGAAAATTACGTTCAAACTGGGCTTCGTGGTCAAGCGGTTAGCGGCGTCATCCGCCGTTCAAGCGATTGACGATTCCCGTTCCAGCCTGTGGATTTTTTCGCAAAACGAAAATGTCCATACTGGTCTATTGGTTGTTAGGTTAAGTTGTCCGTTGTAATTCACTATGTTCGGTTTTCAGTCTGTGCAACTTCGAGTTGAAGACGGTGTAAATGTCTTTATACAAACTGACAGGATACGGCGTAGTTTGAAGATAATGTTTTGTCTACACAGAAAAAAATCTTATAGTAAAAACTACCATTTTAGCCGACTATGCCTATCTTTGAAACTACCATGAAATTTCAGTCAAATTTACTACGTTTATGGTAAAACTTTCAACATTTGTGGTATATTTGACAGACCTCATATTGATATCAACCGCACCATGGTCGATCTAATCGCAGGCATGGTAAAATCAAACGCATTTATAGTCAGCTGAAAATTGTTGGTGTTTGCGCTTAATTTAACTCTCGAAATGGTAGTCTCGACTGTGGTTTTTTTTTTGCGTGTATGAAATGCTTCTACACAGAAAGAAAAACCATGGTAGAAACTACCATTTTACAAAACTTATTCCAAAATTAAAACCATAAAAACACCAGTTCTATTAAATTTTCATTCATTTAGTTGCAAGCGAAGCAAGACTCGCACCGGGTTCAGCTAGTATTCAATACAATCGTTATATTCTGAACCATAAAAATTATTATTTTATCGTTACAATCGGTTCATCCTATGGTTATTCGTGTAACTCGTCTCCATCGATTGATTGCCATCCGGGTTGGGGAAAAAATTTGCTAATTAACAGTAATATTAACTTGCGCTGATGACTATGAATAGCTGTCAGTTTGGATAAATCGTCGGTTGAAGTAATTAATTAATAGAAATTAAGATTCGTCGATTTAAAAAGTGACGCTTGAAATAACTGTGGAGGCCCGTGTTGTTCGCGGTCGGACGGTCGACCGGTAAGCAGCCCATAGTGACGGTAGCCGCCGTGCCGATTAATTAACGATAAGAGCTGTGCTCCACGCGCTATGCTCCGCGAGAAACAGTTATCGCGTTGCTGCCCAGCTTGAGTTTGGGTGAATTGGGAACCTTGCCAATAATCTGGCACCCAACAGGGGGTCCCCGGAGTTAAGCAGGTTATTAAGTTTTAAAGTTTATCTACCTTCATCTAACATTGTGCTGTGGAAATCGTCTGATACGACTAATTTGTCATCATGAGTTAAATAAGATCAACATGTATTTCACCCCCAACCAACTTGGATACAAAATCCGCCCCTCCCCCAAAAGAAAGAAAACAAAACCATCATTCCAAACATACCTGATTTGGAGGGTCTCAGCGAGGCCCGCTTACTGGCGGTGCTAATTTCGATTGCGTCGTCCCCGATGGGAATGTCTCCCGCCCCGGGGTACAATTTTAGCTGATTCTTGCTGCTGCCACGCCGCAAGCTGAGACTTTTGAACGCGTTGGAGAACTTGGACTTGCGCATCGGTATGCCGCACATTTGCGCCCCGATCGAGTCCCGATTGTGCTCGTCGTCCCTATTGTTGCCGTGGTTGTTGTTCCGTCGAAAATCGACGTCGGTTTCGTGGTTATAGATCGGCACCAGATCCAACGGCGGTGACGCCACCGGTGCCGTCGAAGTCGATCCATTACTACTGCTGGCGCTGGAGAGATTTTTCGACGATTTGGACTTGCTTTTGAACAATTTATTCCACATTATTTGGCTGATTTGACTACTATTGCACACGTCTTTCTTCTCCGGCCCCTTTTCCGTTAGCTATTCGACACTTTTCCCACCGTGCGAATCGCCGAACGATCACACAATTTCGATTTCGTTTGGATTTTTCCCTTTCTTTATTAATTTGTAGCTTAATTATAATTTCGGCTTAACGCTCGATTTCGATCGATTTCATTTCACTTTTCACCAATGTGCAAAATCACCGGCGCTACGTTCAGCTAGCGGTAGGCATGCGGATCGGATCGGATTTATGGCTGCCGTTGATCGATCGGATCGCGCTGCACTGATCACATTATATTGTGTGGTTGTATCGAATTAATTGAAGCAGAGGAAAACAAGAGAGCTGACCTAATTAAATTACACTGGCGGTTAATTACATCAATCAGAATCACACGATACACGGTACGGTGGGGTATGGGCAGTTAACAAGATAGGAAGGTAGTTATAGTGCATTGTTCCAGACTGGCTGTTGATTTGTTTTTTTTTTTCGAAGGTTGGTGCGTGTACACGGTGGTCATTGACTTTTACTCGACTGGTTGGGTGGTTGATTTTGGTGAATGGCTTTTGGAGGTGTCGTCGTTGCTTGACATGGCGGCACTGTTGTTCATACTGAATTGACATAAACAAAGATAAGTATAATCATGGTGCTCGCTCAACGTTGGGTTTGGAGGTATGGAATTATTATGTCACTGGAAACATATCAATCAGTGAGAAAAATTTGAATTTTAGATGTCAGTATCCGGTTGTGTAGTTTGTTGATCTGTTTGTCTACATAACTTGGCCAACTATTTGAAACAGGGAACCTTCCTCAGGCAGTAAAGCCCTGTAGTCAACTGTTCCGTTTAGCGTTATTTTAAATATGAAAATGGATTTATTTGAGATATTTTGTTTATATTCATAGTTTTGTCTCACCCCGTCTGAAAGATCGCAGCAAGCGCTGCCCGCGGACGGTTGAGTTTTGCGTGAGCTGTCACGTTTTTTTCTCTCTGTTTGTGAAAAATCGGTGTATGTGAATTTGTGAAATTGTGAATTTAGTTTCGGAAATTTCAGCAATGAGAGTGGTAGCGGTGCTGTTTATTGCTGTTTGGGTAGTCTAGCTCATCCAGCATTTCAAAAAGTCCCGGTAAAATAATTTTATAAAATTTACGATTCGCGTTGTTTTCGAGTTGTCGTGGAGAATATAGGTTAAGTTTAGTTTGTTTTTCAATAAGGTGAAGAAATAAAGAATTGTGCTTCTGTTGCATGTGGTGCCGACATGTCTTGTAGCACATTTTCAGCAAAACTGGAGATGTATCTTTTCTGGCGTGGGAGTCAAAATCATGATGTTGGTAGACTTTGTACGGTCGGATTTCCGTACAATTCCGTATGGGGATGAAGACCAACGAATCGTAATCAGGATAAGTAAACGTTCATTAAATGTTTTATATTAAATTTTCTTGCCCATCACTTCATGTTAATTTTTCTATCGTTGCCATAGGTAGGTATTGTTTTTTTCCTCGCTCCGCGGAATATTTTAAAATATATTCCTTTTTTCAAAAAGCTTCGATGACCCAGCAGTATAGCTTTACGCTTTATTAAAAAAATTGGGTAAAAAAATAAAAAAAATATTTTCGTTTCCCTTTTTTCAAAACATTGTTTCCTTTTTGGTTAAACTGCTTTGGTGACAGTGGTGATGATGAGTGTCTCTTAGCCGGGAGACTCTTCACGCCAACCGGGTTTCTTATTTGTATGCGAGAGACACCTTGCTCCTGCTCTCATGTTTCCAGGTGGTTTTACAAGCATAAAGAAGTGTTCTTTTTAAACCGTGCTGTGTCCGGGGCGTGCCTTTTTTGTGTTGGTACGAAATAGTCAGTTAGACTAGGTGACTTTTCCACCCAGCACACAAAAACGCCCCGACCAGTGAACGGTGTCGTGTAATGAGAACCCGACATAACTTGTCAACGTCAATCCCTTTATGTTGTGCGCAGGAAAAGTTGGACGTTGACTATTGGGTCCAATGAGAAATTCTTTGAGGAAACCTTACCACCAAGTGGCGAGCATGATAGTAGCTTAATAGTAGTGAACTATTTTGTCTGTTTATAATCTATTTGATTTGTATTGTATATTCCACCATTGCTCTTTTCAGTATATTACTTTTATTATCAATAAATAAATATCAATCAATTACATTAACGCCTCCATTATTTCCATCCATATTTTCCATTTTCGTTGAACTAATTAGATCAGCGTGCCCAGTAGAATGATGGTTGTTAACCAAAACCATGTGAAAGCAGGTAGAAGCATCCTGACAAGAAATAGAGTTTCATTTTAGCAATAATTTTTATTTTTATAATTTTCAGCATAGCATAATAATATATTCACGTATTTTACTCGTATTTGAAGTAACATATCACTTGTAGAAGCGGATTCGTAGGGGATACCACGATATCTGCGTGGAATAATACTTTTACTGTACGTAACAAATGAGTTCGTACCATTATATACTATTTATTGTTCGAAGTTCAGGTATTTGCAGGTTTCTGTCATGTTCAATTTCAGGTAACTGCGTTCATACAAATGTGTAAAGTTTCTATTATATTCGACTTGACATGATTCGGAGCGTGTGAAGCGGTGTGTCCACGCATCCTTCCTCCCTGTAGATTCGTGGGATGAGTTGTGGTTCAGGTCTATTCGTTTGAATCCAGCTCGTTTTACGACATCTTCTTTGCAGTTGAGCAACGCAGTTGGCCTGGCCTTCTGACGCTTGTATTGTGCCTTTGATGTGCTGCAAGCGTCAATATTGACAGAAAGATAATTGGACGTCATCTAGACCAGTTGTTTCCGTCTTACTTTGCCGTACTGACTGCGTTTAATTTCAGATCATCCAAGAAATTCCCAAGTTGCGTTATAAAAAAAATCGTTCTCGTGGTTTCTCGTGGCTGCAATACATTGTCCAAACTTTTAGGTTCATAATGAATGCGTAATTCCTTTTACAATAGCATTAGGACAACAATCGGCAGGCATGTGTAATTGTGATTATCATTTTACGTTATAATGTCCCTTAGGTAAATTTTATACACTATTCCATATGAAACTGCATATTGATTTAAATTTTTTTTATTATCATTACCTCTTTACCATTAGTCGGATTTTTATGATTTATTTTAATATTATTTTATTATTTTTACATCGGAGCGCATGGTACGGTATGTCCACGCATCCTTCCTCCCCTGTAGATTCACAAAATGCGTTGTGATTCAAATCTACTTATTTCAATCCAACTCATTTTACAAAATCAATTTTGCGGTCATTTGGTTGCATTAACGCAGTAGGCGTGGCCGCTTTGACGCTTGTATCATATCTTTGATATGCTACAAGCATCAATATTGACAAAAAAAAAAAAATGTGCGTCATCTAACCCAATTATTTCCAGGATGCTTTCTCGTACTGGCTGCGTTTGTGCTAGATTAGATTAAAGACTGTATTCGATGAAATTTGGACACACGCAATTGTTCGTAACTTTTTAGCGTGTGGGTAAAAATTATTGAAATTTTAACTGAATGTATTTCATGTTGTGAATGTTGTGTCAATTGTGTAATGAGTTTCGTGAAAATCGGTCGAGTGATTTCAGTGATGGATTCGAATGAAGAAATAGTGCGCCAACAAATTTTGGGCACTCACTTCGAAAACCCAAACGCTTCTCATCGATGGATCGGAAAACAGCTCGGAATCGCACATTCAACCGTATCTCATGTGATCAAAACGTTCAAGGACCGTAAGACAACCAAGCGGAAAAATGGTAGTGGCAAAAAACGTGGCACATCAAATCCGGAGTAGGCCAGGATGGTATTGAACCAATTTAAGCGTTATCCCAACATTTCGATCAGGGATGTTGCGAAAAAGGCGAAAGTTTCAGTTTGTTTTGTGCAGAAAACAATGAAACGTTCTGGATTACATGTGTACAAGGTCCAGAAGGCAACGAACCGGAGCGATAAACAGAACTCGGTGGCCAAAACTCGTGCAAGAAAACTGTACAGGGAGTGGCTCACAAAACCGTTGTGATGGACGATGAGACCTACATTAAAGCCGACACCAAACAAATGCCAGGACAGGAACACTACGTCGCCACCTCTAAGTTGGCCGTTCCGGAGAGTGTACGGAAGAAGAAACTGTCGAAATTCGCCAGAAAATTCCTTGTCTGGCAAGCGATCTGCGGATGTGGCAAAATGAGTCAGCCCTTCATCACCTCTGGGACCGTCAACGGACAAATCTACAAGGACGAATGCCTCCAAAATCGACTTCTGCCCTTCTTGAGATCTCAGGATGGCCCGACACTGTTTTGGCCGGATTTGGCATCTTGCCACTATGCCCCGCCCGTCTTAGACTGGTACAAAGATAATAATGTAGTTTTTGTACCAAAAGACGTCAACCCTCCAAACACTCCGGAACTTCGCCCAATTGAAAAAATTTTGGGCAATCATGAAGGCAAAGCTCGTTAAAACTCCAAAACTGATAGAAAATGAACTTGAACGAAAGAAAGTGTGGTTAAAAGTAAGTAAGCAAGTCGGTCCTATCATTGCCCAAAATTTGATGAAAGGGGTCAAGGCAAAGGTGCGGGCATTTGGGTTGGGAGAAGAGGTTCAATAAACCAATGATGTCAAAACTTAACCATTTAGTAGTACTTTATTTCCAGAAAGTTTGAAAAGAATCGGGCTCAAAGAAAATTTTTGGTGACCTATTTTGTGTGTCCAAATTTCATCGAATACAGTCTTTAGATTAGATTAGATTAGATAGTTTTGTCTCACTCCGTCTCTTTTGAATGGAAAATCTAACGTCTAAATGTGATGTAGGTCCGAATAACACTAGGTCAAAGCTAAATTAAAGAAATTAGGAAAGAAGATTAAATTTAATGTATTTATTTTCAATCCTTTTCTAATAAAATTTCATGACCGTTTCTTCCTTCTTCAAACCATGAGCAGTTCTTTCTAATTTCAATACTTTAATTTTCTAATATGTCATGTAAAGGATTGCATTTATTATTTCTTTAAATTATGTTCGATGTGCAACCAATGAAATTTTATTGAAAATTTCTTCTCATCTAAATTATAAGCTGTTCTTTCTAATTTAGAACCTCTTAATCTGCTAACAGATGAAATTAGAACGTAGTATTTTTGACCTTTCTTTTGGGATTTTAACTATTGATCTAATGTGGGAGAAATTTTCCTTCTTTCAATCATGAACATTTCTTTATAATTTTAAAACTCACAATATGAGAGTTTAACTTGATTTTTGGGACATGAAACATACGACCATCTACGGGAGATTTTTCCTTTCTTGAATCATGAGCGGCTGCTTCGAAATTTAAAATTTTCAATCTGAAAACATGTCTTTTTGAAGATTGAACTTAGATTTTCTAATAATCTTGGCATCAAAAAATCAATTTTAAATTTCAAAACTCTAAATCCCCTAACATGTCTCGTTGGAGTTTTTTTCGTTAATATTTCGAATTTGAACCGAAAGCGATTCCAAGCAAATAGAAAAAAAAAACAAATGAATTATCAGTTGCTCAATCAGCTAAGTAACCCATATCCATTTGGCCTAATGATCCATTCGGCTCAATGGCATTCGGCCTTATGACCCATCACGCGAAATGTTGAGTTGAAAATATCATATGTAAACAGAGTAGAAACTTACAATGTCAACAGACATTAGCATTTCGATTTCAAAAGCAACTTAAATTCGTGCTGCATGAAAGCAAACAGCTAAATCAACTCAAATTATAATGGATTTTCCATTGAGCGTTTTCTTCAAAGTTGAATAAAACAAACTGTTTTATTCAACTTTTCCATTGAGCGTTTCTTCAAAGTTGAATAAAACAAACTGTGTGTGAAGATATTAACGAGATTTACTTTTTTTTTGTTTGAAAGGCCTATCAATACCATTCGCTTAGTGGATCCGAGAGGTCCAATTTTCCATTACTTCGGCGCACAAATCGGACTGAAGCTCGTTGATGGCTTGAGTAATATTGGCTTTGAGGGCATCGGTGGTTTGCGGCTTATTGGCATAGACCTGCGACTTAAGATAACCTCACAAGATAAAGTCTAGTGGGGTTAATAAGAAGGTTTTTCGGACAAAATCTGGGTCTCTTGCCAATTTGTAAGATCCAAGTCTCAACGCAGAATTCGAAGTCTGCCAGAGCACCAGTTCTTAAGCGTGGCGTGGAATCGACTGCCGCGAGTTCTCCTGCACACTTTCGCGTACAGCGGTGATGTTCTCGGCAAAACTTCCAGTCCGCTGACATACGGGTGGAGGTTGAGCTTTTACCGAAGCAGTTTCCTCGAATTGGTTCACCACATTGCAAATAACGGGTGTTCAATAAAAAATGAGAATGATTTCAATACCATTCTGTTAAGGGTGTTTCGATCAAAATTTGGTCGATTTAAACTTGACGAATTTCCTTTCATCGTGCAGTAAAGAATGTTGCACACCCCTCATTTTGAAGATGTATGCGTGTACCATCATGCCTTTATTTTGATTTTGAGATTAGCACTTCAGTTATCAAAATGTCGTCGAAGGAAGAGAAGCAACGCATCAAAATTTTGCATGTGCATGGCAAAAATCCAAACTACTCTCACGTCAAGTTGGCGAAATGGTTGAATGTGGCTAAATCAACTGTTACCAGCGTATTTAAAGTGTTCGGTGAACGTTTGTCGACAGCCAGGAAATCTGGATCGGGGGGAAATCGAAAGCCGGAGGCCACAGCGACGACAAAAAGAGTTGCCCGCTGTTTCAAGCGAATCCCGAACCTCTCCGTCCGAGATGTCGCCTTCAACCGTGAATAGAGCTAAAAACGAGCTGGACTTACAAGAAAGTGGTGACTCCAAATCACGACGATAAACAAAACACGTCGGCCAAAGCACGATCGCGAAAGTTGTACACGACGATGCTGACGAAGTTTGATTGCGTGGTACAGGACGATGAAACTTACGTCAAGGCAGACTTTAAACAGCTTCCTGGACAGGAATTCTATACCACAACCGGATGGGGAAAGGTGGAAAATATTTTCAAGCACATTAAACTATCAAAGTTCGCGAAGAGATATCTGGTGTGGCAGGCCATCTGTACCTGTGGCTTGAAGAGCAACGTTTACATTGCGACCGGAACCGTCAACCAGGAAATTTATCTGAGCGAGTGCCTACAAAACGTCTACTGCCTTTCCTGGAGCAACACAATTGTTCCGTTCTATTTTGGCCGGATTTGGCATCTTGCCATTACGGAAAAAAGGCCATGGAGTGGTATGCTGCCAACAACGTTCAAGTGGTGCCCAAGGACAAGAACCCTCCCAACACGCCAGAGCTTCGCCCAATCGAATGATATTGGGCCATCGTCAAGCGGAACCTTAAGAAGACTCAAATAGCTGTTGTGAGCGAGAAACAGTTCAAGGCAAACTGGCGTTCTGCGGCGAATAAAGTGGACAAGGAGATTGTACAAAATCTTATGGCAGGTATTAAACGAAAGACCCGGCAATTCGCATTCGGTAAAAAGGAAGCTTAGCTGAATATTTCTCCTGTATTCTGTATTAACTGAACTTGAATAGGAAAAAGAATTTGACTTATTGATAAAAACTTTGATCGACTCACGCACATTACTGTGATCGGATTTTGATCGGAACATCCTTTAATTAAAGTAAAGAGCTTAAATTTCTTTCTCTCCAAGAGAATTGCTTTCTGGACTCCCTAGAAATGGGTGGCATGTTTCTTTTCGCTCGGGTGCTGTCAGTTCAATCGAAGATGGCATCAAAACAGCGACCACTCCGCGAGCGTGTTGTACGGTTTTACGAAACGCATGGTCATCGTGGAAAAAAGTTTACGGTAGACCACTTTCGCGACGAAAACGTGCCCGTGAGTACAGTTTATCGGATCCTGGCATCCCTGAGCGTGGAGCGGAAGGCCGGTAGAGGCCGTCCGGCGGAGATAATGACGAAGAAGAAGAAGGAAGCGTTGAAAACGCTGTTCGACAACAAGGACGGAACGAGTTTGCGTGACACCGGCCGAAAATATCACTGCTCCCATACCTTGATTCACCGAACCCTCAAGACGGAGGACATCATCTGTCGGAAGAATCTCGATCCCCCGAGTACACGGACGAGCAGATAGCGACCGTGAAATCGCAGTGCCGGTGGATGACGAAGAACTACCGCGGGACGTCTTTCGAGCTGGACGACGAAAGTTACTTTCCGCTCTCGAAGACCCACATTCCAGGAAATGACAGCTACTATTCCAGCGACTAGTCGGCCACACCACCCGAAGTAAAATATAAGTTTAAGCATAAATTTGAAAAAAAAAAAGATAAGACAGAAGGATTTCAAAGCCGTGGTTCAAGCCGAACGGTCTGACCATCAATCAACAAGGGTACCAGGAGGAGGAGAAAATTCTTCTGCCGTTCTTTAAGGAGCATCAAGTATGTCTGCTGGCCGGACAAGGCATCTTCCCATTACGCCAAGAAGACGCAGGAGTATCTTGAGCAGAAAAAGATACCGTACGCGCCGAAAGAAAGGAACGTGGCCAACTTGCCCCAGTGCCGTCCCATTGAAGATTTTTTCGGCTCCCTCAGTGCCCTAGTGTACAAAACAAAGCAGTTGACTACGAGGATCCGGAAGATGGACGTCATTGCCGTCCAGCGCTCTTGTGAGAGCATCGCGACTAAGTTGCGTCGTACGGCTGACCAGGGCCCCTTCTCCAATATTCATTGACGTTTTTTTTTTGAAGAATAAATATTATGCTTTTAATAAAAAATACTGAATTCGTCGAAATTTTTGTTTTTCTATAAGATTGAAAAAAATCTCATTTTTTATTGAACACCCGTTTGTCCTTTTGGGCAGGACGATTAATGCAACCGTAAAAAAGGCAAAGCGCTCGGAACGTTGCTCGTATAGAACACTTATTTTGATAAAACATTTTTATCATTTGCACGTGTTGTTGGACGCTATCCCAAGTAACATTGCCAAAACCATCTAAAATTGTATGAAAGCCACTAGAAATCAATTTGCTTTTATTATGGCACCAAGAGGTACCACCAGGTTTCATATTTTAGTTCGTTCATGAGAATCTACACCGCTTGTTTACAACGATCTTAAAACCTTGTTTTCTAAAATTCCTTTTACTCCTATCAATAGTTTTATTGTTACTTTATGAACTCGTACAATGTTGTTTTAAAATGCCGTTTTAGGGCTTATTAATATTATCTTATTATGGTCAGTGCGGTCATTACATTTTTCCAATAAATAATTAAGTATGAGGTCACATGAAAGCTATGTTAATTTATATGGGTATTTTCAATTGGATATTTGATTTATTGTTGTCCCAAACTCGGTCCCAAGCTCAATGAATCACGCGTCAACACATAACTTCCAACAAATAACCCCTCTATTATTCTGTCAAAATTACACAGCAAATCAAAATAAGTACAAAAAGAGTAGTATCGCAAAGCGGAAGCATGGAGATTTGAGATTACACGTTTTAAAGCTATTACCATTTAGAATCCGGAATAATAAAATCATCTGTATCGCAGTAACGGATTGACGTACAAATAAGTTTAGTACGTCAAAACAAAGGTAATTTACTTTACTTTAAGGAACAAATATCAATAAAAATCATTTCTCTTCGTTTCTAATGAAAATTCGCCCTTTCTTCTTTATTCCTTCCATCAAACGCTGCACACCTCCGGAGTCAACTTCCTTGGCACATTTGTTCCACATTTTGGTCATCTGAGTCACGCCCCGAGCCGTTTTTCCACTGTTCTTAAGCTTCCCGGCTGTAGTGGCAACTCGCCAAATCTGGCCAAAACCTCACGGGACCTTTATGGGCTTTAATGAAAGGTAGTACGCGGTTTTTGAGGCATTCTTCCTTGTACAGGTTCGAGTCCATTGTCTTACTCGTCACGAACACTTTGGTCTTTGCTCCGCAGCTGCATATCCCTTGCCAAATCATCAGTTTTCTTTGGCAAATTTGTCCATAAAAGCAAACTTAAACTTCGCAGGAACATCTTCTCGTACCGTCGCCATTTTTTTTGGCCAGGAAGCTGTCCGAAATCCATTTTGACGTAGGTTTCATCGTCGATGAGCAGGCATCCTTGGAACTTCGTCAAAACCTGCTGGTACAATTTCCGAGCTCGAGTTTTGGTGACGAAACTTTGCTTCAACGTTCTGTTTGGTTGCTTGCCTGTTTCGATAAGAACGATATCCTGCTCGCAAACGAATTCTTCGAATGGTACTGCGAGCTGCAGCGTATTTTTGTGCGATTTCATTATCTGATAGTCCAGGGTTTGCTCTGACCGTTCTCAACACCTTCAGGTTCAGCTTGTGGTCATCTGTTCCACTACGACGCTTACCTTGAGGCACTCGATCCATGCTCTTTTGCTCCCTGAAACGTTTGAGCACATCATACACGGTTGATTTGGCGATTTTCAAAGTTTTTGCGATTTTTATTGCGGACCTCGTTGGATTATCAACGTGGGTGCGCAGAATTTTTTCTCTCCTCTCGGCTTCCATCTGGAATAACTTTTGACTCACTGCACGAAGCACCGTAAAATTAGTACCACAGAAAGTGGGCGCCTAGGTAAACAAACCGCTGTAAAAGAATTCTTACAGCGGTCATTCCACTGCGAACTGTCTTTGAGTTCGGATGCGCCATCGCAGCGCTCTTGTATGTATTTATTTTTATTATTTTAACACAATTTTTCAACAATATCTACCGACCCGCGCGCACACGTCGTTTAGGCAATTTCAAGTACTCTTTTTTTTTACCAAAACAACGCGAGTGCTACAATGAAGTGCGGAATAAAACATTGCGTACAAAGTGACAATCGCTATCTGTGGCGATGCCGTGGTAACGGACATACCACGCAGCTTGCATAGGCGTGCAACGGAATCAAGAGAAAGTAATTCGCGCTTTTATGCTTCCTCTCTGTGATGGCTGTCAGGATAAGTTCACTTCTGAACTAAACCTGGATGTACTCTCTATGTCTTTCCAAAGCATTACGGAAAGCATAGAACATACACTGACAGCTAATCAGAAAGTCATCACAATGCGCCCACCCATCGTAAGCATGACGCAACAATCAGCTGATGGTGACGAGCGTTTTTTGAAGGCCAGGCTACGCGACCCTAAAATTATGAAAATCGTCCGTCTGTACCTAGCTTATCTGAAGGACCAGCCTGCAACGGTTTGCATAGAAGGGATGACACCAACAAGCATCAAAATGTTGCTAGCATCTGAAGGCTTGCCAACGGCTCCAGACCATTTACAACGCATCTTCGCAGAAGTTCATCAGGAATATGGTCTGAATGCAGTTGAAGCAGCAGCCGACCTGAAATCTTACCGGCTTCAGCAAATGCGTGATAGTACACTCAGTAGCAAAAAAAAGCCGAGCAAAATTTTGCTTCCAAAAAACGCCATGTTCAACCATCTGTAACTTTGTCAATTATCAATATTTTTGACTGACCATGATTTCAGCATGGTCAATATCGGGTGAAAAAGGGAAATACTCATGTTGGTACGTCAACTTTGACGCCAGCTGTAGTCCAAACCACTTGATGGAAACAGTTAATATTTTGTCCACATTATTTCCTATATTTGTTTAGGTTTTGATAAAAAAAAATATAAGCTACCTAAATTTTTCACAGAAATACGGATTTTTAAAATTGGTCTGTCCAAAAACGAGTTTTTTCACATATGTTATGAAAACATCAAATTTATAAATTTTATCAACATGAAATTTTGGTCACATAAGGTCTATGCATTGTTTATAGTGTCGTAAAATTTTCAGTCAAAAATATTGAGAATTGACAAAGTTACAGAAGGTGGAGCATGGCATTTTTTGGAAGCAAACTTTCGTTCGGCTTTTTTTTTGCTACTGAGTGTACCAACAAATCTAATTCAATTTCTTCTGCTGCCCATTTTTTCAAATAATAACGCCTTCGTTGGAAATAGAAGTTAACGACGTTTTCTCAAAAGAGGTAAACAATGATTTTTTATTATCAAACAACGTACTTCCAACAATTTTTTCACATAGACAGAATGTGACTGAAATTTTGATTTACTCACAGAAAAAAAATATGAAAATTACTTATGATGTAATCTAAACAATCACTGAAAATTCGTCGACATAATTGATCGTTGAACATATTTTTCAATTTAAAGTACAGTAAATAGCAAGTTCATGTAAAACTGTATCACATTTAAAAATATACACTAGCCTGAATTCATATTTGCAATCGATAAGAAATAATTATACGATACGCTCTTATTTTTCCAACTCAAACGCTTGAAATTTACATGAACTCAACAGAATTCAGCATCATTGATCAGCTTGTCATGTCAGAGTGAAAAAGCTGTCACCGCCATATTGTGTACCTTTAGGTTCGGGAGTGAAAAGCTAAATATTTTGAAGAATGTTTTGAAAATGTTCGAAAAAATTATGTGTGACTGTGGAAATCGCAGCGGAAGTGTGTTGGATTTCATGAACCACGTCCGAATTCACCGAAACCAGTATATTTACAAGAGCCCGATTGAAAAATGTGAACTATGAAAGAGAGTCATTTCACTCTTCTTTGTTCTCTGTCGATGAATGATAAAATACTATTCAACACAAATGGAATCTTCTTGTAGAAAACATCACAAAAGCCCAACAACAAAAAATTGTTATCATTAACTTGCTCATTTCATTTTTTAAGCAAAAATTAAATACAAACAAATAATCTGCTTTTTCGAATCCCAACGGATTTGACCGGTAGATTAAAGCATATTTTAAATTTACAGCGCTTATTTATTAAGTACGAGTAAGTTTACAGCTAACACTTTTCTGTGCTGTAAATTTAAGATCACGCTTAAATTTCTATTGGATATGACGGAGGTAAATTTGTTACATCTAAGTCGTCATAAATTTACACGTTTCGTTCGAACTGTGCAATATATATATCTCCAATTCCCCCACAACAAAACCCAATCCCCCACCACCTTTCACCTTATTCCAAACAACAAAAACAACCCCCCCTAAACACCAAATAAGTCAACACACAACAAAAAAAACCATTTTTATCCCTACAATAAAAACATTATATGTTGCTTATGTTAGGTCTATTCTGGAATACTGCAGTATAGTCTGGTCCCCATTTCATAAAACGCATATTGGCCGAATAGAATCCGTACAAAAACAATTTCTATTATATGCTCTTAGGAAATTAGGGTGGACAACATTTCCTCTCCCATCTTATGAAGCGCACTGTATGCTTATCAATATACAAACACTGACGCAGCGTCGTGAATTTGCAATGGTTTCATTTGTTAATGATATCGTTTCGCAGCGAATTGATTCAACTAAAATTTTATCAAAACTCAACTTCTATATTCCTTCTCGTCAACTTAGAAGTAGGAACTTATTCATAACGAATCATTATCGGACGAACTATGCCAAATATGGGCCATTAAATCAAATTATGACCACATATAATCAACACTGCGAAACTATTGACTTAACTATGTCGAGGCATAACTTTAAGAAATATTTCAACACCATACGAAACAACACAAACTAATAAAATTTTATGAAAGCACTGTCTACTTAACGTAAGTTTTTTTATATACATATTTTTTTTTATCTAATCTGAATGTACTATAGCATAAGGAAATTAAAAAAAAGAAGAAAATTATATGTAAATGTAATAGTCTACGTTAGTTTGACGAAATAAATAAATAAAATAAATAAAAAAAACACTCCCCTTCCCCCCCCCCCACAAAAAAACCCCCCACACATAAACACCCCCCCCCCCCCAAAAAAAAATAAATAAAAAAAACCCCCCCCCCCCCCCCCCCTTTTATTAAAAAAAATCACCATTTTTTAAAAACAAACACGGAAAACCCAAAAAAAAAAAAAACACTGCATTTTTGAAAAAATTGCTCAAAAATTAAAACACACACTTCGTCCATTTTTTCATATGTTATGTTAAATGGTCTAAACTTTCAAGAAAATATATAAAACGAGGAGGATCTTTGGTCCCGAGACCATGAAAACCATAAAAAAATTAATCCATGTTTTCATAATAAATACTGCAATTTAGGTGTATTTTTATATTTTTACGAAAAATTTTAATAACCTTTCATTTGCGTATTTGATTAATTAAGTCGACTAAGTAGTTCAAAAGTAAAAAAAAAGGTTAAAAAATTGAATTTTTTATAAAAGTTAATTTTTCCGACAATCTTAACGCAGAAATGGTCATTCTCTTGTTAAAATAACAGAAAAACGAGTGTGATATTTTGTCAATAAGGAACAAAGCTAGCTATTTTTAGGAACTTCTGAGAGATTATATATATTTTTTTCTATGGAATTGCTATATAACAGTTTGGCGAAAAATTGAAAAATGAGTACGGATCTATACCAACAGTAAGGATGCTGTTGGGGTCGCTCACATAATGTCATAGTGGTTTACTTGATCCAATGTTGTACGGCAAGTATGGTGAACCAATAGTAAGGATCATAATTATGTTTGATCCACACCATCGGTTCACCAAATTCGCCACACTACCAACCACCGAGAAACCTCTTACTTCCAGTCCGGCATTTTCTATAACGACATATTCCCTCGTCAAATTCAGTGATAAAAATTTATTTCAGAACACGGATCGTCGATCAACGTACCCAAGCTAAGGGATTATGCAAATTCACACTCGTCGAAGACATAAGAAGATTTACTTCCGTCTTCTCAAATCCTCTCAGCAAACGACGTCAACCTCGTCTACTTGAGCCCTAACCGTGTCTAAGTATCGATTAAAATCTCTCTTCACACAACAACAAAAAAAAAAAACGGTTCACATTAGCTCTGCTTGTTCGGCGAGGAGGGATTACAACATAGGCCCCAAAACTCATCTATTTACATGCACCCCATTGATGAGGGCCCCGTCAACCGGTAGGTAATCGATTGGTGAAGGTGAAAAGCATGTCGAAGCGTTGTAAATTTTTTCGGCCAAACGAGAAGTCAGCCGGCCAACAACGGCACCGACACCGACGTTGACCTTTTCTGTTTTCGTCAAAAAGCCGGCGTGCTGCTTGTTGTCCTACACTTGAGGTACTTGAGAAGTCACCGATTAACCTATGCAAACGTTTTTCGGTGTCTATCCACCGAAAAAGAAGCGAGTGATTGAGATTGAGTAATAGCAATGCATGCGGAGGAAAATTACTACCAGTCGAGTCTATTACTTCATCGGCGAACCGAATTTCCTGGCGTGTTGTTCGCACGGTGGCATTCTGTTAGCTACACAGTTTGAGGTGATTAAGAAATTTTACCCATTGGCTTCGTCACCAATGTTTTCATCACGCATCTGTCAACAATAATAAATCTGGTAATTAAATACGGGCTGACTTCCTATTCATCGCATTGAGAGGTGTACGGATCCACATGGCACAGAATGCAGGTTCCACTTCATCGATACTCTCAATCTACTAGATGTAAGTGTTTTCCACCAACCGTAACGGTAAAGAGCCATGAACGTGTGCCACATTCTGCGGCAAACGTACTTTTGCATATAAAAAGTAATAAACGATCCATAAAAAATTGAAGATCGTGCCACGAAAAACGAATTTTTTACCCATAAGACTCTGGTGAATATCCATAAAAAAATTGAAATGATCCATAAAATACAGCAATGTGATCCATACTTTATAACAAATTTAGCAATGAAATATCAAAAATGTACTGTTTTATATCTAGGGCATGGTCGTTAAAAGTGTACGGATTACCCATAAACATATTCAAATTATCCATAAAAGGTTCAATAACTTTCCTTAAACTTGTAAAATTGATCCATAGTTAACCTTTGCGCCATAAAATATTCGTTTATAAATTATTATTTAGAAATTTTCCAAAATGCCATATCCTGAAAGATTAACCATAACTAAATAATATACAGTAAATAGTTTCCTAAACCTATGGTATATCCATAAATTATCCTCATTTTCAGTTCTTTTTTAATTTATCCTTAAGATTTAATTATTTCCACTGCGTTATTTTCAAATTTAGTTAATTCCTTCTTTCAGGTATCCGTTATATTACTGCTAAGAAGGATTGCGGAGTTTTTGCGTAGCCGTTTGAGGATTGAAGAACTAAACGGTCGATGTTTCCGACACCCGAAGTGTTAACATAGCGTAGATTAGATTCCAGGCAAACGGCTGATTCAAGCATTTGCCAGGTATAATGCAAACAGAGGATGTTTTTTTTAGTTTGGTCCGACGAGCGACAGCGAGTTGGACAGCAAGCGTCTGCCCAGCATAATTTAAATCAAATTTTCTGAAACAACAGTTTAATCAAGTCATAAATTTGACCTGAAGTTCTTTATGTGCAGGAGAGCCAAAAGAAATTTGCCAAATTTCTTGACAAGCATGTGTCGCAGTTGCGGGGAGATCAAATAATGTTAAGTTCACAAAGTTTGTTATGAATCATTTTTTGAAGACTATGATTTGTTATACAAACTATCAGGGGTCCCTGGCAATTTATTTATGGAACATTTACAATAATTAATAGATGATTCGCACATATGTTACATTCTGTGGATCAATTTTGCAAGTTTAAGGAAAAATATTGAACCTTTTAAGTATCATTGTATGTGTTAATGGGAAATCCCAAAAAAAATATATATTCTTCCCTTGATATAAAACGGTTAATTATTAATATTTTATTGCTAAATTTTGTTAAAAGTATGGATCAAATTGATGAATTTTACGGATAATTTATATTTAATTTGTTTGTGGGTTTTCACCAGAGTCTTATGGGTCGAGAATGCGTTTTTTATAGAACGATTTTCAATTTTTCATGGATCATTTCTTCAGTTTTAAAGGTGCAAAAATAGTGCTGCCGTAGATCTTTACGTGCACAAGTGCTCTGTACCAAATTTATTGGGAAACAAATTTCACAGTTGCGGTCGTAAAAGAACGTGAGATCGCAAAAGTAAGTCAGCTTTCTAATAATTAAAAATCTTCTCCAAAGTGATCCTTCTTTTACAGCAATATGTAAGCCTCATATATAAAGGAACGGACATTTTAATAAATTTGAGTAGTAGCACAGTCAGGGATCGATTTTCCCGTAGTTAAATTAAAAAAAAATTTAAACCCAAAATTGGAATAAATCCGGCATAATTAATGGATCATTTATATTATTATAAATGCACAAAATTGATTTGCTATGGACCATATTTAGAAGTTTATGGTTCATTTTCAAACCCATTATGGATCATTGGCGATTTATTTATGGAATATTTTCAATAATTTATTGATCATGTACATATATTTTAGTTCACAAACGTTAAATTCTAAGGATCAATTTTACAAGTTTAAGGAAAGTTATTGAACCTTTTATGGATAATTTGGAATATGTTTATGGGTAATCGGTACAATGTTATGGATCATAGCCTAGATATATAACGGTACATTTTTGACATTTTATTGCTAAAACTTACATAAAGTATGGATCACATTGCTGTATTTTATGGATCATTTTAACTTTGTTATGGATTTTCATCAGAGCTTTATGGGTCAAAAATACGTTTTTTATGGAACGAATTTCAATTTTTCATGGATCATTCCTTCAGTTTAAAGGTGCAAACTTAGGGCTGCCACATTCTGCGGTTGGTAAGCGGAAAAGATCACTTTCAGCCATCTACATGTTGGCTAACGTTGCTTCGAACTGAAAAATATATGTTCAAAAAATACAAATGAGAGAATTTGTTGATGCTAAATTGGTACATATCTGTTCTCATCCAAATGTAACGCTTTAATGTGTGAATATAATTTTGATTCGGTATTATTGGCTCTACTGATGCTTTGCGTGGATTTGTGGAAAGGTTTCCATGTTTTCTGAGTACATGTATCTATTTTCCCAATCGAACTTTGCCAAACTAGAGAAGAAATCTGCCTCTCTCCTCGCGAATTCCATTAGTTCAACGGCTGAAAGTGCAGATCGATCTATATAAATGTACACTTTCGCTTTTGCATAAAAGGCAAATTTGGACATCATCTCGCTGTTTTTTTGCGTGCATCACTGACACCACAAAAACCAACATGTTCGAACTTTTGCACCAGCAACAGAGTCTTCATCTTCCAAAAACCATCATCCGAAAAATAAGCACGCAAGGAAGCAAACATGCACTTTCACTGTCTACAGCAGGAACCATCTCGGTAACCTTTTGACTGCGAACGAACAGCTTCATTTATTCACGCGCCTTTGGCTTAACAAATCATTCGAGCTACCGCACTGCATTCAATCATTCCCTCTTATTTAGCAGTCTAATGGCCGTGTGCAACATATTTGGATGATGGCGTTATCACTTCCCGCCTTGTTGGAGAACGAGGAGCCACTCAGTACGGTTCAACGCCGACAATCAACCGGCAAGACCCATGGGTGGCGAAGTGAAACCAATGATCAACTGCGTTCGTCTCTATACTTAGGCCGGCTGACGACGACGACGACGACGACGACGACGACGACGAAAATACAGATGCGGATGCAATTTGACCGTTCGGTGACCGCAGAAGATTGATTAGTGCCCCACGAGTCGAATGCGATGAATATCTAGTTGCGAGTGACGCATTCCCGTCACTGCTGCACGTGCCGGAATGATGAATTTGATAAAACCGTCGACCGCCGTGGGGTCATGGCCTCTGGTTTGACATTGTTTGTTTTTTTTGGATCCATTGCAAGCCAATTTCGGCCACAATGCACAGTGGGAAAAAAGTGCCCGAAACGCGACAGAATTCTATATCTCAGCTCGGAGTGGAACGATTTCTGTAAAAATAACCTTAACTTGAAGGAAAATTTCCAAGAAATCGAATGAACGTGGTCTCATTAGCCGCACGGAACTGCTTGGAGAGCAAATGAGCTTATTTTACCTTGGTTCCCCTAATATTTCCTTGTTGTTTAGTTTGTCTTTGCTTGGTATGACTCAAGATCAATAAAATGATGCTAGTACAATGTAAAATTTTCAGGAAAATCGATTAAAGTTGGTTTCGTTTACCGCACGGCACTGTGAAAGAAGATATGGCTGTTTTTACCCTGATTTCCCTAATATTTTCATGTTTTTCACAATGTTCTTTGCTCGGTGTGACTCAGGGTCAAAACAATAAGACTGATTCTTTGTGAAATTTGCTAGGAAACCGAATGAAATTAGTTCCAATCGCCGCACGGCTCTGTGAACGAAGATATGGCTGATTTTACCCTGATTCCCCGAATATTTTCATGTTTTTACAATTTTCTTTGCTCGGTATTACTCAAGATCAATACAATAAGGCTGATTCTTTGTAAAATTTGCAAGGAAATCGATTGAATCTGGTTTCATTAACCGCACGGCTCTGTAAACGTAGGTATGGCTGATTTTACCCTGATTCCCCTAATAGTTTCGTGTTTATCATAAATTTCTTTGGTTGGAGTTACCCAAGATCAACAAATTAAAGCTAGTCCTTTGTAAAAATTGCTGAGAAATTGGCTGGAGTTGGTTTCATTCACCCCACAGCTCTGTGAACAAAGATATGGTCGAATTTACCCCGATTCCCCAAATGTTTTTGGGTTTTTCAGAGATTGTTTTGTTCGGTTTGACTTAAGATCAACAAAATAAGACTAGTCCTATGTAAAATTGCCTAAAAAATTGATTGGAGTTGGTTTCATTCACCGCACGGCTCTGTGAACGAAGATATGGCTGATTTTACCCTGATTCCCTTCATATTTTCATGTTTTTCACAATTTTCTTTGCTCGGTGTTACTCAAGATCAATACAATAAGGCTGATTCTTTGTAAAATTTGCAAGAAAATCGATTGATATTGGTTTCATTAACTGCACGGCCGTTAAGGGTAAAATCAGCCATACCTACGTTCACAGGTAGGTATGGCTGATTTTACCCTGATTCCCCTAATAGTTTCGTGTTTATCATAAATTTCTTTGGTTGGAGTTACCCAAGATAAACAAATTAAAACTAGTCCTTTGTAAAAAATGCTGAGAAATTGATTGGAGTTGGTTTCATTCACCCCACAGCGTTGTGATCGAAGATATGGTCGAATTTACCCCGATTCCCCGAATATTTTGGGGTTTTTCAGAGATTGCTTTGTTCGGTTTGACTTAAGATCAACAAAATAAGACTAGTCCTATGTAAAATTGCCTGAAAAATTGATTGGAGTTGGTTTCATTCACCGCACGGCTCTGTGAACGAAGATATGGCTGATTTTACCCTAATTTCCCTAGAAATTTTTGTGTGATTCAGAAATTTATTTGTTCGGTGTGTTTCTACAGCAACAAACCAAGGCTGTAAAATGTTCTGGTCAATCGATTGGAGCTAGTTGCATTAACCGCTCGGCTCTGTGAATGAAGATATGGCTGATTTTACCTTGATTCCCATAACATTTTCGTTTATTTTTCAGAAATTTTTATTCGGTGTGTTTCTACAGCAACAAAATAAGGTTAGTCCCATGCAAATTTCCCGGAGACTTGATTGAAGTTAGTTTCACCACTCTGTGAATGAAGATATGACACATTTTACCCTGATTCTCCTAATATTTTTTTTTTGTAATTCAGAATTTTCTTTGGTCGGTGTAACTCAAGATCAACAAAGTAAAGCTGGTCCTATGTAAAATTTTCTGGAAAATCGATTGGAGTTAATTTCGTTCACCGTACAGCTCTGTGAACGAAGATATAGCTAATTTTACCCTGATTCCCCCAATATTTTCGAAATAAAGAAACAAATCATTATTAGTAAATATGGCACCGCTCAAACGTCATCTAATGAATTCGTGAAAATGCTGTCTCCTGCCTACTTTATACTGTTCGAGTGCTTACAGCTGACGGCACGAATGATTGCAATGAAAAACTCTTCAAAACTCTCTATTACAAATGTGTTTTTCACTTCACATTTGATTAATATTCTGAGTGAGAGCTGCCAAAAATAATTCTGGAGGGGTTTCACTCCTGTCAGTGATTCTAGATTTATGTTTTGCGCTGAGTGCATACAGCCAAGTGCAGTGCGCAGACAACGAAGTTGAATTCGTTCTAATATTATAAGGTGACTTTTTCTTGCCGAGAGAACGCGAAAAGAGCCGTACTCTATAACAGAGAGAATAGTTTATAAAGTGTTATGAGGTCTTACGGATGAACACCCCACCATGTGCCACAAATTGATCGAAGAAAATTGGTCCTTTTTTGGCATTTTTTGCCTCAAATACGTAATGTGGACATTCCAAGTGCACTTTGAATCAAACCAGAACCAAGGCCGGAGTGGCTTCTGTTGTACACAGAAGTTGTCCCCATTCTATTCAGAGTATTTCTGCCATCTGCCAAAGAAACCTAGGGCGCTTTGGTCCTCCATGGTCCTTCAAGGACTACCCTTCTAATTAATGGCTTGTGAACGGTCGACTTTGCAGTTCAGCGAACTAAGTTCGATCTTAGCGTCCTTCGGAGTCCAAAGTAGGCACGATTTCCAGCCATAATGCGCCTTTGTACTAATCTGCTGGTGTCGTTATTGGTAGTCATCAATGAGCCCAGATACACAAATTCGACTACCGCCTCGATTTTATAACAGTCAATCTGTACTAGTGGTAGGAGCCTAACATTGTCTTCTCGTGAGCCTATTCCCTGATGTATTTCGTGATGAAAATAAACATTGTTCAAATTTATTGTGTTGAATAAAACAGAATTTATTCACAAACAATGATTGATAATATTAAATGAACAAAACAAGAAATTGCCCTCCTAGGCAAAACAAATGCAACTTCGTTTATTGGCCACCGGATTGTCCTCGGCTTTCAATATTTAGTTGCGAATCCATTATGCCAATTACAGCCTTGCACCTATGAGGCATGGAGTGGATCAGGTTGTCCATAATGCTTTGTGGGATCTCTGCCCAAGCTGTTTGGATTTGCTCAAACAGTTGATCCTACGATTTACGATCTCCCAAAGGTTCTCGATCGGGTTAAGATCCGGAAACTGCGGTGGCTAATCCACTATTACTTTAAACCACTGTTTGAAGACTTTGGTAGTGTGTTTGGAGTCGTAATTTTTATTTTATTTTCATGGCATAACGCCATTATCTTAACAATACCTGATACACAATATCCCTTCAACTTTCTCGATTCATGGCTGCTCCCCTCCAATCTCGTGGGCACCTTGTACTCCCTAGATCTGGCTCCACCTTGTCTAGCCATCTTGCTCGTTGCGCTCCTCGTCGTCTTGTGCCAACTGGGTTTCCATCGAACACAATTTCCGCAGGATAGTTGTCCGGCATTCTCGCAACATGTCCTGCACAACGAATTCGTATAGATTTGACCACCCTACGAATACTGGGTTGAGCGAGCTCATGGTTCATCCTCCGCCTCCAGACTACGTTCTCTTTCACTCCGGAAAATATGGTTCTTAACACCCTTTGCTCAAAAACTCCGAGTGCTCGCAAGTCTTCCTCAAGCATTGTCCACGGCTCATGCCCGTAGAGGACAACCAGTCTTATTAGAGTTTACACTTTGCACGGGAGCTAAGTCTGTTTGACCACAGTTGCTTGAGGAGCCCATAGTAGGCACGACTTACACTGATAATACGCCTCCGGATCGCACGGCTGTTATCATTATCTGAAGTAACCAGTGAGCCGAGATAGACAAATTCGACGACAACCTCGAACTCATCGCCCTCGATCGTTACACCGCTGCCTAGGCGGGCTCTACCATGCTCGGTTCCGCATGCCAGCATGTACTTAATTTTGGACGTATTTATCTTCAACCCAATCTTCACTGCTTCGTGCTTTAGTCTGCTGTACTGCTCTGCCACCGCCTCAAATGTTTTGTCAACAATATTCACGTCATCGGCAAAGCAGATAAACTGACTGGATTTATTGAGAATCGTGCCCCGCATTTTGAATGCCACTCGTCTCACAACGCCTTCAAGACCAATGGTGAACAGCAGGCATGAGATTCCATCACCTTGACGAAACCCCCTGCGGAATTCGAATGAATCCGATAATCCACTCGATATCCTCACACCGCACTGAGTTCCATCCATCGTTGCCTTGATTAATCTGGTCAGCTTTCCCGGGAAGCCGTTCTCCTCCATGATCTTCCATAGTTCTTTTCGGTTTACTGTATCATATGCGACATTGAAGTCGATAATGCGAGAGATAATGCGGGTTTGAATAGATAATGCCTAGAGACTCTATATTCAGTCGGCGACAGTCGCTGAAAGGGGGGATAGCACTTCATAGGGCATGTCGCCCTTTATTGTAGATAAGGCATATAACCGGTAGGGCATATATTCCTTCCACTCCTCCGGCAGCTGTTCGGTATCCCAAATCCTGACTATCAGTCGATGCAGGCAATTGGCCAACTTGTCCAGGCCCGTTTTGACAATACTCCGATACTATCCCCTTTCAACCGGTTTGTTATTCTTGAGCTGTTTGATGGCATCCTTAACTTCACCAATCGTCGGGGGTTGCACATCTCCGTCACTTGGCCGAGGGCACTTTCTTTGCTGTCTTGGTCCTCTTCCTGTACTCCATTCAGATGTGCATCGAAAAGCTGCTTCCGCCATTTGGTCACCTCACAATCGTTTGTCAGAATACACCCATCCTTATCCCGAACATTTCAGCTCGCGGCACGAAGTCTCTGCGGGTTTGTGTTGAGTTTCTGGTAGAATTTCCAGAAACTCCAGAAACTGTTCCAGCTCCTCACACTCTTCCTCCTCCTGGCGGCGCTTTTTCTCCAGAAAGAGTTGGGTTTGCCGTCTCCGCTTCTTTCGGCAACGTTCCACATTCTAAAGGGTAGCTTCCAACACCTGCTGACATTCCTCGTCGAACCACTCGTTCTTTCGGATTCGTTCCAAGTAATCTAAGACGTTCTCCGCTACGCTGCTGATAGCTGTTTTCCCGGTGATCCAACAGTCCTCGAGAGGAGCTTCGTCGAGCGATTGCGCGTAGCCTGCGGCAACGTCAGGTTGCTTCAGTCGCGCGAGATTGTACCGTGGCGGGCGTCGGTACCGAAAGTTGTTCACTCTGGAGAGTTTTGGGCGCATCTTAACCATTAGTGGTCCGAATCGATGTTGGTGCCTCGATAGGTTCAGACGTCGATGATGTCTCAGAAGTGCCAACCGTCTATCAAAACGTGGTGGATTTGTGATTCCATTTGGTTGGGTGACCTCCAGGTGTACCGTTGTGGGAAGCTGTGTTGGAAGAAGGTAGTACGTACGGCCATGTTTTTGGAGGTGGTGAATTCGATAAGTCAAGGACCATTGGCGTTGGGCAGCTGGTATGCGCTGAAATTTCCAATCACCAGTTTATATTCCTCCTCCTGGCCAACTTGAGCGTTGAAATCCTCAATGATGATCTTGATGTCGTGGCTTAGGCAACGGTCGTATTCATGCTCCAGCTGCGCGAATAAATCTTCTTTGTCATCATCAGTACTTCCGAGGTGAGGGCTATGCACGTTAATGATGCTGCTGTTGTTGTTGGGTGTCAACCCCGGGATCTACCGGGGCATCCGGATTGTCTCAGAATGACCAATATGGTCATTGATCCATTTCAAGGCTAGAAGTAGACTTCTCAACAAAAATCATGAAGTTTAAGCCGTCGAAAGGCATGTTTCGGCGACAATTCGTATTTGTCCCCTCCTAAACGGTTACTTCGGGGCATTTGGATTGTTCCGAAATGGCCAATATGGTCATTGGTCCATTTCTAGGCTAGAAGAAGACTTTTCAACAAAAATCATGAAGTTTGAGCCGTCGAAAGGCATATTTCGGCGAAAATCCGTATTTGTCCACTCCTCTAGGGCATCCAAATTGTCCCGGAATGGCCAATATTATGGCCATTGGTACATTTCAAGGCTATGAATAAGACTACTTATGAAAAATCATAAAGTTTGAGCCATTCGAAAGGAATGTTTCGCATTTGTCCCCTCCCGAGTTCCCCCGGGGCATCCGGATTTTACCAGAATGGCCAATATAGTCATTGGTCCATTTCAAGGCTAGAAGTATACTACTCAAGCAAAATCATGAAGTTTGAGCCGTCGAAAAGCATGTTCCGATGAAAATTTGTATCTGTCGCCGCCTTACGGATCATGGCAAAACAAGTCCTGTTCAGGCCAGATTCCTTGTAGCCAATCGGCTCAAAAATAGCAGTTTTCACCGGAAACTGAAATTTGGAACTCCAACAAGCATCTTGATTGCAAAGACTTTGGTCATATAAACCTTCCGCAATGTGAATTTGAAATTCGGGTCAATTCGCCTTATTTATAACTTTATCACGAAACACCTTATTTATAACTTTTTTTCAACAGCCAGTAGTGTCAAAAAAAATTAGGTTCGATGCAGAAACGATGGTTAAATAAAAGTCAAAAACATTCAAACTTCTAGATGCATATTTTAGAAAGTAATAGCATTTTGAAAATCCATTCTGGGTTATATTGTCCCGACACCTAAAGAAGGTTTATATATCTCCCGATTTGTAAACAAAAATACGATTTTTTGAAGCCTTAGTCAACCAGATAAGATCTGAATTATTAAATTTGTAAATTTCCGCATTCGATACCTTAAAATGTTTTAATTTTCATTTTTCAAACTTGCTCCTGCAGATTTGCACCATATCGATGATTTTTTGCCACTGAGTCCCCTAGATCCACCCATCTTTCCATCCACCAATCCACCGGTGCTGTTTTACGATTCCATAATTTACGATCGCTTCTAACCTTGCACCCAGTAGCACCTATCGAAGATAATTTACGACAATACTTGTTCGCTTATTACCACATGCTCTCTAACAACTCTTCACACCCGGCAGAAGGTGTCCATTGCATACCCCTCCCTTTTGAACTTCAAGCCGGATCGATTTGCAATCCATTGTAATTGCACTTCATCAACAACCACCCAACACAATCCCGTAATGAGGTTTCGCTACGAGCCAGACTTCATTTTCTCGATCATCTTGAACAACACGAAAACAAATTAGCACGAATCTTCACAATCACGACCAATGCATTGCCCGCAAGAGTTGTCATGCCAGTCATGTGCGGTGCGGTGCGTTCCACTCATAAAATCATAAATTATACAATTATGGTTCAGCACCGGAGGGCACCGCACCACAACACACATGTGCCACCGTGGGACGATTCTTCGGTTCTCTTCTTATTCTTCTCCGCTCAGATGAGTTTCGAGTTTCGCTTTTTCTTGGACGCCCCCATGAGGGTATCACACTAATTGGTGTGTTGATTGGAGGCACTCCTTCCCACACACTGCACTACTCTTCACCGCTTCAACCGCGTTCAACTTCTAGAATTCTACGTAAATGCCAAACACCAATCCACCACTCATCAATCATCATCAATTGGTCCTAATCGCATTTGCACATTCACAGTCACACAATCGTGCCCAAGTGGGAAATTGAACGCTTCAAGCTCGATCAAACTTCTAGTTCCACATTTGGTCAACTGAGTCAGTTCCCCGGAAAGTGCCTCTTCTCATCCTGGCACTTGTTGTTTGCACTTCCAAAGCGCTATTTATACGGACAAACACACATCGGCGGACTTGAATCATGAACCACCGATTTTGGTGCCGCATACGCCAAAACGGGAACCGGCAGCAACTGAACCGTATCATCCCCACCCAAAAGAAGATCGGCTCATCTTAACCTCACACACTTCTCTTCGCTGAAGTTAGAACACACAGAAGAACGCAAAAATAAATAAATAAGAGGCACTAACTCGTATCGATTCACTCTGATTAGCAGCTGCAATAAAAATGCGAATTTCAGCAGCCAGTCCACTTGACATTCCGGACGCGTTTCGTCGTTAGGACCGTCCGCGCGAGGCTCGTTGATCTTGACAGTGTTGAAGTCGCGAGATTACTGAAGTAACATCATCTGGCTGACTTCGCGCTGCGCTGGCGATCACGTTGCCACTCGCAGGAGTATTTCGAGCAGTTGATGATCCCCGATGAGAGGTTGATGATTGTTCATGATGGCGCGCGTGGTGGATGATGGGGAGGAAGTCTCCAAGAGCGAGGGCACCTTATGCTGCTGCTGTTGAGAGGTTTCGTTCGTACCGGCCGTCAGTGTCGAGTGAAATGATGCTCTCCAAGTGCTCTACAGGAAAGCGCTCACTGTATGTAGCCCCGTAGGTAGCCTATGTATGGCAAAAATGAGGAGGTGACGCCGTGCGTTTGTTGTGTGCCGAGTGGCGAGAGTGATTCGACTTTTGTTGGAAGGTTCGGAATATGCTTGCTTACTCCAGACGAGGAACGGTGCCGTAGGGAAGAAGATACCAAAAAGGGCGCTAGAATTGGACCGAACTTCGGATGGAGTATAACTTCCGCTGCCGGATACTGTTGATGGTTTGCGGTTTTGCGTAGTTGCTAAATCGGCGATTTTGGCACATATTTTATATGGACATCACATAATTTTATGGGATGCTCTCGTGGGTGAATGTTTTTTCTACGTTTAGGTGCACTTAAAATGTCAAATTTTTTTACCTTGACAGCTGGAGAAATGTTTCAGTGTCTGAGAAACAATCGCCAAATTTTAAAACGATCCTGTCATAAAATTTAAAATGAAGGCGAACAATAAATGTCACCTCATTTACCTCACCTTCTTTTTGAGTGGTCTGGCAGGTCCAGGCAACACTGAAAAAACTGTGTTGAATAACAAACATAAGTAATCAAACCACGTTTATTTTGCTCATTTCCACAACTTTATACGATATGAAAAGCTAAAAAGGTGCTGCCGTTTAAAACATAAGGCAGCAAAAAATCTCTCCCCACATAAACACCGACAAGCTTGGGATTCGAACACTAGTCATTGGGGTGACAGGTTTGTAGTTTCTACACCAACTCTAATTGATGCAGTCTATTCTTAGATCTATGATGTGATTCTCGTTGCAAGTAATCCACACATCTCGAAAAAGTTGTTAACATTTCTGTTAAATATCATGAACATAAATAGAGCGTCACATATAGGGCGAACACGAAATTATTGCAACACAGTTGATTTAAAGACTGGACTCGGAAAAAATGAGACACACAAAAATGATCACCAAAAATTCATTTTAAATCGAATGCTTCTCAAATTTTCAGGGATTGAATAACTATATATTAGCTATGTTTTGGCTTAATTTATTTATTGAATTTCTTCCCCCAAGCTGAATGCTCGTACATTTCTCTTAACACTGCTCATGAGATCTTGGGCGAGGCTTTGTCCATCTTCCTTACACAATTTCTCCCAGTTTTTCTTCAAAGCTTCATCGGTTTTTGAATGTTTTTCCGCTTTTCTTCAACTTCTTCTACATTATCGCCCAAAACTTTTCGATCGGACGAAGTTCTTGTGTATTTGGCGGGTTCGCCTCCTTCGGGACCACATTAACGCCCTTCGCTTCGTACCAATCCATTACAGGCTTGGCGTAATGGCACGAAGCGAGATCCGACCAGAACAGCGTGGGACCACGGTGAGAGCGGAGGAAGGGCTGCAAGCGCTTCGGCAAGCATTCCTCTCGATAATTCTCCCCGTTTATGGTGCCGGTTGTAACGAACGGACTGCTGTACCGTCCGCACTCGCAGGTCGCCTGCCACAACAGGTACTTCTTCGCGAATTTGTCCATCTTTCTCTTCCGGAACTTTTTCGGAACCACCATGCGGGACGTACCGACAAAAAACTCGAGGCCGGGGATTTGTTTGGTGTCCGCCTTGATATATATCTCGTCGTCCATGACGAGACAGCCTGGCTTGACCAGCCACTCACGGCACTGGTGGCGCCTTCCTGACCTTAAAACACGTAGCTCAGCCCGCTTCATGGTCTGCTGGACGAACCACTTCGACGAATAGACCTTTTTGGCCACGTCTCGGGTGGAAAGGTTCGGGTTATTCTTAAAGTACTGCCTTATCTTCCGCGCCTTCTCTGGGTATTCCGTTTTCGGTTTTCGGCCGCTTCCAGCGCGCCGCTCGATGGTCTTCGTCTCCTGGAACATCTTCACAACGCGGGACACGGTGGAATGGTGGATTCCAAGCCTTTTGCCGATCCATCTGTGCGACTGACCAGGATTATCGATCACCGCGCCCAAGATTTGCTGGCGTAGCTCTTCTTGTTTCGAATGCATCTTGAAAACTACTTGACAGATCGCAATAAAATTTTGCACACATAAACATAACACTCTAAACTAGTATTACCCAAAATTTCATTAATTTACCTACGCGATAAAAAGTTACACCCAAAACAAAGTGTCGCATTTTTTCCGAGTCCAATCTTTACTATAAAATATCATGTATTTATCGGATGAAAACCAAATTTGCAAGGTATTTTTTATACATGTTATAAGCTCAGTTTACATACATTGAATCAATTATTGGAGGTTGTTTCTAAAAATTCTCGACACTTTCTTTTCATGCCATCCAAATCCCTCCTTTTAGTTTGTACAGTCGTATCCGGTACCTTATTTTCATTTTTTTATCCACTTCCTTTGCATGTCATTTGCATCCTTTACTTTTTCCCATGGGCTTTCTGAATTCCCGCTTCACGCTTCAAAAAGTTCTTATTGGACGTAGTTCAGGACAGTTCGGTGGATTCATTTTCTTGGGGTTAAAATGATCCGAACTAGCCTCATATTAGGTGCGCAACTAAGTTCTTGCTGTTTTTTTGGTGAAAAAGGAACTTTATTTTGAAAACAACGGTTACAAACGAATTATTCAAAGTATTGCCCATCACTAGCTACGACTTTTGCCCATCTTTCTGGTAGAACGTGAATACCATTTTGATAGAACTGTTCGTCTTTTGATGCTATCGAAGAATTAAGCCATTTTGAGATGTCATCATATGAGTGGAATTGCTGACTAGTGATACCATGTGCCATCGAACGGAACAAGTAATAATCGGACGGTGCAATATCAGGAGAATATGGCGGGTGGGGTAGGACTTCCCATTTGAGCGTTTCCAAGTAGGTTTTCACGGGTTTCGCAACGTGAGGTCGAGCGTTGTCATGCTGAAGAATCACTTTTTCGTGTCTGTGCTCGTATTGTGGCCGTTTTTCGTGCAGTGCTCGGCTCAATCGCATCAATTGAGTTCGATACCGTTCCCCGGTAATGGTTTCGTTTGGTTTCAACAGCTCATAATAAATAACACCAACTTGGTCCCACCAAATACACAGCATAACCTTCGCAGCGTGAATATTCGGCCTAGGCGACGATGTTGAAGCATGCCCGGGCAGTCCCCATGAATGTTTCCGTTTTGGGTTACTGTAATGAATCGATTTTTCGTCACCCGTCACAATGCGATGTAGAAAACTCTTCCTTTTTTGCCGCTGGAGCAGTTGTTCACAGACGAAAAAACGACGCTCAACATCTCTTGGCTTCAAATCGTAAGGAACCCAAGTTCCTTGCTTTTGAATCATTCCCAACGCATGCAATCGCTTAGAAACGGTTTGGCGGGAAACTCCTAATCCTGAACCAAGCTCTTCTTGCGTTTGACATGGATCCTCATCGAGCAATGCCTCCAATTCAGAGTCTTCGAAGTTTTTTGGCCTTCCTTCACGCGGACGATCATCAACACTGAAATCACCGTTTTTGAAGCGACGAAACCAATCACGACACGTTGTTTCACTCAGAACAGCATCACCGTATACTTTTTGGAGCTCTCGATGTGCTTCAGCCGCCGTTTTCTTCGAATGAAAGAAGAAAATCAACACTTCCCGCAAATGACGATTATTTGGCACGAAATCAGACATCTTCAAACAACCGAAATATATAACACTAAACCAAAATCACTGATTTGGCAAAGCGGTTTGTTTACCATATGTCTGAGCTTGGTTTATGACGCTTGAGATGTACAACATTCGACCAGCACTTACTACTTGCTAAACAGCGGGAACTTAGTTGCGCA
The DNA here is from genome assembly GCA_024533555.2 of Aedes koreicus. Lineage (NCBI taxonomy): Eukaryota > Metazoa > Arthropoda > Insecta > Diptera > Culicidae > Aedes > Aedes koreicus. The sequence goes on along the minus strand of JAHHFK020001273.1, from coordinate 1,000,246 downwards.
CCTAATACTATTGCAGCTCGCTTTTAGAATAGCTGTCATTTCAACCGTCAACCCGGGCCACTCCAGCCATCGTTCCGGCCGCCAAGGCAGTTACCATAGCAGCCGTCACCCTGTCGCCACGTCATCTGCCATTCTCATCGTCATTCATCATCACGTCGGTCATTACTCCAACCGCCACTAAGGCCCTGAAGACCACCGGTCGGCCACCATTCGGCCACCACGCCATCTACCATTCTCATAGCTATTTCGGCCAGCACGTCGGCCATTACTCCAGTCGCCATTCCGGCCGTCACTCTGGCCGACCTGTCCGCTGCCGCGTCAGCCGTAACGCCGGCACCATTCAGCTATCTCCACGTTGCACACCGCCAACTTCAGCAACCATCCTCACAACGCTCCACACAACCGCTGCTTTCGTTCATGGACAATAAAGGTAAAAGAGATATTTGTTATTAAGGACTTCCACATCCGGAAAGTCTCCCACGCCATAAAACCCTGAGACCAAGGAACAAAAGAGGCCTTGAGCGACCACTCCAAGAGCAGCTCGGGGCTGTTCCCTTCTGGAACTGAGCAGTTCTGGGAAAAAGAAAAGAGAGTCTTAAAGCTTGTAACCTGGAGCTTGGAACTGGCAGCTTTGTCTAGGGAACGAGGAAACAGATTTAGAAGGCTTTGTCGATGGTGACTGGGCAGGAAAGCCAGGGTCCGGAAATGTAACTCTGGTTGTACATATGGTTCAGACTTGATGGCGGACCGATTGCGTGGAGTGCAATGAAGCTGTCATGTGTAGCTTTGTCGTTTACCGAGGCTGGTACATATCGCTTTCGGAGTGCTGTAAAAAGCTGTTAAAACTGTTGAAGGACTGCACAGAGAACCAAAAGCCGCCGATAAAGATAACCAAAGCTTCAGTAAGCTATTGAAACTTGATGATGGTACTAAGAGGTCTAAGCACGTGAACACAAACTATCATTTTGTGAGGAATATGGCAGAGAATCAGCAGATCAAAGTGGTTTACTGTCTACCTGAAAACATCTTGCCTGGCATGCTGCCAAAATCTTTTTTTTAAGCTTGTAACTTTTTACCGTGTGGGTAAAAATTGATGAAATTAGACAGAAACTAGCTAAAAGTGTTTACGTTGGCAAAATTTCATTACAATCTGTCTAGTGGTTATCGAGATGGCATCGGAAGAATAGCAGATCCACCACAAAATTATGATGGATCGGAAAACACCTGGAATTGCATTATTCGACTGTGTTCCGAATGGTCATTCAAGGAGATCCAGACGACCCACCGGCGGTCAGGCATCGGCAGAAAACCGAAAACAGCTGGTGCAGTGAAGGTAAGCAAGCTGTTGAATCTGCTTCAAGCGTCGACCGACCCTTTCGATTCACGATGTGGTGAAGGAGGCGGGGGTTCCATTTGGTTTGTCGAAAAAACGATAAAACGTGCCGGCCTCCTCGTCTATAAGGTCATGAAAGCATCAAACCGGAAAGATAAACAAAACACGATAGCCAAATCCCGCACTAGGAAGCTGTACCGAGAGAGGCTGACGAAACCGAGGTGCGTTGTGATGGACGACGAGACTTAGATCAATGCGAACACAAGCAATTGCCGGGGCAGGAGTTTTACCTTGCCACATCACGGTTGGCCGTTCCTGAGAAGGTAAGAAAGAAATCTACCAAAAATGTCTTCGTTTGGCAGGCCATCTGTGAGTGTGGAGAGATAAGCCAGCCGTAGATCACCAGCCATACATACAAAAATAAGCCAGCCATACATTAACGATTTTGCCATGAATGGGCAAATCTACCGAGACGGGTGCCCCCAGAAGCGCCTGCTTCCCTTCCTGCGCTACTTGAGCGGAATTGGCATTCTGCCACTACGCGCTGCCAGTCCTAGGCTCGTACGGAGATTTTTGTACCAGAAGACTTCAACCCACCGAAATCACCGGAACTTTGAGAAGTTTTGGGCCATCATGTTCGAGAACGAGCTGGCTTTGAAGTCTTGGGTTCAGGTTCGCCACCTTACTTCGCTATGAAATTGATTTACTTGGTCACGGCTTTGGTTCGCTCAGAAACGGCGTGTTTGGATAGCTCTCCCGGTAGCAGCAGCAACGCGACGTGAGGGTCATCCGCTGAATGATTTGGGTCGCCAAAAACCCGCTTCAGCACCCGATAGATGTAGGTTTCCTTATTGCGAACGCTTCCGTCGGCGGACCGCTTCTGCTTCTTGCGGTCATATTTGGCGATGGCCTTCTAGGCTTTGCCAACCTTCTTCAACACTGCTGGTGCTACTGCCTTTTCGCTGGTGGAGCTGTTTGGTTTTGGACTTTTGGAAGCCATCGTTATGCTATGCACCGTACACCCGCAAAAATCAAACTGAGATACCCGGCAGAAACACGATGAAACACGTCAAGAGCGCTCTGCAGTCAGACGTAGAATGATGACAATGTGAGTATCGCTCTTCTCCTTTTAACGTTTGCATTAAAAAATGGACTTTTTCGGATGGTGATAAAAAAAGAGCTAAGACAGATAATTGCTTTTGATAAATTTCCCATGGAAGGTAATTATTTAAGCTTACTTGCAAAAAAATTCTAAGCCCTTGCGAGCGGCCTTCCGGCAGTTAACCGGAACATTCGCCATGGCGGACGAAAACATGCGTGTAGACATGTGTTTCTTCGTTTTATTTATCAATTCCTCCTCAGTTTTCGCGACAAAATTGTTGGAGTAGATCTTACGCTTCAGGTTGGCCCAGAAATTGGGCCGACGCCAGATCCGGCCAGAACACCGCGTCTTCTGCCCCTTCCGGCAGGCATTTCGTACTATAAATTTCCCAGTTCACGGCCAGTCCGGAGCAAAAAAAGAGTGGCTTTGACATCCCCTTCTCGCTGATTGTCAGCCACAGCAGCACCTTCTTTGGGAACTTGGTGTGTGAAATGAACATCACCTCGGAGCTCACTTCCTTCGTGGGGGAAGTAAAATACGAAGAGCCCTGCCAGTCGTTGCCATCCAGGGTGAGATAGTCCATCCCCACCGCCACGTCGCGATTCGCCGGGAAAATCGAGTTGACCATCTTATTCAGCCGCTGCCGCTGCGTCATTCCCTGCAGCTCCGAAACCAGTGAAGGCGATTTCCGCTTCCTGACATGTATGCTCATGTTCGCCAGGTACTTTTTCACTGTTTGGCCGGTTGAACCGGCCTCCCGGCCAAGCGAACAGCCACTTTTGCCTTGTCTTCCTCTTCAGCATCCTTTGGAGCTTCTTGTCGCTCATGTTCGTCGGCCGTCCGGAACCGGGTTTTCTTTCGATGCTCTGATTGTTGTCTAATAGTGCTAAGATGTTGTAGATGCCGGAACGGGCGTACCCGGCGTCCACAAAGTGCCGCATGATGTCCATTTTCGATGCGGCGGGGTGCCGTTCTTTGAACGCGCACACTTCTGAACGAAGTTGCCATCACGGTTAGAGTTCGACTGATAGAGCTGTCAAATTTTGTCTGCTGAGTCATGGGTTACTATGATTGATGCTGCAAGGGTAGTTTTGTCCGTGCGGGTGAAGGTAAACCCATGAAAAATCGGCAATTTTTGTCCATTGTTTTAAATGCAAACGTTATGCCCTATACAACGACAATGCACAGTAGTTGCATATACACACATACACAAACAAACCGGTTAGTCTATGACTCTGTTGTCCCTGTTGGGAAACAACCGTTCTTATGCGCGTGATTGATTGATTCTTGTTTTGACGGCGCTTCACAATTTATAAATTTTTCATTGGTAAAATGTTTAAAATCAATAGTTTCATCGATATTGTAACAGAGATTTTTCATTGGTAAAATGTTTAAAATCAATAGTTTCATCGATATTGCAACAGACGCGTGTCGATCGATTGCTGTAAAATTGTTGGAAATCGATCGTGAAATGACTGAGTTACTAACGTTCGAAATCTAACCATATTTCGTGACACTCTAACTCCAACACTCGCAACGTGTGCCCCAGTATTGTAAACACAGACGAAGGTTCACGTCAAAATCCTGTGCATTGTTTGAGTTTCTGGGACACTCTCGAGTTCTTGCGATTTTCGGAAAGGAATTCCAAAAAGAGAAATTCAACAAGTTTTACCACATGCATGCATTGAAATCTAAATTTCGTGCACACATTCAGTGGCTTATTTCGCCCTACTCGGGATACAAAAGTCAGTACATGCTTTCACCGATAGAACACAGCGCCCTAAGCTGGCGAACAGGGTCTCCTGCCTGCATATGCTCTGCGTTGATGATCGTCATTCGTCATCTTCTCCCCAACTCCGAGGGGAGCAATCGGCTACCCACATACCTACTAGCACGCATTGGAAACCAAAACACACATCTCCAAACGGCCTGCAGCGGAGTACCAGCGCATCGGGATTTCTCTCGCACTTCAAGCGGTGTTGTGTACGGAAATAGTTTGCTTGAGAGGGTGCATGCCTGCGCTGCCATGCTGGGCGAGATGCGTGTTCTATATTTACATCACTCAAAATAGTCACTCACTCACTGAGTCAACTATGCCTACAATATACTGATCTAGTCTGATGGATCGCTGCATTTGTTGGTGGAACCGGTTGGTGCGGATGCGGACTGCTCTCCTTTTACTATGCAGTGTCGAGTAGGATGCTGCGATGGAATAGGCATCAGTGCTCTTTAGAGAAATTCTCTCTTTCGATGATCATCATCGTCATCCGCCTGCTGGAGTGACTCACTTGAAACACTCTTCCTCAGAGACGTTCCTGTCGGCCTACAGAGAAACTGCAAGCAACAGCAATACTTTCCCAGTGGCTTACATTTGTCACACTTATGGCACATTCAAAACGCGTTAGACTGAATTTATTAGTTTACTAATTGTAAGTCGCGTTCGTTGACAATGCTTCCATTTAACGATTTCCCTTTCTCACTCAGTGTGGCTAAATGTTTGCATTGCTTCGGCATTTATTCTCACGCGCCGCTACTTTTCCCGTTTTGTACTTTTGAAACGTTTCAATTTACTTTTCCCGTTGCACTCATTTCCCAAACACTTGCAAAGGGCGATGCTGTTTTGGGAATCCAACAAGTCTATGGGAGCCAGTCGTCGATCGCGCAAACTAGAGCAAGACTATAAAACTGCACTTCATTTCTGCTATGTCCAATAAACACAATTTCATCTCATCACTTTTCCTAAAAGTCAACCGCTCCGTCGCGTCAGTCGTAGGAGGAGGAAGCGTGTGTTTGTCTCGCGTGATGCTCAGAAAAAAAATCACAATTTATGCGGCACGGGATTGCGTCATAGTTTCCGAGCAACCGTTCTCAGTCGAACGTTGCTGAGGAAAGAACACCAAAACATTATAGTTCTGGGTTTGTTGGGTGTGAAGGCGTATTGTTTACATTTTGTTTTGGCGTGGCTTTTGTTTAATGCGACACATTAGTTTCAACAGCGTGTTCACGGTTGTTGGATCATTTTTTTTTTCGTTTTCGAATTCTTCAACGGAAATCTTGGCGCGTAATGATGATGGGATTTTCGGGTATTTGCTGATGGCTCAGTAAATTCAGAGTGGCGAAGATTAAAGTGCTGAAAGGTCGTAATTTAAGGGAAGCATAATAAAAGGATCAGCGTGACATGTAAAAATATTTGGCCTACATTGATCCGATGGATGTAAGCACCGAAACTGAACATAATATCTTTATAGGAGAAAGTGGAGAATTTATCAAAAAATGTTCTACCCTTATAAGTGGTGAAATTAAACTACATATGCTTGATTCGACTGCTAGAGAACTGTATAGGAGGAAATTATCACATAAACATAAATATGAAAGATTCAAAATAACAAAAGATTACGAAAATCGGAATACAGTAATTTGGTATGTTCTTAATATGTTTAGTTCATTTTACTGGAAATTTATTCCAATGTCCATGAACTTTAATAACAAATCGGAATCTACAGATGATATCCATATTAGGCATCCTTACATACCAGGAGATTATTAGATGAATAGAATGCTGAGAGTTATTGACTTTTTTCATTTATGATGACACTTTTAAGCAAATCGAATGAAGAGTGCCGTCGCTGCGACTTCGAATTTCGGAATAACTCCCGATATGTAACGAGAGTATTCCATGCACAAACTTAGAAAACACCTCAAGAACTTTTTCTTTTTTTTTTTTTTTTTTTACGTCGGCCTATTTCCTCACATGGTGACAATCACCGACGCCAGGAAGACGACTCCACCACCTGGACCCTACCTAACGACTCATAAATATGAGCCGGGACCAACGGCTTTACTTCCCTTCCGAAGGAAGACGTGACCAGATTTTTTCGCCTCAGAAAAACCACCGACGTCGACTGGGATTGATCCCAGACCCACTGGGGTGCCAGCCAAGTAGCAGTCACGCTTACCACTACACCACCGACGCCGGCACCTCAAGAACTTGACGGAATAGAAATTATTGATTTGAAATAATTATCACCTTTAGAAAGGAGCAAATTATTTGACTTGTTGCACATAGCATAGCATAGCATAGCGTTTTCCGACCATGCACTTTCCTGGATTGGCTGTTGTAGAGACGATGCAAGCGCCAGAAGAGCAGGCTCTTCATCCATCGTTCTCTTTGCTCAACACCTGGCCAGGTCCTTATGATCAGCAGGGATGGGAGGGAAGTGTTGATTAGATGTCTACTAAAGAAGACCCAACAAACATCGATGTTGAATAACTGTTTGTTCAATCAAATTTGGAGAAGTTGTTCAGCTTGTTCTTCTAGCAAGCTGAATAACTTCTCCAAATTTGTTTGAACAAGCAATTGATGTTTGTTGAGGATGCCGAGAACATATGCCGCCTTCATAGACATCTGGAGTTGGAAGTTGGATGGGATTGTGTGGGAGGCTTTCCTTGACGAGAAAGCATATGTACACTCAAGTCTTTTTTTACACGTTTTTTTACGATGATTTTTTAAATAACGCGGTTTTTTTGCGACGATTTTAGAAATAACGCGGTTAAAGAGCCAAAAAAGCGTTTTCTGCGGTTGTACATACAATGAAAAAGTCAAAAAACGCGAAAAACATTATTGGCTTCATGGTGTGTCATGAAGAAGATTAGTTTCCTCGGTGTTCCTGTGCTGTGGAGGGACTGTTCACATATTATGCAACGTCCGACACCATTGTGAAAAGCAAGATAGCGACTTCCGGTTTGTGAAAAGCCACCGAATATCCTACAATATGGATATTTTTGGAACGGGGACAACGTGTAGAGGCCGGAAATCGTTGTCCAACGTCATTATTGAATCCAAGATGGCGACTTCCGGTTTGTGAAAAGCTGCCAAACATTCTACAATATGGGTATTTCGGAAGGGACGACGTGTTAAGGTCGGAAATCGATGTCCGACGCCATTTTGGAATCCAAGATGGTGACTTCCGGTTTGTGAAAATTTTTCAAAATGTCTACAATATGGATATTCTCGGAACGAAGACGACGTGTTGAGGCCGGAAATCAATGTCCGACGCCATTCTGGAAACCAAGATGACGACATTCAATTTGTGAAAAGCTGCAGAACCTTCCATAATATGGGTATTTCGGAAAGGATGGCGTGTAAAGGTCAGAAATCGATGTCTGACGCCATTTTGGAATCCAAGGTGATGACTTCCGGTTTGTGAAAAATTGTTAAATAGTCTACAATCTGGATATTCTCGGAACGAAGACGACGTGTTGAGGCCGGAAATCGATTTTGGAAACCAAGATGGCGACTTCCGGTTTGTGAAAAGCTGCCAAACATTCTACAATATGGGTATTTCGGAAGGGACGACGTGTAAAGGTCGGAAATCGATGTCCGACGTCATTTTGGAATCCAAGATGGCGACTTCCGGTTTGTGAATTTTTTTTCAAAATGTCTACAATATGGATATTCTCGGAACAAAGACGACGTGTTGAGGCCGGAAATCAATGTCAGACGCCATTCTGGAAACCAAGATGACGACATTCGGTTTGTGAAAAGCTGCCGAACATTCCATAATATGGGTATTTCGGAAGGGACGGCGTGTAAAGGTCGGAAATCGATGTCTGACGCCATTTTGGAATCCAAGATGGCGACTTCCGGTTTGTGAAAAATTGTTAAATAGTCAACAATATGGATATTCTCGGAACGAAGACGACGTGTTGAGGCCGGATATCGATTTTGGAAACCAAGATGGCAACTTCCGGTTTGTGAAAAGCTGCCAAACATTCTACAATATGGGTATTTCGGAAGGGACGACGTGTGAAGGTCGAAAATCGATGTCCGACGCCATTTTTGAAACCAAAAAACGACATACGGTTTGTGAAAAACCGATTAAAAAACCCTTTAATAGGGTCTTATGGGACCATTATATCTTTCAGTCTGCGGTAGTTGCGCTCATTTTGGTCCAGTGGTTGGTGAGAAACAATCTCATTAGAATGAATCCACAGTTTTGACCGGAACATGGACCGGAATGGTGTCCCTGCGGAAGATTCGGAACAACTATGTTAGTGATCAACTGTTTTAAGCGTTTTGAGGTTTTGTCGGTCAATCAATAAAACTGATTCTACAGTTTTGTAGATTTTCCGCAGCTGCTTATAAATTGGTCACTAAATAAATTCAAAATTTAAAGCTAAATATACAATCCCTCCACAATAATGAGTTCTCAAGAGATTTTTTTTTGTTATCATATTTTTCTCAACTCGGTAGTAATTATTTCTAGGTGTGTGTGAAAAGGAGAACTAGTCACATGGAAAAAAGTTCTGAAATTAAATGCACACGACTGTTATTGACAATAATGTCATCGTTTATCGTAACGCTGCAGCAGACGAAATACACGCTACTTGTGAAAGTCGCTCAAAGTAAACACAAAATTTGGGGTTGCCAAAACATACAGACAAAATATCTCAGTTGGCCGTGTAACCAAATTAACTTTTATTCTCTCCGCGCTTCTCTTAATAACATAGTCTCTGGTATCTCTTTATCTCGAAATTCTCTCTATATCGATGATTCTCTAAGTCTATAGTCCCTTGAAAATATTTGTGAGCAAATTACCTTCCATATGTCGATGAAAAAACTACGAAAACCCAAGTTCACCTGTGTTTGGAGCAAGCGATCGAGATTTGCTTTGGATACGGGATACACACAAAAAACTTTTGCAACGCGAAATGCTTCTAGGATCGTTCTAGAAGGCTAGTCAATTTCTGTTCTGAATGTCGATCTCTCCCTATCTCGATGGTCCCTTCAATATCGACGCATGGAAAGTTGACTGTAAATGCATAAATGCTGATAAAAACGGATAATTTTCATCCTGTTTTAGCTATAAATTAATGATAACCATGAATTTTGTCTTTTAACAATGCATATGCACTTTCACAGTTATTAGTTATAACAATGTTTTTTTTTTTTCGATATAAGACGGTTTTTTACGACGATTTTTCAAATAAAACTGTTTTTTACGACGATTTTTGAAATAAAACTGTTTTTTACGACGATTTTTGAAATAACGAGGTCATTTTTTACGACGATTTTTGAAATAACGCGGTTTTTTTACGACGATTTTCGAAATAACGCGGTTTTTTTACATGGTACGTATCCCCCGTGTAAAAAAAGACTTGAGTGTATATTTATATAGGTCGTTGGGAGTGACGAAGCTAAGAAAGTGAATGCACTCCTTTGCTGTCCGCTTTTCTGGGCTGTAATACAGGCGTTTCCTACTTGTATCCAGGCTTCAAAGCCAAGGGTGTAGTGCCTTTTCTTGCGTGAGAGCTTGTCTGTCGGTTGGAACATGAGCACTAAATGTTGTCCTAGCCTTTTATGGCTTATGGTTATAGCGCCATTGCTCGCTTTCTGAAAAGAGAAGAAGGACGCGCCGACACAGAGTAATACGCTCACACACATGCACACCCACACATACGCACTCTCCTTTCACAGGGGAGTTGACAGAAGCGGTAGCAATAGCATCCCGAGCAGAACACAAAAGCATATGAATACCTAGTTTTGATCTTGATAACTGGCCTTGGTATTAAAGAGCTCAGATTAAGAGGTAAAATACCTAAGCAAAATACCTAAGAATTGCAAGCAAAATGTCTCTAGAATAACTAAACTTGATATTCCGGATACCTGGGTAAGTATCTGGTCACCTTAGAGGTATTATTTTGGTATTGTCTTACCTCAATTCGGTATTCGCATGACATTGTGGGAACAATTTGATGGTATTATCCTCAGGTATTTTACCTCTTAATCTGAGCTCATAAATACCAAGGCCAGTTATCAAGTTATTCGCTTCTGCTCGGGATGTGATGCATCAATGCCGAGTAAACAGGAGCCCAGGTACTGACGTCTTCCAGCTTACTGGAGCAAGGAGAAGTGCTCAGAGAGCACGGATTGAAGCTGAGATAGAAGAACGAAAAACCGTATTTCAAACGAGAGATCAAGTTGAGCAAGTCAAACTGCTTTAGATAGTTGTGCCAAGAAGTCGATGCGAACCCCTGGGGCAACGCTTATAGAATCGTGGTGGCGAAGTTTAAGCGTCCACCTGCTGAAATGTGCCCGGACAAATTGAAGACGATCGTGGACGGTCTTTTTCCGCATCACCACCCAGGTAACCAATAAGCAGTTCCAAAGCGTCTTTACGGCAGCCGATCAAGCTATTAAGTCGCCTTAAATGCAACATAAATGCCACTTTTGGCCCAATATACTGCCGCTCTACTGCAATGCTATGATATTGCTTCATTAATGTTATTTTGCATTCGAAATGCTTATTACAGGCTACAAGCATTTAAATAGCATTTGAAATGCATCTTTACAACAGATAGTATTCAAAATGCTGATATAATGCTAATATAATGCTAGTAGCATCTGAAACGCAGATTTAGGGTTGATTTACTGCATATGTTAATGCTTATTGGTTACCTGGGCACACAACGTTGAGGCCGCCTATGCCATACGAAGATGCTGAACATGCAACTTCACGGATCTCCAATGAAGCGCTACTGTTAGTTGCGAAGGGTCTGAAGTTGCAGAAAGCTCCCGGTCCGGATGGGATCCCCAATGTAGCACTTTAAATCGCGATATTGGCGCTACAAAAATGCTTAGATGAAAGCTACTTCCCAGACAGATGGAAGGTTCAGAAGCTGGTGTTGCTGCCGAAACCAGTGAAGCCACGAGGGGACCCAGCATCTTATAGACCCATATGCCTGCTGGATACCCTTGGGAAGCTTCTGGAAAAGATCATCCTTAACAGGCTGATGCAGTGCATGGAAAGCGATCATGGCCTTTTAAAGAGACAAGTCGGATTCCGAAAAGAGGTCTCGACGGTGGAAGCAATCCGGATTGTCGTGCAGAGAGCAGAAAAGGCATCAAAGCAGAAAAGGAGAGGCAATCGGTTCTGCGCCGAAGTGACGATCGACGTCAAAAACGCTTTTAACAGCGCCAGCTGGGAGGCTATCGCCGCAGCACTGCACAACATGCGTGTTCCTGGCTACTTGTGCAGAATACTAAGTAGTTACTTTCAGAACAGAGTCCTGGTGTACGAAACGGAGTTTAAGCATAAGTCTATCAGGGTCACGGCGGGGGTGGCACAAGGCTCGATTCTCTACCCAACGCTCTGGAACGCGATGTACGATGGAGTATTGACGCTGAAGTTGCCTAATGGAGTTGAGATCGTCGGGTTTGCAGATGATGTCGTCCTAACGATAATGGGTAAAACACTGGAAGAGGTCGTGGATGACTGGAGCAAAACTGCAGCTGGCTCATCATAAGACGGAGGTAGTGCTGGTTAGCAACCCCAAAGCAGTTCAGCGGGTTGACATCAACGTCCCTGGGGGTGATGGTTGATGACCACTTGAATTTCAACGCGCACGAAAAGGCGCACGACTACGCTTGTGAAAAGGCGCCGAAAGCGGTCAGTGTGGTAGCAAGGATCATGCCGAACGGCGGTGGACCGAGAAGCAGCAGGATGCAACTTCTGCCGAGTGTGACCGCCTTCAATTCTGAGGTATGGAGCCGCAGCCTGAATCGCGGCGCTGAAAACTGATAATAGTGGGAAGCTGAACAGGGTGTTCCGACGCATGGCCATGCAAGTCACGAGCACCTACAGAACAATTTCGTCGGAGGCAGTATGCGTTATCCCTGGCATGATGCCCATTTTCATCATCCTGGTCGAGGACGTCGAATGTTATCCGCGAAAGATACCAGAAATGCGAGGAGAATCGTAAGAACGGACTCGTTGGCTAAGTGGCAGCAAGAGTGGGACAATGCGGTGAAAGGAAGGTGGACCCACCGGCTCATCGCAAATGTGTCAGCGTTGGTGAATAGGACGCATGGAGAGATGAACTTCTATCTGACGCAGTTCCTCTCCGGGACGGCTGCTTCCGGAAGTATCTGCATCGGTTTGGTCACGCTTCTTCATCTTTTTGCCCAGAGTGCGCGAACCTGGAGGAGACACCAGAGCACGTCGTCTTCGAATGCCCTAGGTTCGAAGAAGTGCGCAGGGATATGCGCGGCGTGGCAGTCTACAATGTTGTCGAAGAGATGTGCCACGAAGAAGACACATGGAACGCTGTCGATAGGGCAGTAACGAGGATACTGTCCGAGCTGCAGAGGAAATGGCGACGTGACCAACGATCCAGCGTCATTGGCTAGATCCACTGCAAGTCAGTGCAAAGCAACCTTTGAGTGGTTTTGGGTCGTCGGGGCGTCCTGGAGGTCATACTCCGCCTAACATCACCGGACCGACTTCGGCACCCTATGAAGACTGATCGGTTCTGGAGGAATTCCTGCGCCGGAGACCTCCCTGTCGGAGTAGGCTAGATCCATCGCCGGGGACCGGAATCGCTGGATTGACTTCGGCGCCCTACCGGTCGGTTGGAGTGAGCAGCAGAAGAATCGGTTTCGGGGACAGTTCCGCCGCCTTCGTCTCTTCGTCGGCGTAGAGTAGACCCACCGTCGGGGACTACTTGAGTCGACTGCGTTAAGAGGTGGGAGCTAAATGGCTCAAGAAGTGGGAGCTAAATGGCTCGACCAAAGTAGGTGGGAGCAAAACGGCTCAAGAATGGAGGAAATGGAGAGTGAGCAGAGGTCCAGCAACGCTGATGCATGATTAAATATGAAGTGCATGAGCACAGCCATCTCCCAAAGTAGTCGCTTCACCGTGGTCCCGTGGGACGGCAAACGGGGAATAAGGATTGTTTTTAGTGGTTAGGCACAAAAGCGAGTCCCATCATCGCTCTAGTGAGGCTCACACAGTGCCAAACACACTACAGGCCAGGCTTCAGAAGCTTTTTAAACCTTCTATAAAAAAAACTTACTCTCTCTCTCTCTCTCTCTCTTTCTCTCTCTCTCTCTCTCATACACATGCAAACACACACACACATACATGCACACGTACACATACTCCAGTATTCATGGTTTGCAAAACCAAATAAGCTAGTGCTGTTGTCGAAGTTAGGAAGGCCTCCGGGTGGTCCAGCGTCGTATAGGCCAATGTGCCTGTTGGATACGCTCGGGAAACTCCTGGAGAGGATCGTCCTAAACAGGCTAACGAAATTAACAGAGAGCGAACAAGGGCTATCGAGGACGCAATTCGGTTTCCTACGGTGGCTGCCATTCGGACAGTGGTTCAGACAGCCGCAAAGTCGTCCAAACAGAAACGGAGAGGCGATCGATATTGCGCTGTTGTAACGATCGACGTTAAGAACACCTACTATAGCGCCAACTGGGAGGCTATTGCCGAGTGGCAGCAAAGAATGAGGGTCCATGATTACCTGTGCAGAAGTTACGTTCAGAACCGGGTGCTGATCTACGAGATCTCCGTGGGGCGGAAATCGGTGAACATCACGTCGGGAATCCCGCAAGGTTCCATCCTTTGCCCAACACTTCGGAACGGGATGTACAACGGAGTGCTGGCGCTGAAGCTAACCGATGCATCGAAAATTGACGCACCCGCTTTCACCCGCGACAAAATCTGAAACAATTCTCTTGATGCAGTTTTGCAACATTAACCTGTTCAATGAATAGAAACCCTTGCGCTGATCTGGCCGGTTTGTCGTCCCGCAAGGGATCTCTACTTGGTCAAGACCCGAAGCTAAGAGTCAGTTCCATTGTTCCATTAACGGAATCTGTGGTAGGCTTTTTCACTTACTACTGAATTAACATAAATATATACACTATTATATATTTATTTCATGGGAATGGGAGGGACCATCAGGGCACCCGATTGAAGCACTCTGGATGGGGAGAGTGGGAATGCCAACTCCCCATTGCTAATAAGGAGTGTATCGAAAATAAGCTATCCACAAACTTTCTTTCAAATTATGTTGAAAACCGATATTTTATTCATACAAAAAATTGATCCTTTATTGTACGAGGTTAAACTTGAACATAATGAAGACCGGATGAAATTTAAGTTATTCCTTCACGAATTTTCGAACTTTGGATCGAATGCTCTTCATCAAGTTCCGGACAAGTGTTGCATCGCATTTTTTGGACGCTTGAGCCCAAATTTTTTTTTGAACTCCTGCATGTTCCCAGCTGCCTTACCAGTCTTCTTGAAGACCCTCTTCACGATTGCCCAGTAACGTTCGATGGATCGAAGCTGAGGGCAATTTGGTGGATTGATATTTTTCTCAACGAAATCTATACCCTTTTCCGCAAGCCAATTGAGAGTGGTTTTGGCATAGTGAGCTGACGCTAAATCCGGCCAAAACAGTGGAGGTGTACTATGCTTCTTATATAAAGGCAACAATCTCTTCTGGAGACACTTAGATCGATAGATTTCCGCATTTATAGTTCCGGTAGTGTAAAAAATGGTTGACTTCAAACCACAGGAACATGTTGCTTGCCATACCAGTACCTTTCGACCGAGTTTCTCCACTTGAATCGACCTGTCCGCATCGCTTACATCCTCCCCAACGACGGCAGTAAAGTATTGTGGACCTGGAAAGGTTTTTGAGTCCTCCTTTACATAGGTCTCATTGTCCATCAAAACGCTTGCATCCGGACGCTGCAAAAGACGTGAATACAATTTTCGGGCCCTTGTTGCTGCTCTGTTCTGCACTTTGTTTCGAGATTTTCTGCTTCTTGTAGGTCTTCAGGTGGTTTCGCCTCTTGATACGCTGGATCATTCCGACACTCGTTCCTGCTTTTTTGGCCAAATCACGTATTGACATTGATTTGTTCTTCGTGATTAGAGATACCACTTTCTGCTCCAGTTTCGGGTTGGAAGAACCGGGTTTTCTGCCTCTTCCTGGTAGCTCATCCAAAGAATAGTATTCCCCAAACTTATTAATGATGGTTTTAACACTCGCATGATGAATTCCAAACCACTTCGCCAATTTTCGCATAGTAATACCCTTCTCACTTAGCCATGTGTCCAGAACCTTAATTTTCACTTCCTTTTCAATACGCGACATTCTGAAAACGCAGAATTTGAATCGCACAAACAAGTAAACAAAAGAAAGCTGACAGTCAAACGCACAACATGCAGTGTTCAGAGCATAAAAAACCATCACAAATACATGCGTACAACGCAAATGTATGTGGATAGCTTATATTCGGTACACTCCTTAGTTTGTGAATAGAGGGCGGGCTCTTCTTCCCGCCCATAGCGGCATCCTCATGTTAGATAGCTCGCTCTCATGACCAGTTGTTCAATCTTATTGTTGGAAGGAGATTCTTTATATCCCTGTGGAAACGTATAAGTGATGTTGCCTAACGATCCACCCAACTCATTTTTGGCCCTTCATTTAATGGCATGATTAGGATAATCAGTGGTTATTAAAGCTTGATCAAGTCTAACAGAGAGGAGAGCCCTTTGCTGTCTGACTTAGTTTCTGTGCTACAATTGGTGGTGGTACATATCATACATATCATACATCATAACCTATCCAATGAATAAAAAAATGTTAAACTAAAGAAGTTTACGGAAAAAAAATGACAAATGAAGGAAAACACCAGCTTGACCAGTGAAGTCGTGGTTTCTAAAAATGTAAGGAAATAAAAAATCGTACTTAAGTGTAAAACAATTGATGGATTGTTTTAGCATAAACCGATCATCGCTTTATGACATATTTGGACATATAGGCCGAAGAAAGGAGCAAGGCCAACATCGCATTCCGTTACCCTACTTGCCGACTTATGTGAAGAGGTTTACTCTTTTTGTACCATACAATCCAACCATCGATTGCTGAATAAAATGTGTACCGTATAGTTTGTCTGTTAATTTTAGTTTGGATAACCACAATCATGTGCAGTTAATGTAAAATCCATAAAAAGAACAACCTTCTTGAGGGTCAAATAGCTTCAAACGGGCACTTCTCTGCTATTGCGGTGAATGAAACTTCCATCGATCTATTTCTTTATTTTTTTTCTATAAAAAATTTTCATTTTTAAGTACCGCAATCAGCCGAATGAATTCGGTTCTGTTATGGGTCAGTTTTTCTCCACTGTTCAATGGGTCTGATGTCAATTCCAATCGACACCGATGACATTTTCTCAGCCTAAAGATCAACAGATTATTGCTTCCAGGCTTAAAGTAAGTACATAACCATTCACTAGGTGATAGAAGTTTAGAGTTGTTGAAAACCGTCTTGCCGGTAGAAAAATGAACAAACCAGCTGTGAACATTTGTCTCAGTTGCTAGTTACAAAAGTATGCATACAAGCACGTTTACATGGGAAAAACTCGGAACCAACTACTTACGTGCAACAATTTTCCTCCATTCCCTTTCCCTCCATTAGCCGACATGTTTACACTCACGTAATTAATCTCCTGTTCGCAGGCGTGTAACTTGTGTTAAGTTGTGTTTACAACTTTCCTTTTCGTACTTGAGCATGACAATGTGTTTGAATAATCGAACTTCACTACAATGTGGCGAACGCTATTGAGTGGAAAACTAATGATGTTTTGCATTTAACACATACGTTCTGGTGCCTTTGAAAATCGTTATTGAAATTATGCAGTTTATCATTTTATAAAATCGTCCATGATCATTTTATAAAATCGTCCATCACTACCGGTGATTGGTGTTGGCTCAAAACACAAATCGCGGTATTGAAACCGAGGAATGGTATAGCAGGGTATCACTGTCCTCAACAACCACGGCGTTCTGAAGCCACCCATCGGATCGGATCGGATTGGATCGCATCAAATGCCACACAAACAACCACGGGCTGCTCGTGTCAGCTGTCAGTTCGGCTTTGGTGGGCACTGTTTCTTTGCGGTTTATGACGGTTGAATGGTCTCCGTGCCGGAATGGAAACACATCGATTACCGAAGCTACAGGCGAATGGATGCATTTTCCACGCCCAAACACGCGTTTGGGAATGATTTATGTCCATATAGCTCGGTTCTCTGGCTGTGTCCCGAAAAGATGTGTGTGTGTCGAGATGCGCGAACTATGCCATCTCGGGTGCATGTGCGGTATGGAAGTGCCGCAATTTGCCGGTTGTCAATTAATACAAATTCTCATAGCTGGAGTGCTCTACCGTAGGCGCTTAACCACACGGAAATGGAAACGGACCCATGATGAGTTATGAAGTCGACTCAATAAATTGTTAACTGTTTGTGGTTTGTTTTTTTTTTTCACTCCGGAGATTGTGGTTTTCCTTAATAGAAGTGATCAAAACATGCGACTTTATAATGTTCACGAATTATTCATATTGATGTCGTATTGTATTTGAACTTCTATCAGCCAACGTAATCGTTTATGGAAATCAAGATTAACGGGCAGATCGTTGTCGTATTGTTTAACGGACGTGAAGTTTGGGTCTCGGGGTTCGGTAATAGTTCGAATTTGCATAAAGGGCGAACACGAAATTATTGCGACACCGAAAATGTCATGCCAATCTTCTTATAATGTTTAGAATCAAACCAAAATTTTAGGGTAGTTTTATACATATATTTACTTCAAAAATCAAAAGAAAAGTTAATCGATGGAGCCTTGAGTGTAAAATTGAACGCATTTTCGCTTGATGCCCTCCATCAAAGTCTTTACAGTGTCATCCGGTACCAGTTTCTCAGTTTTTTTTTTCATTTTCTTAACATGTCCTTCTCGTCTTTGACTGTCTTCTTGCTCTTCCGAAGTTCCCGCTTCATCATTGCCCAGTACTGCTCCACCGGGCGCAGCTCCGGACAGTTTGGCGGATTCATGTCCTTCGGAACAAAATGGACAGAATTGGCCTCATACCACTCCAGGACACTTTTAGAATAGTGGCATGATGCCAAATCTGGCCAAAATAGCGGAGCTTTGTCGTGCTGCTGCAAGAACGGCAAAAAGCGCTTCTCGAGGCACTCAGATTTGTAGATCTCACCATTTACTGTGCCCTTTGTCACGAAAGGCTCACTCCTCAGTCCGCAAGAGCAGATGGCCTGCCAAATGAGATATTTGGAGGCGAACTTCGACATTTTCTTCTTCTTAAATTTGTCGTCCACATAGAACTTGCTCTTGCCGGTGAAAAACTCCAACCCCGGAATTTGCTTAAAATCGGCTTTTATATACGTTTCGTCGTCCATCACACAGCAGCCATATTTTGTCAGCATCTTCTCGTAGAGCTTCCGTGCCCGAGTTTTTTTTTTATTTATTTGTCAATATCTTCAGCTAAGCTGTACAGACTGATAAAATAACCTACCCTATGTAACGAGAGTCTTAAACTTATCTCTAGTCTTATTATAATCAAAATGATGGCTTACTTCATTAATTCTTCGGAGGCATCTTTGCAGTGGATGATTTTCACCGAAGACTGTTCGGTGCCTCGGAATCCACAGAAGCTGTCGTTGTCGGGAGCTGCGAGCAGGAACATAAAAGTTTATTTGTTGCAGAAGATGTGTGCAGTCCAAGCGGTTGCTCAATACATCGAATGCAAATAATCTCTGCAAGTAAATCCTCCGCTGGTGAAGAGGCTCTAGGGTTATGAGTTGACATCGGTGTTCATATGGAGGTAGTCGGAGAGGGTCGTTCCACGGCAGGTTGCGCAGGGCAAATCTGATGAAGCAACGTTGAACTCTTTCTAGCCGGTCAGCGTGTACAGCATGATAGGGAGCCCATACTTGAACTCCATATTCAAGGATACTGCGCACCAAAGAGCAGTACAGGACTTTCAGTGCGTGAATATCGCGGAAAACGGAACAGTTTCGACGAATAAATCCAAGGACGGCAAAAGCTTTAGCGGAAGTTATGGAAATATGGTCGTTGAAATTCAGCTTACCATCCATCGCTACTCTAAGTCCTTAATCGAATTGGCTCGTTCAAGTTCTTTTGAATGAAGCAAATAGTGGAAAGTTATATGCAAACGGCCTCGGTTGAAACTTATGATCTTGCATTTTATAGCATTCATCTCCATTCAATTGAACAAACACCAGTTTGATACAGTATCAAGGTCTTGCTGTAGAGCAGCGCAATCAACCATACTCCTGGTGGTTTTGAAAACTTTTAGATCGTCGGCGGACATGAGTCGGTGTGATTGTAAGCGGTGGCATAAATCGTTAACGAAGAGAATAAAAATTAACGGACCCAAGTGGCTGCCTTGCGGTACACCGGACGGTATCTCGTAGCTGCCGGAATATACAGATCCAAGCTTGATGTAGGCAAATCTACCATAGAGATACGAGCGTAACCAGATTATCAGCCATGCAGAAAATCCTAATCGTTCCAGTTTGTTCAGCGTTAACTCATGCGGTACCTTGTCGAAGGCTTTAGAAAAATCGATGTATATACTGTCAACCTGGCAGCGGTCTTCAAGACTACTGTTGAGAGTGTTGACGTATGACGTAAGGTTAGTGATGGTGGATCGATTTTTTACAAAACCGTGCTGAAATTCGGAAATGACAGACTGAGAGGTTCTATACATTTTGTCGTGAATAATCGAGTCCAAGATCTTTGAGATACAGCACAGAATTGAAATAGGACGATAATTTTCCACGCAGTGTTTGCTACCAGATTTGTGTATAGGCGTTACCGCAGCCAGTTTCCATGCATCAGGAAAAACTCCTTCCGACAAAGAAAGGTTGAATAAATAGCTAACGGGTTCTGCAAGTACATTGGCACATCGTTTGACAAACACAGGAGGCAGCTTGTCCGGGCCAGGCCCCTTCGACGAGTCTATAGAGCTCAGAGCGTGTTCTACGTCTGCTGCTGATAATGTAGGCCTTGAGAAATTAATCGTGTAAGATGGCAAGCTTTCCACCAGATTCTGGGAAACCGGTGGGGAACCCGAAGTATAAACGCTTTGGAAAAAGTCAGCAAATAACTTTGCAGACTCAGTAGTGTCATGAGAAGTGGCACCACCAAACGAGATTTCTGCGGGTATTGAATTGGACGCTCCCCTGTTTTTAATGAAGTTCCAGAAAGATGACGGATTGGCCTTCACCTCATCCTGAATTCGAAATACATACTCACGGAACGAAGAAGCTACATCTGCGTTGTATTCCGACTCTAGCCTTTGGAGAAGAATCCGGTTTGATGACGTTCTGTGCCGAAAAAATCGACGACGAGCTTTCCGAAGAATATTCCGGCGATGTCTTAAGTCAGCATTCCACCATACTTGTCTGTAAGACCGGCGAATAAGAGCTCTGCGTACGGGAGTGTGTCGGCTTATAGAATCGGAAATCTCGGTGTAAAAAAACAGAGACCGCTAAATTAACGTTGGCTCCGTTGAATAGATGTTCCCAGTTTTTCGAGCTCAAATCATCACACACAGCACTGTAATCACAGCGGTTAAAATCGTAGTCCTGTTCATTGGCTATCGATGGCTGGGGATCCTCAAAACGACGTATGTCTAACCGTAAGACGAATGGTTTATGATGGCGATCAGGTTTTAAAATGGTTGAGGGGGCTTCGATCACATCCACGCTGCTGCCATTATTCACGAAGGCCAAATCAAGCAATCTTTCGTTGACGTTACGGATGTCACAAATTTGCTGAAGTCCGCTGGCCACCATGCTCTCGGTTAACGCAGAAGAAGCGTTTGTTGGCAAGTAACCTCCGATATCTACGTCGAAAGACCACGGACAGATGTGGAAGGTTGTAGTCGCCAACAATCACAACAGTATCACTCACAGCGGCAGCATTTGAAATCTGTAAGGCAGCTTCGGAATGCCGGATGTAGCGTTCGGGTTCGCTGTCAGGTCTTAGATATATACCACACACAAAGATTGATCGATCTGCAAGAGACACTTTCACAGCGACCTGCTCAAGCGACTCGCCGGTACGTTTACACTTTGTAAACAGGATTTTACTGCAATCAGAACCCCTCCACCACGTTGAAGTTGACTGGTAGCGGGGCTGTGGTCACAGCGGTAAATGTTGTAATTCGGAGCCAATTCGGAATTGCTCACGTCACAACGCAGCCAGGTTTCTGTTAGAACAATAACGTCGTAATCACTAGATGCTGCGGCCAAGAAAAAGTCGTTGGTCTTCGTGCGCATACCACCCACGTTTTGATAGTACACAAGGAATGATTTATGATGTAAACCTGTTACTGGGACTTGCGAGCTACTCTCTGTGCATATGTGCGGAGGTTGGCGATTGATAGCTGTTTACAGTACTGGAAAAAATAAAGTGCTCACCAAAACGAATAATCTTGAAGAGTGACACCCTTTACACATTCAGAGAAAACCTTGAGCTGTATTCGACATAATTCATCTTATTCTTCCGTTTTATCGTTTCGTGCAAAGAAAATAATAAAAATCTAGGACTGGAAATTTATATCTTAATTTTTATTGAACCTTTTCTGTTATCGACTGGAAAAAATAAAGTGCTCACAAGAGAAATTGTAAAGAAAACACAGTATATAAAGCTTTTAGTACTTAGTATGTCCACCTTTTGCCTGGATCACTGCTTGTAGACGTCGTGGCATGCTTTCGACGAGGTTGTGCAGATATGTTTCATCGATGTTCTGCCACGCTTCATTTAAAGCTTTGAAAAGCTTGGTTTTGTTCGTCACTTCGCCTTTATCCACCTGTCTATCCAAAATCGACCACAAATTTTCAATCGGGTTGAGGTCAGGTGATTGTGGTGGCCATTCCAACAGTTTAATGCGATTTGCTTTGAAGAATGCAGTTGACTTTCGTGCTGTGTGCTTTGGGTCATTGTCCCGCTGGAAAATGAAGCTTTCCTCAAGCCCCATTTTAAGAAGCGATTCCTCCAGATTTTCATTGATTATATCAATGTAACGATCAGCAGTCATGATACCTTCGATTTCTACGAGATTTCCAACGCTGGACCACGAGAAGCACCCCCAAACCATAATACTTCCGCCACCATGTTTTACAGTTTTCTGCACGTTCTGATCCAATAAGCGTTCTCCCGACTTTATCCAAACACGAGGGCGCTGTTTCTTGCCAAACAGTTCAAATTTGCTCTCATCAGACCATACCACTCGTTTCCAGAATTCTACGGGCTGTTCCGCATACTTTTGAGCAAATTTCAATCGTTTGATTCTATTCACTTTTCTGATTAGAGGGCCTCGACTTGCATACTTGCTCTTCAATCCAGCTTCTTGCAGCCTGTAGCGAATAATTCTTTCGGATACCTTCAGATTCAAGTTCTCACGTATAGCACGGCTGGTTATTGATGAGCATCTTCTTGCTTCTCGTACGATTCTCGAATCTTCGCGTGGTGACGTAAGCCGCTTTCTCCCACGACCTGATTTGTCTGCCACACTTCCACATTGTTCGAATTTCTTCCATACCTTCCTTACACCAGAGTAGCTTAAAGCATACTTAGCAGCAATCTTCCGGAACGATTCATGGTTCTGGTGGTCTCGAACGATGAGTTTACGGATTTTTAGGGGGATTTGCTTACTTTCCATCTTAAAACACGAATAACGAACAAGTAAAACGGGGAAAAATTGTTCTTGAATATACCGCGCATAAACAACAATAAGAGGATATGTCAATATCAGCGACTGGGAACGAACAAAACACCGTAAAATATTATAAGGTAAAAGTGAGCACTTTTTTTCTTCCAGTTCAAAAACAACTTAATTTAAGTAAAAAAAGTTTTTTTTTATTTCAAGAGAATAGCAATTTTTTTTCTACAAAAACTGAAAGATAACGCAAATTAAGTCAACTTTGCAGAAGAAAGCTAAATAATATAATCAAATTTGATGAAGTTATGAAGCAATGATATAATTATTTCCGGGTGAGCACTTTATTTCTTCCAGTACTGTATGGTTTTTTTTGGTTAGGGGGTTTGTTTTTATTTTTTTTTTTTTTTTTTCATTAAAAAAACCCCCAAAAATTTTATCCCACTTTTTTTTAAACACCGGGCGCTGGTGGGAACAAAAATAAAAAGTTTTTTAATCATTTTTTACAAGGAGAAAACACCACAAAAGAGGGTCCCCCGCCCCCCAAACACCCCAAAAATAAAAAAAAACCCCCATAGAATCACAACCCCCCCCCATTTTAAAAAAACAAAAAAAAATTTACAAAAAAAAAGTTTTTGTTTTAACAAATATTTTTTTTTTAAACTTAACAACCATTGCATATTATCAAAACCAGTTTCAGATTGTTTGAGAGTGGCAAATTTGACAGAGATTTTTCATTAAAGCCGAACTGAAAATGTAAGCAAAGGGCTTTTTCCACAAATGACTCGAGATTGAGAACTTACCTAATTGATCAACCACATCATGTTGAAGAGAAACTTTCCGCTAGAATTGGTGGTTTACATAAGTACAATTAATGTCACGAGATATTTACCGATAGAATCATTGATTATGTTTGTCAGTTAAGTCCTAATGCAAAATCTTTGTCGAATTCTATGTTTGTCATTGAACGCATTGATCAGTTAAACGCGGCATATAGGATGACAGAAAAGTTGACAGACAGACGACTGGACCTGCAGAATGCTCTGAACTACCTGGAGTTTTCGATGGTGGAAATTGGAGCAACTCTCCCACAATGGCAAACCATACTCAAAGTGAAGAATGATTTGCTTATGAACTGCAAACTTGTTCTTGGTCGAAGAGTGGACTTTTTGTTGATCAGATACTAAATTTAGTTGAGGTTTTGTGAACATGCGACCGGAACAACAGCTTGCTATCTAGGGTAAGGCCAAGTAGTCTACCTTCCCCGGACCAATCGATCAGTGTGTTACCGAGGTTGGCTTTGCCATCTTCTGGCGGAAAGCGTCGAGGTGAATTTGAATGCGGAAACAGAATCGTCTCTGTTTCAACTGCATTTATACTGATCTAACAGTTATTGAAATATTCGGACAGAACATTCAAACCCTCCTGAAGTTTTCCAGTCAGAGCACGAATCACTCGACCCTTATAGATGATGGAAGTGTCGTCCGCAAGCATCGACAAAATATCACCACCCAGCAGGGGAGGAACATTTGACGTGAATATGTGGAATAGGATAGGGCCTAAGAGGCTCCCCTGGTGAACACCAGCATCAACGTTAAAAGTATCAGAATGAAAATTGTTCTGGAAGACCTGGAATCTGTCCAACAGTTCAGTTTTTGATAATCTGGACAAGATATGAAATTATATCGGTCCGGCTAGCGTGCTATATACTAATGTTGAATAGCTCAGAAAGAAGAGGGTCATGAAAGTGCAGTATGGAGCAAAAATCATAAGAAGTGACGGGTCAACGTTTAATAATAGAAACATTTCAATATAAACCAACCATGTGTATTATGATAAGTATAAATTAGATGATACCATTATTACTACACAACAACGGGGTCCTACGTGAACCACGCGGTTACATCCATGATATAACCCACCTCTAATTTTTTTTCAAACAATTTACATGTTGCGATTTTTAATGTTTTATTGGAGGAATAAAACGAGCTCAAAAAAATCAATTTCATTTTACTGCCGGCGAAACGGACACTGGATGGTAAGACAGACATTCAAATAAACGAAACGTTTTGCCGTTAACTAATTAATTCTGGTTGCAGTTGATTGTTAGTGTCAAATTCATGTCAAACGAGAGAAAAAAAATTACAGAAATCATTTTCCATGTAGGATCAAAATGTTTCCTACGTTTCTCTAATAAATGAAGACACTTCAAAAATCGCTTTTGACTTTCATTTTTTATTTAAAATTCCAACATTTACAGTTCATCAGTATTGAAATTTTGTTTAAACATAATAAAATTTTAACAAAGTCGGGACTCAATTTTTCTATCATTCGATAAATATTTCTCATTTACTCATTTCTCAACCTATGATTTCCTCAAGTACATTCATCAACATCTCCGCTCTCAAACATTTAAATTTCACCTTCACGTCCAAACTTGAGGACTTCTGATTTAACTTCTGCCATTAATATTTAAACAAGCTTTTCTACCCAGGCTTCGTAAGCCTTTTTCCACTTCTTTTTGAACACTTGAACTGATTTTGATTCTTCTTCCATGCTCCGACAATCAACTTTCGCAAATGCCCAAAACCGCTCGATTGGTCAAAGGTCTGGAAAATTTGGAGGATGTATGTCACGTGAACGATCTTATTATCCTCGAATCATTTCTTCTTCTATTTATTTATTTAACACACATCTTTGACTTCAAGACCACACAGACTAGCGCTACTTTATTATATTCTTAAAAACTAATTGACTAACAGTAAAGCCTGCAACATCTGTCAAGTGGGCAGTTATAACGTCTCGTGTAAAATTCATATTTTTTATGTGTACACCCTGTACATTCAGTTGAGAAGTTTTGCACTTTATAAAAGTACATTTAAGCAGTTGTAGACGGTTTGTAATATTTTGTAAATAACAAAACCAACAAACTTGTTTGTAATATTTATTTGTAATAAATTCGTTTGTAATACATAGATGAACGTGGAGAAAATGAATGTAAACAAACAAATACTTCAGTTGCGTGTACGACGCTGAGAAAAAAAAACTCAACTAGGTGAACTCTACATAATATGTCGAAAAAAAGTAATTACCTCAACACGAAAGTTAAAAAACCAATTTTATTTAAAAACTAGCTGAACCCGGTGCGTGCGTTGCTACGTTTGCAACTAAATGAAGGAAAATTTAATATAACTGGCACGTTTATGGTTTTTTTTCGAAATGAGTTTTTTTTTTCTTAAATAAGCAGGGGTTCAAACTTCAATCAGAACATGCTTCTTACCCGAGAAATACACTTTTTGTGTTTAAGTAACCTGGATAATTCTCATTTTTGGTAGAAATTTGTGTTTCATTTTTACGGGAGCCCTCCCTTCCAGAGGAGGGTGGTTTCTCAAACCACCAGACAATCATTGCCTTCAAAACCGTTCACATGCCAAATTTGGTTCCATTTGCTTGTTTACTTCTCGAACCATCACACTGGGCTCATCGATTATATTAGGTGCGCAACTAAGTTCCCGCTGTTCAGCAATAGATGGCGCCAGTAGAAAGTGCTGGTCGAATGTTGTACATCTCAAGCGTCATAAACCAAGCTCAGACATATGGTAAACAAACCGCTTTGCCAAATCAGTGATTTTGGTTTAGTGTTATATATTTTGGTTGTTTGAAGATGTCTGATTTCGTGCCAAATAATCGTCATTTGCGGGAAGTGTTGATTTTCTTCTTTCATTCGAAGAAAACGGCGGCTGAAGCACATCGAGAGCTCCAAAAAGTTTACGGTGATGCTGCTCTGAGTGAAACAATGTTTCGTGATTGGTTTCGTCGCTTCAAAAACGGTGATTTCAGTGTTGATGATCGTCCGCGTGAAGGAAGGCCAAAAAACTTCGAAGACTCTGAATTGGAGGCATTGCAAGAAGAGCTTGGTTCAGGATTAGGAGTTTCCCGCCAAGCCGTTTCTAAGCGATTGCATGCGTTGGGAATGATTCAAAAGCAAGGAACTCGGGTTCCTTACGATTTGAAGCCAAGAGATGTTGAGCGTCGTTTTTTCGTCTTTGAACAACTGCTCCAGCGGCAAAAAAGGAAGAGTTTTCTACATTGCATTGTGACGGGTGACAAAAACTGGATTCATTACAGTAACCCAAAACGGAAACATTCATGGGGACTGCCCGGGCATGCTTCAAAATCGTTGCCTTGGCCGAATATTCACGCTGCGAAGGTTGTGCTGTGTATTTGGTGGGACCAAGTTGGTGTTATTTATTATGAGCTGTTGAAACCAAACGAAACCATTACCGGGGAACGGTATCGAACTCAATTAATGCGATTGAGCCGAGCACTGCACGAAAAACGGCCACAATACGAGCACAGACACGAAAAAGTGATTCTTCAGCATGACAACGCTCGACCTCGCGTTGCGAAACCCGTGAAAACCTACTTGGAAACGCTCAAATGGGAAGTCCTACCCCACCCGCCATATTCTCCTGATATTGCACCGTCCGATTATTACTTGTTCCGTTGGATGGCACATGGTCTCACTGGACAGCAATTCCACTCATATGATGACATCTCAAAATGGCTTGATTCTTGGATAGCATCAAAAGACGAACAGTTCTATCGAAATGGTATTCAAGTTCTACCAGAAAGATGGGAAAAAGTCGTAGCTAGTGATGGGCAATACTTTGAATAATTCGTTTGTAACCTTTGTTTTCAAAATAAAGTTCCTTTTTCACCAAAAACCAGCGAGAACTTAGTTGCGCACCTAATAATAAAAATTTGAGTTTCATTTGTTTGAAGCCACCCCCCTCCCCCACCCTTCACAAAGGGGAGCGGTCTTGAACTACCATAAAAACATTCTTGCCTTCAAAACCCCCCACATGCCAAATTTGATTCGATTTGCTTGATTAGTTCTCGGGTTATGAAGAAATTTGTGTCTCATTTGTATGAGAGCGCCTCTTTCGGAGAGAGTAGGGGTCTCAAACAATCATAAGAACCTTCCCCAGCCCCAAAAACCCGTTCATATTAATTTTCACGTTGGTCGGTTCAGAACTTTCCGAGTCTATAAGGGTCTGACAGACAGACAGACAGACAGAAATTCATTTTTATGTATATAGAAATCTAGCCTCCAAAAAACCCCATATGCTAAAAGTGGTTTCATTTACTCGATTATTTCTCGAGTTATGCAGAAATTTGCTTTTTATTTGTATGGGAGCCCCCCCTCCCCTCCTTCAAAATGGGGAGGAGTATTGAACTGCCATAGAAACATTTCTTGCCTCCAAAAACCTCAACATGCCAAATTTGGTTTCATTTGCTTCATTGGCTCTCGAGTTATGCTAAAAATTATGTTTCATGTTTATGGGAGTCTCCCCTTCCAGAAGGCGGAGGGGTCTCAAACCACCTTAGAAACATTTATGGCCTTCAAAAACCTCCACATGCCAAGTTTGGTCCCACTTGCTTGATTTGTTCTCGAGTTATGCAGAAATTCATGTTTCATTTGTATGAGAGACCCCTCTTTCAGTGAGCGGAGGAGTCTCAAACTACAATAGAAACATATCTTGCCTTCGAAAACCTCCACATGCCAAATTTGGTTCCATTAACTTGATAAGTTCTCGAGTTATTCAGAAATTTGTGTTGGATTTGTATGGAAACCGCCCTCCCTCCCGCTTCCAGATGGCGGAGGAGTCTCAAACTTCCATAGAAACATTTCTCTCCTCCAAAAATCTCCACATGCCAAATTTGGTTCCATATGCTTGGTTAGTTCTCGAGTTATGCACAAATTTGTGTTTCATTAGTATGAGAGCCCCCCTCTTACAGTGGGCGGAGGGGTCTCAAGTTACCTTAGAAACATTTCTTGCCTTCAAAAACCTCTACCTGCAAAATTTGGTTCCATTTACTTGATTAGTTGTATGGGAGACCCCCCCCCCCCCCCCTACCAGAGAAAGAGGAGGGGCCTTGAACTACCGTAGAAACATTTATTGCCTTTAAAATCCCCGCAAGCCAAATTTGGCTCCATTTGCTTTATTAGATCTAGAGTTATGAAGAAATTTTTGTTTCATTTGTATGACAGTACCCCTTTTAGGAGAGGGGAGGGGTCTCAAACCACCATAGAAACATTTTTCGCCACCAGAAAACCCCACATGCCGAATTCGGTTCCATTTGCTTGATTAGTGCTTGAGATATGCGGAAACTTCTGTTTCATTTGTATGGGAGCCTCCCTTTCTAGAAGGGGGAGGGGTTCCAAACTACCATAGAAATATGTTTTGCCTCCAAAAACTTCCGCTTACTAAATTTGGGTTCCTTTGCTTGATCAGTTCTCGAGTTATGCAGAAATATGTGTTTCATTTGTATGGGAGCCCCCCCTTTCAGAGGAGGGAGGGGTCTCTTACTATCTTAAGAACCTTTCCCGGCCCTAAAAACCTCTGCATACAAATTTTCACGCCGATCGGTTCAGTAGTCTCCGAGCCTATTAGGTTCAGACAGACAGACAGACAGACAGACAGACAGACAGACAGACAGACAGACAGACAGACAGACAGACAGACAGACAGACAGACAGACAGACAGACAGACAGACAGACAGACAGACAGACAGACAGACAGACAGACAGACAGACAGACAGACAGACAGACAGACAGACAGACAGACAGACAGACAGACAGACAGACAGACAGACAGACAGACAGACAGACAGACAGACAGACAGACAGACAGACAGACAGACAGACAGACAGACAGACAGACAGACAGACAGACAGACAGACAGACAGACAGACAGACAGACAGACAGACAGACAGACAGACAGACAGACAGACAGACAGACAGACAGACAGACAGACAGACAGACAGACAGACAGACAGACAGACAGACAGACAGACAGACAGACAGACAGACAGACAGACAGACAGACAGACAAACAGACATATATATATATATATATATATATATATATATATATATATATATATATATATATATATATATATATATATATATATATATATATATATATATATATATATATATATATATATATATATATATATATATATATATATATATATATATATATATATATATATATATATATATATATATATATATATATATATATATATATATATATATATATATATATATATATATATATATATATATATATATATATATATATATATATATATATATATATATATATATATATATATATAGATTGTTTGAGTAAGAATGCAAGTTATCCTGATAAATTCTACACGAAATTCAAACCCCATCTAAACCCAATCGCTCCGTGTCTTCGTGACTAACTCCACAGCCAAATTCTACCAACTATCGTCTCCACAAAAAGTAGTCTCTGTCATAATAATAACCATTTTAATTACACCTCCTCCCTTCATGTACTTGATCCTCGCGCTGCCTACTGAAAATCCATTTATGAACTATTCACGTCGGAATCATCCATCATCCCCGGGCTGATGCTCGCAAACCTACACCATATAATGACTAATCTTCCAGGCCTCAAGCAAACAAATGCACACATGACTGTAAACTGCACTGTATTTGCGTTACACTGACACGATGCAGATGCACACATATTTAGATATTGCCATCTTACAAAACGGATGACGAACCTCGTTCTCCCGGCTCTTAATGGAACACACTTGCAATCTCTCAGCTAATATCTCGTGCCCTGCGATATCAAATCTCCGTCCGGAGGTTATGACAACGATGATGGCGTCGTCGTTTTGCTGGATGACGCTGGACACGCATCGATGGTTCAGCGTGCCATTATTGAGCGTATAAGTCGGTCGTGCAACCTATTTTCATATGCATCAAACGAAGGAAACGTGACGATGCAACTCTCCTACCGCCATTGCTGCAACCCTATTTGATTGGCAAGATCTGCTTGCTTCTACTTACAGCAGTTCGGTCTCAAGCTGATGGACTGATGGTCCGACTCTGATACCCATCATCCCACTGGGCGAAAAACGGTAATGATGACCGCCGCCAGTAGCACGGCACGATGCTAATCCAATTCAATGCTTTTCTGCAGCCCTCATCTTCTTATGCTTCAATTTTCTAATAAACTCTAACGAAATGTACTTACATGTCTGGAGCGTGGAGCGTGGAGCGCTTACTTCATATGGAAAAGACGAAGTCGAAGCAAACAGAAACAATAATAGAAGGAAGCAGTCTGTTACAAACCAAACGGGCGAACGGAGGACTGAAACCGGAGAGCACCACGCCATATGCATAATATGCTTTCCAGTTCAATAACTTTCTTCATTGGCTATGCCGAGCGATTTTGAAACGTAAGTTTCAGTCTGTACAACAATGTTGATGAAGTTCCTTGGTTGCATCAAGCAAAACCTTGCCAATCTCAATTGGCTAGAACAACTTCATCCGCTTGAATTTTTTTTTCGCCATTCGGTTCGTTCTGGTTCATTGCTTTCAGTTCAACTTCTTCGTTTGGTGCGTAGGTTGACCCACCGGTTGTTGTGTATGTGTGTATTTGCACGCGTATCATAAATTATTCAGATGTGAATTAATCCATTCATTCATAAAATCAGAATGTTTATACTCGCCTCCGCAGCGAATCGGGGTTTTTCTTTCCCTGTTGCTAGAGTAAGAATTACACCTATAGATCATCCTCCTAAGGAGAAACTAAATAAACAACACTTGCTCAGTTCGCCCACTTTCCTGAATACGCTTGAGTACAGTATCGGTGTCTGTTTGGTGTTTGCGATGATGACACAGATTTGCCGAGATTGGGTCGAGGCTTAGCTCACAGCGATATTGATACTGCTGATAAATGAAATCGTTTGTATATCATTATGGCTAATCAGGGGCGACATTCGATAGAAAGTTGGTATGCAAAATCTTATGTGTTTTAGTTTTTGAATTTAACATTGGTTATTTTTCGCCAGGGTGGCTACTTCTAAACGAAAATTGATATTGCAGACTTCAAGTGATTCTTTATTCGAAACTAGCTTACCCGACGAACTTTGTTCCGCTTTAACCGATTTTATTATTCAAACAATTCTGAGCATTCATGATTGAATTTTTTTTTTTTAGGTAGGGAAGCGGAACCTATCTTGAGCTCAATAAGCAGACCTCCAGTGGAAATCGGTGAATATGCACTGAATACCGAACACTGAGTACACAAGTTATTAACAATTTATTCGTTCACTTACCGTTAATCGTTTAGCAACACACAAAACATTCGATTCTTTTTTTTTTTTTTTTTTTTTTGGTTTACTGGCTGGACTCTGAATAGAGTAGAAACCTGTACACCAGGCCTTTGATGATATCGTTGCGTAGATCCTTTCGAATCATTTTGCCAGCCGTACACGGGACATGTCGTCCAAGAAGACGCTGTTGCAAATGACTCGGAAGGAGCCAAGTTTGAGCATTTTGAGTCCTTTCGTTTGATTTTTTTCCATTGTCTATTTGTTATTTTGATAGTCAGTGTCACGCTTACAACTTAAATAATGTGTTTCGATATTCCTTGTCTTTTGTAGTCTAGTCCGTTGGTGTGTCATTTATTCGTTTTGAGATCGAAGCATTTTTCGAACCAAAAATAAGAAGCCATGTTACTTGTGTGTTAGACTGATATAACTTAACTCCTTTTGAAGCATTTCACCAGCCGTGCAAGGATCATGTCGTCCATAGAGACGCTGTTGACACTGCCTCAAAAGGTGTTACATTTCCCAAGTTTGCTTCTCCTTTCTCTCCATTATGTTCATGTCCACTGTTTTGTCTGGTGTCAATTCGTCTTACCTCTTCTGGTTCATTTATTTTTGTCTTATTATTTTCGTGTGTTCTACATCATTCAATTTTGTTCTTCCTATCCTTTCATTGTGTCTGTTATATTTGTCTGAAACCAACTCCTAGTCTTTTAATGTCATATAAGTTCACCCATCGCATAATATAGTGCGTGGTGAGTCTCAATTATTTGTATTATTTTGCAATTTAGAAAATTTAATTATAAAGTTCTTACCTTGATGATGTGCAAGTGTGTTGTTAGTTTTTACTCACTTATAACCTATGTTATTTCTTACAAGTGTCCGTTCCTTTGCGATCGTTGCCTCGATGGGATGTAATGTCCACTTCAGGTATGGTACCGCTCGCGATCATGGCATAGGGTAGAGAACAGGAGAAAAGAGAGAAAGCATTAAAACCGACAACATGCCATGCGCATGTGAGATTTTCATGGTGATATTCTCACAACGGCCGTTCAGAATGGTTCAACGGATGCGTATGGGAGATCATTTCCGATTAATTTCCACTTGTTGACTCAACTCCCTCACGTTTAGATATAGAAGACAAGAAACATCCCATGGCGTGCTACATTCTGGAACATCAGGGCAATGATCCCCCATCGCATCTTCAAGTGATCATTACAAGCTGTCCATTTGGTTCAGGCACTTTTGAACGTTGATGTGGCAGCCCACTCACACATGAAATCTGCCGCGACCGACTCGACAGAACGCGCCCATACCCCTTTCTGAACCGAAGGGCAGGGTATTATAAAGTTTTATGTCTTTACAAATTTTCAACATTTTTTACAAAAAGCGCACTCCCCCAACTATTATGAAAAAAGTGTTTTTTTCTTTTTTATTTAAAAAAAATATTATATTATAAATAACATTTGAATTTTCAGATTTTGCGCTCTCACGTCATAGGTTTTACATTTAGAACAATACATTGTGAACCAAATTCATGAAAATAATCAAGCATAAAATTTTTTTCATACGTGCTACTGTGAAAATCATCTTCTGGAACTAGTTGTTGGCAATTTAAGCGCATTGGGTCGAAATGACTATTTACAGCTCTGCTACTATCACACACTCGATAACTAGCAGATTATGAGACAGACGTACACGACCAAACTTTTAGTTTGTCATTGATCTTTAGATCGCAATGTGCATTTCTTATTTCATTCACTCTCACGGAAATGTTATACAAAGCGACCGTGACGACAAATGGGATGCTTCGTTTGGAAACCAACAAATGTAAGAGACAGCAGGCTTCACGTTACAATACCGGTGCGCTATATCCATCATGGTTAACAAAGAAGAGAGGAAACATGGGCTCTCTCAAAAGCAACAGTGATGCCATAGCTGCCGCTGAACAGCGAAGCATTATTTATTGTTCAGTACTATTGGACAACTCCGAAACATTTTTGACGTAGGACTTACGTCTCTCTTTTCTATTCCTGTATAGGGGCGCCGTTCTAAAATTTCTGAAATCGCAAGCGTTACGCGGGTTTGGAGACTTTGAACGATAATATCTCCTCTCTGGCCCACAGACATTTTACGATAAGTATTTCATTCGCAAGGTAGAACATTAACGCTCAATCTCTGTTGCAAACTTAATTCATAATGTTTGTTTAAACTAATTAAAATGTACTTCAAAGAAAAATGTCTAAACGCACAACGCTATTGGTCGAAAATGACATCATGTTTGCGCCTCGCTCTGATTGGTTCATACTGCCACAGTTACCGTACCAGCGAATTTCAAACATGTGGGGACGACCGACCAATCATCAGTCCTCGCTATGCATTCGTATGCGACAGACTTGTCTGCGGAGCACGGTGGTAGAAAACGCCACCCGTGAAAACAAGAAGACCAGAATTATCCCACGTCACCTGCAGCTAGCCATCCGCAACTTCATTGCCATGAAGTGAGGGTTCGATTCCCGCTCCAGCCGGTGGAACTTTTTTGCAAAGCGAAAATGTCCAGTTTAGCCACTGGATGTTAGGTTAAGTTGTTCGTTGTAATTCGCTCTATGGTCAATGTTCAGTGTGTACACTCTCGAGTGAAAGACGTTGCAAATGTCAATTTTTATCGTAGTATTACGTGCTGCCAAACACTCAGGCCATCCTGCTGCCCAGGAAGACCGAGAAGAAAATTTCAATCGCGAAACATGTTCCCTCCGTTAACAACTAAAACCCTGTATTTTCAGGACGAACAAATAAATTTGCCAACTAAAGAGTATGTTTGATTGAAATTTCTCTTGAGCTCATTGAAATGTTCATTACCACGCACCGGCTCAACATGGCGTTGCTTAAACTGCCGCGTCCCGGAGAAAATGGCCAAATCCATCGCCCACATCATCTTCGTGGTCAAGTGGTTAGCGGCGTCGCCCGTCGTTCAAGCGGTTGTTGTCATGAAGTTGAGGGTTCGATTCCCGCTGCAGCCAGTGGAACTTTTTGCAAAACGAAAATGTCTAAACTGGTCTACTTGGTGTTAGGTTAAGTTCTTCGTAATTCGCTCTACACCCAAACTAAAAAAGTAAGATTGTTATACAATTTCGCTTGATTTTGTTCCATTCTTGCTATTGATCGTAAGTTGGATGAAAAATCTAACATTAGTTGTGGGCAAAAGAGTAACAGCCATTCGCAATGAAAAATTGAACGTGTGCGTGAGATTGTTCTCAGTGATATTTAGTTGATGAGTAAGAGATGAGTGTTCGAAAGTCAGATGGCTCACAAAAATAAAATGTGCACATCAAGAGCGATAGCGCGGCGGCTCTTGATGGCAACCAATTAGCCACTTTGACAAGGTAAGAATGTGGGAATAGAAACCCAACAGTTAGTTCACTTGGCGAGGAATTCAGGGTGCAGCAATGAAGCAAATGGACATATTTTCCACCAAGCTATGTGCATCCTGTCGCTAACAAACTTGCATGGCATGGCATTGTTTATTTCATAAAACGCTTTGTCGATGATCAGTGAGAACAAACATAGAACACTTGACGGCGGCAATACAACAGTGGCCAATAGCGTTGCGGCATTTTGTGATATCGACTCATCCATATTGTATATTGTTGGTGTATGTTAGTGATGATTGAATATGGAGCCTACAGCGATAAAATTGTTTCGAGCTATTTTTGCTTGCCAGTCGCTTGCACACATTTGCATGGCTTCATTAGTACCATAAAACGCTTAGTGAATCAAAATGGGCGAAATTGCCTTTTCTGAATCATGCGGATTTCTCAAGATATCATAGTATAAACTGCAATTGCATTTTTTACCACCTTTTCAACTTTTGGGTATATGTTCAATCTTCAGTCTGTACAATCTCGAGTTATAAACGGTGTAAATGCCTATTTTTATCGTAGTATCACGTGCCGCCAAACACTCAGGCTGTCCTGCAGCCAAGAAAACTGATAAGAACATTTAAATCGCGAACCATGTTCCCTCCGTAAACACAGGATCCATTTCACACTTACAAGCACGTTGGACATTTTAGTTCCAACATTTGATTAGGAAGAATCTGCTTTGTACTGTCTGCTAATTTATCGGAAGTTGTATATAATTCCTTCAAATTGAATGTATCAGCTGATAGAAATAAAGCTCTTCTTCCTTAAAGAGTGCTTAATTTGTATTTGTGACCTTTTCTTCAAGAGCAAATGACTATGAAAGCCAATCTAATGTTGGCGATGATTTAACAAACAAAATATCATTAACAGTCAATTCGAGGCGAACTGCCTCAGTCAATTCGAGCCTCACACACCAACAGCACAGGGTTTCATGGTTCTTTAGACTGAATAAAATATAGTAGAAATTCATGAATTCGATGACATCAATTTCTTCACATCAACAAGCAGTCCTACGTCAACTTTGCAGTTATGTCACTGACATAACTCATCCTTTCGTTTTTTTATTGCATATGATAGTGCTAGATGATGGAAAATATAATCATAAGCATAGATCAACCTCAAATTACTGGAAGAAGCATGAAATAAATAGTGATTTCAGATCATCTAAATATGAAATAAAATTTAACTCAACCACATTCTGGCAATGGCAACAAGCCTAGATGAGAGAAGGAGCCAGGGTCCTACATCGTCGATGCATTAAAATGAAAATGAATCGCTTTTGTATTCACTTCACTTCACTTCAATTAGCTTTCGTGCAGTGAATGAATCTTACTTTCACCGATTCACTCCCAATTCGCTTCCTGTCAAGCGTGAGTGAGCTTAAATTCATTTGCGATCTAGCCACCGTCAAAAGCGTTTCAATTGTAATTCAAGCTTGCTTCAAATGACGTGGTGAACGACCGTGAATCAACTTCGTTGAAATTGATTTGATTTCATCCCCCCTCCCGAGCAGTGGTTGGTGAACAAAACATGCGTGCCATTGTTGCTAGAAGTATTGTCATTTGACAAAAAGCTCCCCGAGCTGGCAAGCGCTTTTCTATCTGCACGTATTAAAGGGTGTATTCGATAAAAATGGCACACACATATATACTCATCAAAATTAAACTGATTATCGGATTTTCTTGAAATTTTCAGGGAATGAAGAACTTCTAATGAGTTTTGATTTACAACATTTGTTTTATTCAATTTTGTCTCCCATCCCGAATGCCCGCACCTTCCTTTTCACTCCACCCATCAAATTTTGTACAACC
Source organism: Aedes koreicus (assembly GCA_024533555.2). NCBI lineage: Eukaryota > Metazoa > Arthropoda > Insecta > Diptera > Culicidae > Aedes > Aedes koreicus. Next base: position 963,059 of record JAHHFK020001273.1, on the reverse strand, counting down.
GATTTTCCCAGTGTTTTTGTTGTTTTTACCCAAATTTTCTTCAATTCTAGCTCTGTTTTTATAGTTTTGGGATGTTTGCGAAGTTCCGTTTTCATAATTGCCCAGAATTTTTCAATTGGACGATGTTCCGGTGAATTTGGTGGGTTCATATCCTTTGGCACAAAATTGACTCCGTTGGCTCGGTACCACTCCAATACGTTTCGAGCGTAGTGGCAGGATGCTAGATCAGGCCAAAACAGAGTTGATCCTTTGTGCTTCTTAATGAATGGCAAGAGACGCTTCTTAAGGCACTCTTCCGTGTAAATCGCACCGTTTATTGTTCCGGAAGTGATGAAGGGAGCACTTATTTCACCACATCCGCAAATCGCCTGCCAGATTAGAAACTTCTTTGCAAATTTCGATAGTTTCTTCTTTCGAACATCCTCCGGAACATCGAACTTCGACTTGGCAACGAAATATTCTTGCCCAGGAAGTTGACGGAAGTCGGCCTTGACGTATGTTTCGTCATCCATCACGATGCAACCGGATTTGGTGAGCAGCTTCGTGTAAAGTTTCCGGGCGCGGGTTTTCGCAGTGATGTTTTGTTTTTCATTCCGGTTTGGGGCTTTTTGCACTTTGTAAACATGTAACCCAGCACGCTTCATGGTTTTCTGCACAAAACCGACTGACACCTTAGACTTTTTAGCGACATCTCGAATTGACATGTTTGGACGGTTCTTGAATTGTTGTACGACTTTCCTGGCCATTTTACTGTCCATTGGACCACTTTTACGACCACTCCCTTCCTTCCTTTGGACACTCAGACGCTCCTTGAAGGTTCTTATTACACGAGACACAGTTGTATTTGCAATTCCAAGCCTTTTAGCAATCCACCGGTGGGACGCCCCTGGATTTTGATTGTGAGTGCACAAAATTTTCTCACGGACAATTTCTTGTTTCGACGACATGACTGGAACTAATGAATGTATAACTATGAAACTTGGCAGATGTAAATAATACACTATGGATAAGATCTACTCAAATTTCTAGGTTTTTTACTCATACGATTCAAAAGTTACAGAAGATTTTCTGTGTGCCATTTTTATCGAATACACCCTTTAATTGAAAAAAAAAACGCAACCGCGTAAAATTGTCCAGCGTTTTTTTTTTTTAAATGTTTCGGGCATCGGATTAGATCCCGTATTTTTATAAAGAGCTGTTATTGAGACCGTGGTTGATCTCACTAGGCCATGGTGACACATGAGAAGTTCCTTGATTAATGAGGTGAAGCTTTAACTCTTGGCAGCGGTTTAATTTTGTTGTTGGGATTAATAAATTATTCCCGCCCATCCCAGCAGCAACATCAACAGAGAAGCAGCGATTGGCTGGTCTTCACGAAATCCATTTCGTGCATTCTACAAAAAGGTGTAATGATAGCATTTCACCAGATAAAAAGCAATATGAAAGCTTCATACAATACACGAGACATTTGTTCTATGTACAAAATCCATGTTTACGAAACGAGTGAAAGCTTATTTACGAAAATAAATTTTCAGTGCGACTGTATACCTGATGCTCATCACATTTTTCTCAAATAAAAACATAATGTGTTCCAAATTATCCGAAGAAAGTTGCATTTTCTCTCAGCTTAACCATTTTTAGTGGATTAAGTTGAACAAAATTACTTTTCTGAGTTATGCGTTTGCTGCAAGATTTTTCTTTAGCGAAATTTGCGACATATTAAACAATTGAATGTGAATGTTATACATCAATCTGATCCCTTGAGGATGTCGTGCTGATTTTTTCAGTCACAGAGTAACTATATTCGTCACTAAGCTTGATGGAAATGTACAAAAATGTCCTTAATTTATGCTACAATCCAAGCAGCGCTCAACTTAATTCTTAAATGTTTAAAAATTTCGATTCATTTTGGCCAAAAAAAAAGTGCTATATTTAGGTGGCCTTGGAAGAATGAGCCAAGGAAATAGGTAACGTTAGCTTCTAAACATGCTTCCCAAATAGTGACTTTTCTGAAACCTTAAACTGACAGTTATTATTACATTTGCTTTCGTTCCCGTTCACAAATTCAGGTATACAAGCTGTACCTGAAGCAAAAGATTGCCCGCGAAAAGTGGTCTAAAACGCTGTGGGCCAACCTGAATCCTCAGGCCCTTCTCGACGGAATCGATAGCTTCATGAAAGATTACCGAAAGTTGCCACGATCGGTAAGTCCACATCCATTATTGGGTGATAGTTAACAAAATTATATTTACACTAATCCTGCTTCCCCGTTACCGACACAGATCCGCCAAACACCGGTCGGCCAGGCGTTGGACACCAAGATGAAGCAGTTCAAATCATCCATCCCGCTCATGTTGAGCCTCAAGGACGAAGCCCTTCGCGAGCGGCACTGGCAGCTGCTAATGGACAAAACTGGTCAACACTTTGACATGTCGCCGGATCGGTTCACGCTAGAGAACATGTTTGCCATGGAGTTGCACAAATATCAGGTAAGAGAAGATTACGGTTCCGAATTTGATTAATCATGAATGGTGTGTTGTTGTTGTTGTTGTCGTGCCTTTTTTATTGGCGTTTTGTGACGGTAGGTAAGTTTTCATACTTCTGGTCTGGGACGAAAGCAGATATCCATGGTGGCGTCACGTAGCCAGCGTCGTTGAAAGCGAGAAAATGACATTATCGTGTCGGTAAAAAATTTATGGACCACCGACATTATTTCTGGAACCATTCCAAGAAAATCTATTAAAAGTGTGTCCCGGATTTTAGCGTGATTATGTCCAATGCCGTAGCTAGTGGTAAATGTAGTTAATGTGGTTCGCATCGGCGGTAAAGCATCCATAAAACCTTTCCTGTTAAGAAATTCGTTATTTTACACTATAAAGACCAAAAGCCCACCCATTGCATCTTTTCAAAAGGAAATCCATTGCATCGTTTAAATTTTCCTTTTAGCGTAAATAACTGGCATAAAAGAGAACGGGATAATTTAACCGTATTTTTTTATCTTCCCACCCGCTCGTCAATTCGTGCCTTCGGTAAAAATGCTAAAAAGGATATCGCTGAAGAAATCATAAATAATGCCATAAAGGAGCTGTCAATCGAGCGTGGCGTCCAGGAGGTGGCGGAAATCTGGCGGCAGACCTTGTTCAACATCCTTCCGTACGAGTGCCGAGGTGGAACCGGCTGTGGAACTCGCGAAAGGTAAGCCAGTATCCATTGTATTTACACCAATTGAAAACGATGACACTTTTATACCACGCGTTTATTCCAACTCTTCATTCGATGGGTGCTATTTGTGCCATCGATAATTTAATTAACCCCCCAACACTTGAAACCTATGATGTCTCCCTGGACAACAATTACCTTGCCCCATTTGCTGGGATGATAGAAGGATGGCCCTTGAATAATATCCATCCCGCATAATGGCTCCTCGAAAAACGGTAAACAAAAATCAATTTACCAAACATACAACAACAGAAAATGGGAGAGGCCCACGCGTAAATACTTGACTAATTAAATTCCGATTTGTTTGGCCGCGTTGTCGTCGCGAAAATCAAAGGTTCAACCTGTTCCATCCGCATTTGGCTGTAGTGCTTCAGCTAAAACTTCGGCCCATGGCGGCAGGGTGCTTGAATTCGTTCAGCACTATACTTCGAAGTGCAATTTATTTTCGAGAGGAAAATAAATAAAATCGAAATTGATTATTTTAAATAAAATTGATTACAAAAACATTAATTTATTGCATTGAGAACATTGACAAACGACGGGGAGAACGAGAGCAGCAACGGTTGAATAAATTATCTCGCGGAACATAGTCGCGAGGATCTTCATCGGCGGCAGTGGCTGAATGGTGCTTGAGCTGCGATTGCGATCTGCTCGGGATTTAATTTCCTTTGTTGGTCGCGCTCCAGGCAGGACTGAAACTACCAACCGAAGGCAGTGGCGTTGATTGAACCCAATGAGAAGGGGGGAAAGGTGGCATACTGATAGTTGATAATTGGGCGAGCAGAGCGCAAGCAACGAGGAGACCATGTCCTCTCGAACAGGTTGACAACGATGGTCATTGCTGGCTGCATGGTTGCAGTGTACTTTTATTAAAACGAGGGATTGCTGCAATATTTTTGTTATTATGGTGACTTTATATATGGAGGAGACAGTGTTGCCAATGGGACGGTTGGCTGAAATATGGGGTTAGTGTAAGGCAAGGGTTAGAAATTATTTATGAAATTAGTGAAAAAAAAAAGTATCACTAAGAGTGCGATTTTAAACATGACATTTTGAAAATAAGTTAATATGTTCGAATTTCTCACTGTTGTTGATCGACCGATTTTTGAGAAGATATTTGTCTAAACTAATTGCTCATTTATCAGAAAAAAGTCTGCTGTACTAGCAAGATTATCTGGAAAACTTTTATGTGTCAAATTTAAGTGAAAATTAATATTAAGTCTTCCCATATGGAACACAACCTTAGTACAACAGCCATGATTATTTTGAGGATGAAGATATCAGATTCTTCACAAGATATGGACCTAAAAGCTATATCGATGCTGTGTGTAACCACATGGCGAAAACAGATACCTTACCTTACCAATCAGACTAAGGCCGGTGTGGCCTCTGCTGTACACAGAAGTTGTTTCCATTGTAATCGGTCCATGGCTGTTCCTCGCCAGCCTCGCTGTCTGCGGAGGGTCCGCAGGTCGCCTTCTACTTGATCGATCCACCTTGCTCGTTGCGCACCTCTTCTTCTTGTACCTGTCGGTTCGTTTTCGAGTACCATTTTCACAGGGCTGTCTTCCGACATTCTTACAACATGCCCAGCCCATCGTAGTCGACCGATTTTTGCGATGCGAAAACAGATGGTCTGCGTATTTCATAAGCAGTTTGTGGCCGATCGTTATACCAAGAAGTTCCATCTCGAGCACTGTCTTGACCTCAAGTTCATCGATATTAACGGTTGGTAGCCTCGGCCTGCACAGTTTCAAAGAAACATTTAGTTTTCTGCGTTATGTAGTACTCGAATTGCTAGATTTGGAAGACATTAATGGGACATTACATGTAAATTTAAGCCAAATATCGCTGAAATCATGTCTCACTACCGTAGCAAGCCTTGGGTTACCCTCAAAAACTTCCAGTCCATCTGCCGATCCAATGTTCCAGCACGACGTTTGCTTTGAACGATCATTGGACCGGACCGCATGAGAACATCTTCCATAGTACAAAAGGCAATTTTGAACTTTTTCGTGACATTTCTAATTGACCACTTCTATTTTTCGACATGGCACTACGGTACGAATAGCAAAATTTCATGATAAAAATCGATAACTCGAAAACCATTAATTTGAGACAAATAATGTCTTTGGCCGATTTAATCTTTAAAAGAGGATCTATCGTTTGGTTTGGGTGGTGACTAGGGTGGTCCTTTTAGGTTCATAATAAAACTCTAACTTTTTATTCTTATGATTTAGAGGAATTGTTGCTCGTGCTGAATCGTTAATAATTTAATTTAATGAAACTTTTTTGAAAAAACCTAACTTCTATCTCATCTACTTTTCGTTTTATAACAGTTTTTCTAACTGTCCTTAGGGTGGAACTTAAAAAATCTTTTGTTTGCTCGAACTTTTTTATTTCAATTTGAATTTGAAAACTTTGTTTAGATGACTTTTAGGACATAAACAGACGCACATTTTGAAGATACAAGATGGTTGCTTGTTAGTGTATAAGAGAAGTTATAGAGGTTTAAGTGTAAAAAAAAAGTTTTTTCAAGATATCTTACTCACTTATTTGTAAATATTTGCAAACATGGAATAGGTGAACTGAAAGTAAAAACTTCCATCTACAAGACCGTTTTGTCCCATTGTGGAGCAAAACTCATTTTAAAATAAGTCGTTTTGCATTGTTTCTGTATAACTTTCGATCTACAGCATCAACAATTATCACCAAATTGCCTAACAATGTGAGATTTTTGTGAAAATTTTGCATAATGAAATCCATAGGAAAACTGTAAGATCCACGCAAACGCATCCGCAACGCATCAATTGTGGGCCAGCCATTACAGTTTCTTCAACGATTACACCTTAAACGGTCAATTCAAATGGTTCATAGTTGGAAGTATCGCCACAGACGGCGCACATAGTGGATTTTCTTATGTTTGACGTAAGCACACTACCCCCATCTGTTCAGCTTTATCACCCATCACAGTGCGTTCATCAGATGGCGCAGGTGTGTTAGTGACGATGATTTTTAGTGCAAAATTTTCAATGTGTTATGTATGTTTGTCTGTGATATAAATGTTAATAAATAAATGAAGATGGGTTAGTATAAATATAAAAAACATTTTTATAAAAATCTCACATTGTTAGGCAATTTGATGATAATTGTTGATGCTGCCGATCGAAAGTTATACAGAAAAAATGCAAAACAACCAATTTTAAAATGAGTTTTGCTCCACAAGGGGACAAAAGGGGACAAACGATTTTGCATAGGTCTTGTAGATGGAAGTCTTCACTTCACTTTCAGTTCACCTATTCCATGTTTGCAAATATTTGCAAATAAGTGAGTCAGATATCTTGAAAAAATGTTTTTTTTTACACTTAAACCTCTATAACTTATTTTATGCAATAACTAGCAACCATCTTGTATCTTCAAAATATGCGTCCGTTTATGTTTTAAAAGGTATCTAAACAAAGTTTTCAAATTCAAATTGAAATAAAAAAAATTAGAGCAAAAAAACAGATTTTTTAAATCCCACCCTAAGGACAGTTAGAAAAACTGTTATAAAACGAAAAGTAGATGAGATAGAAGTTAGGTTTTTTCAGCAAAGTTTCATTAAATTAAATTATCTACAATTCAGCAGGAGCAATAAATCCTCTCAATCATAAGAATAAAAAGTTAGAGTTTTTATTACGAACCTAAAAGGACCACCGTAGTCACCACCCAAACCAAAAGATAGATCCTTTTTTAAAAATTAAATTTTCCAAACACATCATATGTCTTAAGATGATGATTTTCAAGTTATAGATTTTTGTCGTGAAATTTGGCTATTCGTACCATAGTGCATGGGTGTGCAACATCTCTTATCTCGTCTCCCTTGCACATGGTGCGGCAGGAAAAAATGCGAAAATTTATGAGATATCCTTCAAATTCCGTTCTTTTCCATTACTTTAAGCACACTATCAACATTTGCGAGTTCAGTTATCTTTATTAGGTCGTCTCACCCTGGGCACTGGCAAAACCTTGAGGTAGTGTAACTTCAACTACTAGGTCCCAGAGCAGGGCTGGTTCTTTACCATTTTGGAAAGAAACACTAGTGTTGCCAGATCAGTGGTAATGCAGCTCAAAAGTGCTTCTGAAGGTTCTCTAGTAGTTCTTATCGATAAACATCATAATTTGGAAATGGTGAACAATGGTCAAGTACAGTATTAGCAAAAAGTTGAAATGTTGTTTTTGATCATATAAACTCAGTTGAAAAAGCTGAAATAGTTTGTTATCACAAATCAGCACACTTTTGAAAGGCATAACCACAAAGGGGAGCTGGTCCATTCATCTCATGATCCATTACTCATGCTGATCGAAAATGTAGGTTTGATGTATTAATCAATTGATTCCTTTTGTTATTTAGTTTGCTTAGTTTCGACAACAAATAAAATTAACAATAAAAGTAAGAAATCAGATGGTTTTTTTAATAATCATTTATTTGTACTGGCTCAATCGAATCAACTTTACAGAGCCAAATTTTCATATGTTTATACATCATTTATCTTAAAACTAAAGTTAGGAGGATAGAGCCGATTACTCGCAGCCGTCTCGAGGTTAATCGGAATAACAACTGAAAGGATGGGAAGGCGGGCTGGAATTTGAAGTGTGGTTTTATATAACACATGTTTTTTAAATTCTAAATAGTCTAAAAAACTTAAAACTATACAACTTTTGGCTTCTTTTGACTTGAACATTTTTGAGAAAGAAAAAAAAACATACAAACGCAGATAAAAAAAAAGAAAAAAAACTTAAAGTAAACATACAGGTTAAACTAAGTCAAAAACACATAAATGAGTTCCATAATCTCCAGGTCACGCGTTTCTAGCGTAAAGTGTATTGCCGCTAATTCAGCGACATATACGGAACAAGGAGCTTGAAGTTTACGATTGGCGCTATAAATTTTATTAAATATACCAAAGCCTGCTGACTCTTCTATAAATGATCCGTCATTGAAGAACGTTTTAGTGGAATCAACTTGGCCCAACTTTGCAGCAAAAATCACAGGAGCAATCATAGGATGATGATGCTCTGGAATTCCACGAAGCTCCTGCTTCACGGATAAATCAAAATGAACCAAACTGCCGAAGTCGGAGGAGCAAACACGATTTTGAATATTCGGCGAAGGGCTGACATCCTGTGTTATGTACAAATGGTACAAAGTCATGGAGCGAGTTTGAGGATTCAACTCAAGAAGCTTTTCAAAGTTTTAGATTACCTGAGGTTTCATGACTTCACACCTGGTGAGGAGCCGGAGAGATAATTCTGTAAACCGATCCGAGAGTGGCAACATGCCAGCCAGCACTTCAAGACTCATTGTATGTAACCTAACGCGATACGAAGACACCGATACTGAATACGTTCCAGTTTAATGAAGTGCAACCGAGCCGCTGACTGAAAACAAAAACTACCGTATTCTATAACCGACAAACGGTACAACGTTAGAAGATCTCGTGGATGCGCTCCCCACCAGGTCCCGGTAATTGTGCAGAGAAAGTTGACCCTTTGCTGGCACTTTCGCTTCAGATACTCAATATGGGATCTCCAGGTGCACTTAGAATCGAATCAGACCCCAAGATATTTAAAGGATATAGAATGAGTTATCGGTATACCCCAAATTTGAAGTTTCGGTTGTGCTGGGTTATGCTTCCTAGAAAAAACTACCAACTCAGTTTTCTCCGTAGAGAATTCGATACCTAGCTCTAGAGCCCAAGTAGACAAATTGTCTAAGGTATCCTGTAAGGGTCCTTGCAGATCGACCCCATTGGATCTCGCGACAGACACTACGCCGTAATCAGCAAGTTGTCTCAACGTACAGTTGTTACTTAGACAACCGTCAATGTATTTGACATAAAAATTATACAAAAGGGAGCTTAAACATGATCCCTGGGGAGACCCATGTAGCTAAATCGGGAAGCTGTAGAGGTTCCATGAGAGAAGCTCATATGTTTCTCTGACAGCAAATTGTACAAACAATTATTCATTAATGGTGAAAAGCCACAAGCGTGGAGTTTATCTGAAAGAACTTCAACAGATACTGAATCAAAAGCCCCCTTGATATCCAAGAATACAGAGGCCATTTGCTTTTGCTTTTTTAGCAAAAGCTAACTGAATATCTGTGGAAAGCTATGCGAGACAGTCGTTCGTTCCCTTACCCCTACGGAAACCATATTGCGTATCTGAAAGCAGGTTGTTCGTCTCAACCCATTTGTCCAGACGGAAGAGGATCATTTTAGATACTATACTTGTATCGAGGTCTTTTATGGTGAGGCGATTTTAGTTATGTAATTCTAGCTACACAGTTTAAAAAAATGAAAGTTTTAGTGTATGCATCGGTAATGGATGATGTGGCCGAATTGGAATTGGAATTATCTGAAGATCCTAGAAATAAGCATACGTCGAGACAGACCAATATGAAAATGACAACCAAACCAAAGGCAAGGGAAACAGGGGACATAAGAACGAAGAAACAAAACATCGTGAGATCGTTCATTTTTTTTCTTCTTGTTGTTATGATAAAACTCATAATTCTAGATACGTGGCAGAATTTTAAAAAAAAAGTTTGTTTTTTAATTCTGGAATCGTGAATGCCCTTCATGTATCCAAGTGATGCATGGTAGTGTTCATGCGGGGTTTATTGTATGGGTCATTCCATATCAAGTGACCGGAGAAATGCATCGACCCTCTACGATTGGTACTAAAATTGGCTAATATATTTGTTACAGGCTATTAATCGAATATCCAAATTATTGGAGCAATCTGTGAACCCCTCGGCCCATGGGCTGCCACCACTTCTTTGAGATTTTTGAAAAATCTTTATTTTGTTTTTTTAATATCTCGATGACTATAAGAGCTACGAACAATATCAGGTACTTCTTTTAAAAGTAATTAAAATTCCTATCAAATGAAGATTTTTAATAATTATTACAGTGTTGTCAACATTATTATTTTTGCAGTTGAAGTCTTTAACTGCGTTTTTCTTAAAATGCCCCCACTTTATTCAATTTTGATGGCATCAATGTGTTTAACAGACTCTTTTACATAAGAAACACTTATCGAGGAATAACGAGGAATGCTCCATCATGGAGATATACACTTTTAAATGGGTCTAATAACAATGACAATAGGTAATTTTGCTAGCAATTAGGTATTGGCAGATCCCAATTTGGATTCCGCAGCCGCATACCAGTGGAAACAGACAATCTTTTTAGAGTTCCAACTAATCCATCGCTTGGACCTTTACCGTGTGCCGTTGCAAAAAAGTGCCATTCAGCTGGAACGCCAAAGTCTTCTCGATGGTACAGCAAATTCAAGATGTTAAACCCGTTTTTGTACTGTGAACCGGCACCGTCAGAGAAGTAATCAATTTTTGTTAGCTTAGTCAGCTGAGATTTAAGGATAGAATTCGCCTCGTCACCATGAGCGCAAATTTTTCGACCTTCCAAAACAAGTTTTACGTGTTGGTGAAATTTGTCGTGATAGTGGGATGAAATTGTTTTTAAATAACTAGAAAATAAGAAGAATGATTAGTAATTTCCATTTAATTCCAACTACCTTTATTGCTTATCTTGACAAATACGCGTATTTCGTCTATAATGTGTAGACTTCTTCAGTGTCGTGTACTAATACTCGACTGTTAGTACACGACACTGAAGAAGTCTGCAAACTTGTAAATTATCCCGTAGGCCATGAAAAAATGTTATTATTTGAAAATTGAAGCGGTGCTTTTCTGTTAGATCTGCCTTGATAAGATATTAACTACTAAGGACTGTATCCGCAATAATCCGGACACCTCCAAACACGAATAAAACATAAATTTCGCATTATATTTCCGTCGTACTTGTTTATTTCAGATTCATGGGATGTGTTTTAACATATCATGAAGACAAAACATAGTTATTCGGTATTTGCATAAAATTTTCGAACTTTGCGCTTAACTCCGTCCATCTGGGTTTGTACAGACTCTTCAGAAATTGTAGAAGCCGTCTTTGTCCAAATTTGCTGGATTCCCTGCTTCTTTCCAGAAAACTTCCGCTTCATCAGAGCCCAATATCTCTCGATTGGTCGTAGCTCTGGGCAATTTGGCGGGTTTGGGGTTTTTGGTACAATGTTCACTTTATTTGCTTGGTACCACTCCATCACAGTTTGAGCATAGTGGCATGATGCCAAATCGGGCCAGAACAAAGGTTTTTCTTTGTGACTTTTGATGAAGGGTAGCAATCGCTTCTGCAGACACTCTTTCTGATAGATCTCCTTGTTGATTGTGCCTGTAGTGACGAAAGCTTTACTCTTTGTGCCACACAAGGTATTTTTTTGGGAAATTTCGATGCCTTCTTCGTTCTGAAATGCTCAGCTGTAGCATTTCTGGCCATAGCAGAATAAAAAGCCAGCCCTGGAAGCTGCTTGAAATCCTCCAGGACATAAGTTTCATCGTCCATAACAACGCATGCAAACTTCGTCAAATATTCGCAGTACAAACGTCGAGCCCGTGATTTTGCTGCCAAGTTCTGTTTGTCGTTGCGATTTGGAACTGTTTTTACTTTATACGACTTAAGTCCCAAGCGTTGTTTTGATTTGGGGACAAAACCAGACGATTTTACGAGCCACCGTTCGAATGGAGAGATTTGGGTTTTTCGTTAATATCCTTTTTACCTTTCGGTCCATGACAGGATCAGCGCGGTTTCCTCTCCACCGTCAAACGTTCCGAAAATGATTTGAGCACATCGTGAACTGTGGATTAAGGCAAATCCAATGTTTTTTAAGGTCCCGTATTGACATGTCACGATTTGCCGTACGCCCGTACAAAATTCGCTCGCGCATTTGTTTTTTTTTCGTCGCCATCTTGTATACTAAACATGAAATGTTAACATCAATCATAGTCTTTTTCATCAAAGACTCTCAGCTATACCACAGTGAAATTTTTCATTCCTACGTGCAATATTTCAAAAGTTGCAATGATTTTAAGGTGTCCGGATTAATGTGGATACAGACCTTAAATCAGATTGGTTGAATAAACAAATTTTGATAATATGTTATCTTTAAAAATCAATACCTCCACGACGGAGCAAAATGTTTTTTCTCGATAAGTGTTTCTTATGTAAAAAGTTTAAGACTTCAATTGTAAAAATAACAATGTTGGCAACACTGTAAAAATTATTAAAAATCTCCATTTGATAGCAAATCTAATTTTATTTACGAAAAGTATCTGACGTAGTCCTCCGACATCGACTGCCATATGCGCGTTATGACAGACTTCAGGGTCTGCACACTAGGTTGACATGTTTTGCAAGCTTGTGCTTCAACATACGCTCCAATTAAATAATCCAACAGGTGGCATTTTCAAACCCTTGGACGCCACCAAGCCATGATACCAGCCGTGATGTTTTTGTTGGAACCTAAACTTCACACTCAAATTTCGTCGGTGATATAAACCGGCCTTGCAGCTATTGGACATAGCATCGATGCTGAACAGCTTTTCGTCGGTGAACAGGATTATCATTTAATAAGGAAAGCAATTTCTTCGAACGAGTCACTCGCAGGGAGTGAGTAAAGCCGTAATTCAGAGCTGGAAGACCTCGAAGATGCGTGAGCAATCTTTGCACGGACCGATTTGATTACATTTGGCGTACGTGCAAACCGCGGACCTCCATTTCCAGGCCTTTGCTGCTTTTGACTATGCTGTTGAATTGACTTTTTAAGGCAATAAACTCCAACAAAAACATTCTACCACTTTTCAATCTTCTGCGGTCTCTTCTGGGCGGACTTCACTCTCGTCATCACTTCTTTGGCGTACATTTGCGCAAATTTGTAATAAAACCATTCCAATATTCTGATGCAGCACTTAAGAGTAAATATATTCAAATACACGGTCAAAGGAAATAGGTCATAAATTGCACAAATGAAGTCAATATTAAATTTGAAACATTTGCCATTTTTTTTTTGCCGCACTCTGTAGCTCGACTTTTTTTTAACTGCACGTATCAAGCTGAAACTTTCGATCGGTTCTCTTTCTGCTTTCTATTGGGGCGGTTGATAGCTCTCTTTGTTCACGCGATAGCCTTCATCTCTACGGCATTGTAATCAATTTGCATTGTTCTTGTTTCATTAGCCCGGTCGCTTTTGTTGTACGAGAGGAAGGGGTTACCCCGTCACCTTAAGCATTGCGATATTTTAAAATTAATGTAATAGGGCCTGTACTCGAAAAAAATGCACCATTTTTATCCGTGTGTAACTGTTTTATCCGTGGGTAAATTGATGAAAATCTGGGTATAACTAGTTTGGAGTGAATTGTTTACATGAGCAAAATTTCATAACAATCGGTTCAGTGGCTATTGAGATGTCATCGAAACAAGAAGAAAATCGCCGAAGAATTTTGCGCGCCGTCATGGAAAATCCGACTGCGACCATGAGATGGATCGGAAGACAACTGGGAATCACCCATACAACTGTGTCTCGGGTGGTAAAATCGTTTAAGGAGTCCCAGCCGACCGAGCGGCGGGCTGGAAGTGGAAGAAAATCGAAGACAGCTGACCCTGTGAAGGCCCGGAAGGTGTTGGATTATTTCAAGTGTAATCCGAACCTTTCGATTCGCGACGCGGCTCTGAAGGCAAAGTGTCCCGCCTGGTTTGTTCAGCAAACCATGAGACGAGCTGGGCTTCGTGTATTCAAGGTCCGCAAGGCACCGAATCGGCGTGATCAACAAAACACAGTGGCCAAATCCCGCGCAAGGAGGCTGTATCGAGAGTGGTTAACGAAACCGATGTGTGTGGTTATGGATGACGAAACCTACATCAAGGCAGACGCAAAGCAGATACCTGGGCTGGAGTTATACGTTGCCAAATCACGGTTTGATGTTCTGAAAGACATCAAAGAAGAAGAAAATGGACAAATTTGCCAAAAAAATACTTGCTCTGGCAGGCCATATGCCAATGCTGTAAACTGAGTAAACCGTACATCACAACGGGTACCATCAACAGCGAAACTTAGAAGCGTCTGTTGCTCTTCCTGCGGTCCAAGAAGGCGAGACATTATTTTGACCGGACTTGGCATCATACCATTACGCGCGATCGACGTTGGATTGGTACAGAATAACGTTGTTTTTGTACCAAAAACCGCCAACCCCTCAAATTCACCAGAGACTAGTCCGGTGGAAAGATTTTGGGCCCTAATGAAGGCCAAAGTTAGAAAATCGTCCAAGGTGTTTAAGAAGGAGCTGGAGTTGAAGAAAGAATGGATGTAGGTGACCAAAAAGGTCGGCACCACCATTGCACAAAATGTAATGAGGGGTCTTAAGGGAAAGATGCGGGCATTCAGCGATGGAAAGGAAATTGAATAAAGTAATTATGCCGTAATAATTATAATCAATATGTATAAGTTCATTCCCAGAAAGTTTCAAGAAAATCCTTAAAATAAGTTTTTGGCGAACACTTGTCTGGTGCATTTTTTTCGAGTACAGGCCTTACTCCAAATGATATGTACCCCTCGCGTAATCTTTGATTGAGCATTATTTTATACAATTTTTGCGTTGGAAGTGTCACAATATGTGTTCTCGGTCAAACAACATACATGAAACAAACATCGTAAATATTGAAGTTTTTCAATCAGTGCGGGTAAGACCGTCACCCAATGGGGTAAGACCGGCATACATTTTTATTAAAATAGTTTTGAAGATTTCTGCTAACGAAATTTAATTTTGAACATGTAGATATTTTTGATCTCTTGTGATGATTCATCAATCATCTACATTGGCCATTTCATAAGGGGTCATCCATATACCACAGGGACATCTTTTAGAATGTTTCAGATTCATACATACCCCTGTGCCATAATTTTGTTTGAAATATTTTTTTTTCTGTGCGAATAATCTTTTTTTTTCTGATTCCTGAGCCCTCTAATCTTGTCCACGTAGTATATGGACAGCCCTTTATATGGAACAGACTCCGTAGACTCTAAAATCTTCAGGTTTACAACATGTGCGACAAGTCCAATATTGCCAGAAGTCATTTATTATCAATCAGGGAAATTTTCAAAAAACTTTTGATGTGGGTTTGATTTAAAATTTTTATGAGAAAATGGCAATCATTGTTTATTTGTTTTTCCTTTGGAGCTTTGTATTCCTTTTATAAGCGACTGCTAGCTCTAAGCTCAGATACCACTGACAATGCAAAAAAAAAAATTATTCAGAACAGAAAATGCAAATCAAATAAGAATTATCATTGCACTATGTATGGATCCATTTTTTGCATGAGACACAAATTATCCATCCTTCTCCGTTTGAAGAATCCGCGAGGCAGTTTCCGCATCGGTCAAACAATGCATCCTCCAAATCGTCGATAAGCTTCTGCCGCTTTTGTCGCTTTTGTGGTCCTTTTGAAGATGCCTTCTCACCTTTCTTGATAGATAAGATGTCCTTTGTAGCCTTAGCATCGATCAAGCTCTGACGATAATCATCGGACGTAATATCCTCTGCCTTCTCTGCTCGTCGTTTTCTTTTTGTGGCACGCGCTGTTGTCATTTTTGGTAGAGGCAACACGTCATCTGGTGGAACCGTGAAAGACGACTCACCAGATTTTACACTTTGATTCATGCTACCGTTGGCCGCTCCAGCTGCCGTCGATGTATCTGCATCCTTTTCCTGAGGAGCTGAGTCCATTCCAGTGTTTTCCAATTCCTGCTCCGTGACCAACGATGGTGCAAATGAGCTTTCGTCGCAACGGTTCGATCACACGGCCATAATCCACATTTTTTGAAACCGTTAACTGCAGTTGACATCGTGGCAGCTTTTTCAAAAGCAGATCTCATTAGCTGCATGATATTGTACTGACCGATAACGTGTCCTGGGTTGGATATTCGGCGGCATTGGAATAATTTGCTTCGAACAGCGCCATAAACGAGACATCCAACGGTTACTGGGGATTGTTACTGCATTGCTGTGGAAGCGAAAGTATGGTCACGTTATACTTTCGAGTCTTCTCGGATATTGCTAGGTTTTTGGTGTGTGATGAATGGCCATCCACCAAAAGCAGTATTGGATCAGATTCTGAAGCATGAGCATGATCAAGAAAGTGACCAAAAAATGTATCGAACACCTCAGCGGTCATGTATCCTGAAGTATTACATGCGAATTTTGTTCCCGATGATGCCCCGTGTTTGAGACCATCATGCATTCGAGTACGCGGGAAGGTTGAGGAATGGCGAAAGATAATGGCCACTCGCCGACATACTCATGACAATGGTAGTGGTCTCTCCTCGTTCCGCTGACGAAATAATGCCAACCTGCTCATTACTCTTGAGTGCAGCTATGTTCTTCTTATTAGGAGGCACCTGAAAACATGAACATAAAGCATTGATATATGCTCCGATCAAGCAAAAAACTCTACACGCCGCGGAAATCGCTGTTTCGTCGACATTACAGATGCGTTCCGGACGAAAGTTCTTCTTTTCCAGGGCAGCTTCATACATGTTGAAGGAGGCATTAACTGATACATTGTTAAATCCCATGGCTCTAGCAGCCGACGTGGGCTCCGGCTTGCTGAATGAAAGTTTCGGATTGCGCTTCATCCATTCGCACCCTGCCATTTTCTTCTTTTTGTTGAACGGATGGGCAATAGCCTGGGAAAGAATTTAAATTCCAGTTCCCTTTTGATTTTTGGGAACCTTTGGGGTCCTATAATAACTGTGCAAACTTTCAGCTCGATCGGTGACACTATATTTTAGCGCTCGCGGTTTTAATTTTCCATAGGATTTTCTATGGGGAAACTTACTTTTTCAAAGAAAAATCTGGTGAGGTGACCCGTTGTCCTCTAAAAACACTTCAATCAATCTCTGGAAAATATTCCAAGGAAACTTTTCTTTGAATACCGCAAAGTGATTCGACGCTTGTGGAATAAGTTATTTAGCTAATACTGATTGCTATCCAAACGAACGGCTCATTGGATTGTTTTTTCTAACAACACTGCCGCCTGCAGCATGACCTGCAGCATGCCTGCTGTTTGCGCAAAGCAACCACATGGTATGGGGCGTTCACTCAGCATGGAGGAAAGCCGATATCCTACGCATAGAAAAGTTTGACAGTTGACACCGTTTGAACAAAATTACACAAGTTCGAATTATAAACTGTTGTTTGAAGAATATGGAAGAGTTAACAGCAAGACAATGTTTGCGATCAAAAGCGTCGATTTGGTTGGCCCAGTTTTGAACGCGTTCAGAGCAAATAGAATGCCAACAAAGAGGGAAGTGCTTCGAGTGATGTTTTATTATGATTAATTTAAGCAGTATGCCATCCCAGAGTGCATCAAAGAAGTGGCTAAAATGGTTATAAAGTTAAAAATTATTGGTTACACGACTAAATGCGTCAATAAGGTGCAAATAAGTCCGTAGAAATTTGTATGAAAAATGGCGGAGCAAAGCGAAGACTTTTTGAAAACAGTCCGCTCCTTGTTCTGTGCCATGCGGGGAAAGTGGGAATCAGAATGAAATGTGGCCCTTGCTTTTTTTCGAAGTTGAAATCGACGAAAACGTAAAGATGGTTGCCGCTTTGAATAAGCGATGATCAACGATGATAAAGTTCCCGCCAGAACTAGTAAGATCAGCGACGACCATTCGACCCTTTCAGACTTTGGCTTTAATTGTTTAGATGAATTTAGTACAAAAACATATCCATTGCGTATAAATGACCCATGCGGCCGAAAAAAATGTTTCGTCCACTTTACCGGAAACGTGTGCCAAGTATCATCCAAATCAAAGACTCTATGCGCTTTGCTCCATGCACGTGCTTTGCGCGAACAGCCGGCAGTGTTGTTAGAAAAAACAATCCAATGAGCCGTTCGTTTTGGATAGCAATCAGTATTAGCTAAATAACTTTTTCCACAAGCATTGAATCGCTTTGCGGTATTGAAAGAAAAGTTTCCTTGGAAGATTTCCCAGAGATTGATTGGATTAAATTATTTTTTGAGAACAACGGGTCACCTCACCAGATTTTTCTTTGAAAAAGTAAGTTTCCCCATAGAAAATCCTATGGAAAATTAAAACCACGGGCGCTAAAATATAGTTTTACCGATCGAGCTGAAATTTTGCACAGTTATTATAGGACCCTAAAGGTTTCCAAAAATTAAAGGGGAGTGGAAATTTTTTTCTTTCATATGTCCGTGTCCCAGGCTAATGTACACTCTCGCCATAAAATGGGTGTTCTGAAGCTTACAGTTTAAGTTTCGCCAACTGGTTCCATAGCAGCTCCCAATCCTAGTATTTTTCATCAGACTCGTAATATTAAGCAATGAGTAATCAAATATTTTAATCCTTTTCCCATTGGGCAATCTTATTTTTTTCAGCCAGCTCGAAAGCTAGCTAACGGACATCGTTCTTTGTAATGCCGTAAAAACGACTTTCCAGATCAAGCAGGTGCTGCAAAAGTTCTGCTTCCTGTTCCGGCGTGAAAACCGTTTCTCGTGATCCCAGTTTCGACTTCACCACCTTTCCCGTAACATGGTCTGCCAACGTAGTTCTCGGAATCCCAAACGTCTTAGCAGCACGATTCACGGAAATCCCGCGATGCACATCGTGCTTTGCCTGGATCAGCTGCTGATCGGTCCAATTTCCGTGGTTGGTCTTCCGTTTGTATTTGCGTGGCATCTGATAAAAATGGTTAGGTAGATTCACAAACATCCGCTGATCTAAAGAGCATGACGGTGTTACCCGAACCGATGAGTGACGCGCTTACCCGAAAGGCACTTTTTTTCTTAATTACACCGTAAATCTTGGATAATTTATTAAACTTACCTTTCAATGAATCTCAGCACTAAGATACAAGGTAAATGAAAGTACGCAATCGATGGAATTGAATTTCTGTACTTAGTTATTTGTCAAGACGTTAAAATCTACCATCGAAGAATTACATCCGGTATTGCTGCGACGACGAATGATAAATACTAATAATAGGTATAGGTAACACATACTACAAAATTGTTTTCTAGTAAAACCGTTGGGGTGACAGGCTTACCCAACCTGACGGGGATACCCACATTTCCCCTAGCAGCAAAAGTGCGAGTTAAAAAATACAGTGCAAATTCCATTCAGCAATGGAGGGGATAAACCAGCCTTGGGTGAAGAGGCAAATTTCGTCAAAGGCTTGAAGCTGCATATACGATAGCAGATGAAAGTTTGGTCAAGTTTAATTCTGAGCGGTCGATGTTGCACGCGCTGACCACCAACTCAGACGAACTAAAATTCCATTATATGAATGGAAAATGTATAAAGTACAAATGCGGTGCATCATAAGGGGTTTGTGCGAACATCTCTCACTGGAGTTTCCCGACTAGGAGATCGTGACGGTGTTGACCAAATTTGTAATGAAGGAGGACATGGATACTCGCAATCGCGCTATGATACAGTTCGCCGCATTCATGTCGAAGGGGATCAATAGACAAAAAGAGCTAGAATTGCAAAGGAACAAGAAGTAAACATAAAATCGCCTCCACGAAACAAGAAGAACCAACAACAAGAAGTTTTTCTTTGTCCAATACACAAGCATTGCCTATGGCTCCGTAAAGCTAAAGCGATAGCACCTTACAAATAAATAAACTGGTTAAAAAAAAGCTGAAATTTTCTGAAACACGTGTACTTTTAAAACAAATCGTTGTAAAAACATACCAAATTCGTCCATTAGAGGCGAGGCTATAAAACAAATAAATTTTCTGGTTTCTAAGTGGACCAGACTTTTAATAACACAACAAGGGTGTTAAGGTGCAAACAACCGTCATCATCATCATAATTTATGTTTATGTTATGGTCACCGAACATAAATATTGTGTTTATGATTTGAAAACGAAAATTACTGCACTTCTTTCTACTCATTAACCGGAACACAATGACAATGCTTATGTTTCTTTGAAAAATAAGGACCGTTATTAGCAACTCAAGTAAACATTCTTTCTATTGGGTCAGAAAACGAGAGAGGTTTCCTTTACCAAACGCAAACGAGTTTAAATAATGTCTCATGGAAATCTCACCAACAGCCTTACCAAATTCACACCTCTTGCAACACTTCCCAAACGCTGAACTTCCCCGCATACTCCAATCCAGTTCCTCTTGTTTATTTTACTACACTCAGTTCGTCCCCTTTTTTTCCTCTCTGTATTTTCCAGGTTCGTTCTTGGCGCTGTCGACGAGATAATGCAGACACTGGAGGAAAACTCGATGAATCTCCAATCGATGGCGGCATCACAGTAATTACAATTGATTGCGCTTTTTCCCCACACACACACACATCAGGCCGGCTACTCGGGCAGAGGCGATTGACAAACGAGCCGAGACTGCCCATTATTCTGCACCTGCTCTGCTTTCCTATAGACGCGCCTTCGAGAGGAGGTGAAAGTTGTATATATGCGTTAAATATTGAAAATTTCAATTTGTGATATCATAAAATATTCAGAAGGTGTCGCGTGGTACCCCAGGTGACCCGGAACGTGTGCACCGTTGCATACAAAACTGCAGGATCGGCTCATTTGTCTGTCGCGATTGCTCAGACAAAACCAGGCTTCCCTCCCTCGCAACTCAGGCCAGCGAACAGATTGTACTTGTGCACGGAAATAATTTATTGAATTTGAGCAATCTATCAATTAGATCTTGTTGCTACTTCTTGTTTGCATATACTTGACCCCAAAACGATTTTTCATCGACTAGTAATTGATTCTGAACCTCAGAGCAGTTAACGTGTAATTAATCACTCGCTTGGCTAGGAGGAAAAATTCAGTGGGGTTAAGCCTGGCTTTGTTACCCTCTTCACAGGTAACCCATCCCAATCACGAATCCCTTTTTCCGTCCTCTAGATTTATAGGCCCATTCATGCCGACGGTCCAGCAGTGGGAGAAGCACTTGACGCTGATCTCCGAAATCATCGACGAGTGGCTGAGCGTCCAACGGAAGTGGCTCTACCTTGAGGGGATATTTATTGGCGGCGATTTGAGTGCCCAATTACCGGAAGAGGCGGAAAAATTTAACAACATCGACAAGGAGTTTCAAGAGGTAAATAAAAGTTGGAACCGAGTCTTCATCTCTATCTACTCTGAAGCCAGGATCGACCGTAAGAGTGGAACGAAGAAATTGATAGCGCTCCCCGTTCATCTCCACTCTCATTCCTCGGTTCCGAGTAGCTAAATATTTTCTGTTATTTTTGCGGGCCGGTGACCATGAGCCTGCCAACTGTTTTCTTTTCAGATTATGGCCAACAGTGCCGCAAATCCGCTTGTGGTGGATGTTTGTCTGGTGCCGGGGCGACTGGACGACTTTCTCCGGCTCGGATCGGAACTGGATGGGTGTCAAAAGTCGCTCAATGATTACCTGGAACACAAGCGGATGCTGTTTCCGAGGTGAGATGATTGTTGGTTTTATCGGGAAGATTTTTCTGACTCAGAACGTATTGTGAACTTCGGAGAAATTCACGGTGGCTGGTGGAGATTTTGGATTTCAGAAGGTTCCTGGAATGGTTAACATTGAACAAGGATAATATTATTTAGTACATTATCTTTCTAATCTTGTTGTTTGTTTTAAGAGCTACCATTTCTTTCGTTTATTTAAAATCTCCTGATAATTCTCGAAAACGCAGCAGTTCGAATTTAATTACTATAAAATTACACCTTTGTTGCTGTTGAAACGATTCAATTTTCCATCAGCCCGGTGTTTGGAGTGTATAAGACAATATACTCGCGCTTCTTCCCGAGTCGCTGATGTTGTGTATTAAAACAAGGCAATTATTTTCTGATAACTCATTTAGGTTCTACTTCATCTCAACGGAGGAGCTATTATCCATTCTGGGAAACAGCGAAGCCACGTGCGTACAGGAACACATCATCAAGGTAAGCACCCCCACTCGATTGAAAACTTTCTCCGTCGCCTCGCTGCCTTTGCTCACTAAAATGCAATTAATATTCTCACACAAGCTTCCAATGGGATAGGCCCGAAGTTTCCGGTCCGTGAGAGTGCCTAATGAAATTTACACACATTTTACGACCTGCCATTTAGTTTGTAATTTTCTCTAGCGACATTGGCAAAGGTTGGTGGCGGCGGCTTTACGTCAGAAAGCCAGATGGCCCAGGGCCATTTCTCGACGATGGCAACTTTTATCGACTGCCAAAACTGATATTGGGTTTTTCCTCCGATTTCATTGCAGATGTTCGATAACATAAAATCTTTACGATTCGCTAAAGATCGCTCCGATACGCCGATTGTCACCGCTATGTTATCCGCCGAAGGCGAAGTTATGGAATTCCAACAGCACGGTAGGTATTCACTGTCCGCGTGCTCCGGAACGATGAATCGGAAACGTGCGGGCCCATCAGATCAGAATATACACGAGCACATAAAAATCGCCGAATTGTGTAGTGTTACCAGAGACTGGAGTGCACTAAGGATGCCCTAATCTGGCAACTCTACCAAGACAATCGACCATCAAACAGACCAAAAGTTCGCATCTTGTTTTATGACATCACGTCCGTTTGAAGGAAAAACTCGCGCGCAAAGATGTTGTCTTGGCTGGAATGAGTGCAAAAAGGGCAAAGTTTATGTTTCAATTGCTTTGATAACGATCTTCGGAACGTTGTGCGCCGAATGTCAAGGAACTGGACGCGCGAGTGCCCTGGTTGTTTATATTGAGTCATGTATCTCCGATTCACCGCTTTCGCACGCCGTTGAAGTTGTATGGTGGGAAAAAGTTTTAATGTCTTTCTCCGTCTCCGTCTGTCTGTTATTATTTCATGTCTTATGACAACTCACTGGACAGTCATGGTGAAGGAACGCGTCGAAAGCTGGATGACTGATGTGCTAACCGAGATGAGAGCCACCAATCGCTACATGACCAAGAAAGCCATCTTCGATTACGGCAAAGACCGAGAACGGTCCAGGTAGGATAGAAATCGTTAGTTGTGCAATCGATTTGGGGACAAGAAGTTAATGGAATAGCTTTCATAAACTAGTTTTCAACTTTTTCAAATGTCATCAACAGGCCGGATTGGATCATGCTGTACCAGGGTATGGTTTGCTTGGCTGCCAACCAGGTCTGGTGGACCGCCGAAGTGGAGGAAGTTTTTTACAAGGTGAAGAAAGGCAACAAGCGAGCCATGAAGGAGTATTTGGAAGCTCAAAATCGTCAGCTGGATGACCTCGTGGTGAAGGGTAAGTTGAGCGATTTTCGTGCGCATTAACGAATTCTTTTTAACAGACCATAGCATCGGAGACTACGTTGTAGCGAATAGAAAGCTATTTCGAATAACATGTGGGGATGTTGCAAGAAAAGGCCAATGGATCAACCAAGAAAGCTTGTTTTGAACCCGCCAAAACATGTTTTTGGCGCTACTGTATATGAACAGTTGTACATAAAATACTGTGTACAGTACAAGAAAATTCTCATTGCTCCTTTGTATACTCTACAGCGCAATACACCTACATAGTACACATCATGCACCCAAAAGTTAGGACCTACTACTAATTCGACATGGAGTTTTCATAAGGGCCAATGTCGCAAACGTAAACAATGGCTTCTTCCGCAAATTTCTTGAAAATGCAAACTCGCTCAGGTAAACTACCACTTCTATTGTAAAGGAGAACTCCTCTTCTGTACAATCATCTCGTTAATTCACTATAATTGAGTTAGCATTCTCGAGAAATTTGCGGAAGAAGCCATTGTTTCCGTTTGCGACATTGACCCTTATGAAAACTCCATGTCGAATTACATTTTTCTCACTTCTTCCCCCCCCCCCCCACCCCCCCCCCCCAACCCCCCAAAATCTCACATTCAAACGCCTCAATACAAAAGTTGAATTAAATGGAAATTACTAATCATTCTTCTTATTTTCTAGTTACAGGTATTCCACTAAACAGCTCACACTCTCCATAATACATTTTTCTCGACAACTCATGTTAGAATGGAAAGACCGTTTTGTACTGCAAAAGTGCACCTCGTACTAGATTAATTCGGTTTCAAGTAGTTCTAATTTTGCGTTAAGATACCAAAAATCAATAAGAAACCACGGACTGATTACGGACACACGATTTATTCATGACGCACCTGGTCGAAATTTGCAGTGATCAAGTTTCAAATATACTAGAATATCATTATCAGAGCAGTACTAGAAAAATACAGTAACACTGCTTACAAGTTTGTTGAAACTTCGTCAATACTGTGTTCTCTTCAAAAGTGAATCTGAAAGATCTAGGAAAAAATAAAACAGCTATATGATTTATCTCATCTTTTTTCTTTCTCCCCAATGAATCAAACAATTGGGCAGTTGAAAGATTAGTTAGTAATGTTTGTTGTAGTTATTTAACGTAAGCAAAAATTATTAGAAAACAAAACCGATCCTTCTAGTGCCCAATTGTTTGATTCATCGTAGGATGAATATAGGAACAATGAGATTAATATGGGGGCAGTTTCCCTATTTAGCAAATAATTCATAATAATATGTACAATGAAGCTTGCCAATCAATTGCTTGATAAACTCTGCACATTATCTTGTGATTTCAAGTGCTGTTGAGCATGAGCATGAGCATGATTAACCGCCCGAGGTTGCTACTCCGTTGTTGCCAGATCAGCTGTATTTACACAAAGAATCAACATACATCCTCAATGTGTAAAAACTGGTGACCCATTATGAAGCAATACCGGCACCGGCAGTGCCCGAATGCTGTTCAAGTAGGGAATGGGAAGGAACGCGTTGACGTGATACTCGCTTTCAAAGAAGCCGCTAAATCCTCTGCACTTCCATGAGAAATCACTGGGATGTTGGATAGTTGGGAGAATGTATATGTTATTGATTCTATTGATTCCTACGCTCATTAATTTGGTACCCTTCCGGGACTTGGTCCTATACTTTCCTTATCTCCAAACCATTCAACTACTTGCAATATTTTGTGACATAGTGGGCGAAATATTACAATTTGAGATAATTCTAAGCAGTCGGTTTACCGAAATTTGGCAGATTTGATGGGTGAATGACCACCAGGTACTTCATAGTAAGATGCTAGGAACCATTTTATTCAAATCTAGTTTACTAGTGATAGTTTCAGTTTTTTATTTTTTTTTCAAGTCAACCAAGTGAAGTGTTAATTGTTAAATGTTCCTAGTTTTCGATTGACAATCGTTCTACTAATACGATCGTAGAAGTGTTTTTAAAAAAGTACAAAAAACGACCAAGCTTGTGCCATTTACTATAAACATGGTAATTTCTACTATATTTTGTGAGTTTGCATGATCGTAATTTCGGATACTTTCATGGAAATTTCTGACAAAAGCCTGGATAGTACATTTAATTGTTATCACGGAAATCAACACGGCATGGTATACCACGATATGCTGAAACAGTACAAAGCATCATGCAAGGTAGCTGAAAAGCTACTTTCAGAACCGGACTCTGATCTATGGAACAGACCGAGGAGAGGAAAAGACAGGACAGTTATGACGGGCTTTCCTCACGGATCTATTTTAGGCCCGACGCTCTGAAATGCGATGTGCAATTGAGAGTTGAAGCTGAACCTTCCCAGAGGCGTGAAACTCGTCGTTTTTACGGATGATGTGGTGCTAGTAGTCATCGGTGAATCACGATAGGAGGTCGAAGTACTTGCCACGGAGGTGATAGAGATGGTGTAAGGCTGGACGCGAGAGAAGAAACTAACGTTAGCGCATCAGTGGTGATGATTAGCAACTGGAAAGAGAAAATCACGGTCGGGGAACATACCATTAACTCAAAGCGAGAGGTAAAGCATCTAGGGGTGATGATTGACGACCGGTTGAGCTTCAACAGCCACGTCGATTGTGCCCGCGAGAAGGCGGCGAGATCGATCAAAGCGTTGACCAGAACCATGCCGACCACCCACCCATCAGCAACAATAAGAAAGAGCTGCCTGCTAGTGTCTCCACCACAATACTGAGGTAGGGTAGCCCGGGCTGGGCCTGCGCGGTCAACAAAGAGAGAAACCAGGCCCCGCAGCACAGCACGTCTCGCGTGAAGAACATTAGAGAGCCACGCGCTCCCCGCCCCATTTGTCGCAGGGGGCGGGGCCCCCCCCCGGAAGTATACCAACACAAAAATTAAAAAAAAGGGATTGGGGGGTCCACCGGCAAAGAGGCACTCGGGGCATGAGTAAAACTATAAGGCCAGGCGCCCACTGATGTGGCGGAGGTGTGACATCTGCTAGCATGCCAAAATATCTTGTCGACGTTCGCCTCACGCCGCAAGACTTTGACTCGATATTTTGACATGTTATGTGATGCCACACTTTCGCCACATCAGTGGGCGCCTCGACTAAGGCCCCCTCCCAAAGAATCAAAAAAAAAAGAAGAAAATATAGAGAATGGAAGAAGGACACATCGGCTCATCCCGAACGTGACCATGTAGCTAGAGCCCAGCAAACACATGATCGTATATGATAGCGGATAAGAGTGAAATGTGGAGGCGATATACGTACATTTTACATGAAGTCAAATGGACGCATGTACCTATATCGCCTCCACTTTGTACTTATATCCGCTATCATATACGATTTTGTGTTTGCTGGGAGAGAAAAGAAGGAGAGAATATTTTCTATCCAACCCCCCCCCGGTCCCGTCACGTCCCTGAAATTACCTACCAGCCCCGACCCGCCAAGCCGCCGCCCGCCCCTGCCCCGCCCACGCCGCCGACACACAGCAACCGCCCGGTACGCCCACCCCCCCCCCCCCCCCCCCCCGCCAAACGAAACGCGGGAAGGACGAGGGGGGGGTAATAAAACAAAGAAACAAAAAACGCGACGACGAAGACACGTGAAAGGCGGTGATGCAGATAATGTCATGACTGCAGCGGAAATGGCGAGAAGAGCAGCGAAACATTGTTTATAAACAATACTGGCGTTCGTAGCCGTAGTTACAAATATTAGGCGGGTGTTATTAAAATAAGGCCCGTGGTATGTTGTATACTGTCACATGCTAGTAACAGGAGAGTTGCCAGGTCCCTGGACACTACAGTGACAGATGACAGTCTGAAAGTCAGTTTGTGTGTATGCCCCCCAAATGATTTTTCTATAAACTTTTTGAGTTAATTTTTTTAAAAAAGTTTTATACAATTTCCCAAAGATTCTGTGAGAACTTCTCAGATATTCTATGAGATATTCCTTCTGGCGTTTCTATAGGTATTCTTCAAGAGTTTGTAGGCATTCCTCGAGGGATTTTTATAGGGGTATCTTTTGACATTTCATTTGCAGTTTTTCAAAACTTTCTTGTGTTGAAATTTTTGAAGGAATCGCTGAACTTGTGAAGTTTTGTGATTCTACAGGAATTCCTGGAGGACACCTAAAATAACTACATAAAAACAATGAGGTAATTCTTGAAGTAATTCTTGGAACAAATCCTGATTTGTTGGAGAAATCTAAGAATATTCTTTCGCACGAGTTCCATAATCTCGTATATTTAATTCTTAACTTTAAAAATTTCGCAAGGGGTTTTTGTAAAATTATTTTGTAAATATTGTCTAGAATGTCAGCAAGGATTGTAACATATAGTTCTCCAGCAATTACTTCAATAATTTCTTTAAGTATTCCGCTGGAGAAGTAATTGCTTTGAAGTTCCTCAAGAGACTGTTGCATAAATTTCGGCAGGATTTCCTGCAGGGATTTCTACAAAAATACTGTCTTTCCAATTTAGAAGTATTTTCATGCATTCAAGCAGAGAAATTTTGGAAAGTTAAAACAATGTTCTGGATAGTCATTTTACTATTCTAAGCATAGTTATTTCGAACATTACTTTTTGTTATCTATAATATATTTGGCGCAATCGATAAACAGTTCCAGATCAATGGTACCGATTACAAAAAAAGGCTTGTGGGCTTTGGATCAGATGGAGCATCGGTAATGATGGGTTCTGACCCCCTCCCAAAAAAGCCTGAAAAGAAATACCCCTCATCTCATCATTATTCAAATGAACTGGCTTTTTGTACAGACTACGCCTGCGAATAGCTGCCACAGTACCTGTTATGGTTCCCCGAACCCATTAGATCCAAGGAATTCCAGAATACCAGGAAGGAGGCATTCTGCTCAGTCTGCTGTGCTTTATATACCGAGTTGATTGAACTAATCATTAAGCGCTTTGATCTGAACAATCCAGTTCTGACTACTGCATCGAACGTTGACCATAAGAAGCTGCACACTTTAAAGGAGTTCAACTCGATTATTAAACAATATCCGAACTTCTTTTGAAACAATGAGGAACAGGCCATCGAAAATGAGTTTCGTTAGCTGAGGACGGTAATCATCTGCAAGGTCATCGAGGTGGAAGAATCGGATGACTTGGAAACTTGTTGGAGAAAACTGCGGTGTTTCAAACAGGCAGATGGGAAGTTGGCTTTTCCCTTGCTAAGAAAGATCATTGCGAACTTTCTAATAATTCCGCATTCTTCGGCAGCGGTAGAGCGCGTTTTCTCAATGTAATCTGAATAAGACCAAAATCCAGAATCGCAGGAGTATGAACTTTTAGTAATCAAAACAAACACCGCACGATTCATTTTCATGTCAATACTGGCCTGTCATGGCTGGCCCACAATTGATATGTTGCGGATTCGTTTGCGTAAATTTTACAGTTTTCCAATAGGTTTTTTGTCAAATTAACATCAACGGAACGCAAACGTATCTATTGTGGGCAAGCCTATAAGTGCAATGATCGCAATTATAATAAGAAGTGCATTAGCGTTCAGGCACCTGATTAGTTTCCATTCTACTTTTAGAACACAAAGCTTGAGGCAAAGATTTTAGCCAAGATTTTCAGCGGTCAACACAGATAAAAAAGATTTTTTTGGCAAAAATTAACGATGGGAACGAAAAATAATGTGTTGTCTCGAATACGAGTGAAACGTTGTGAGCTGAAGAAACGAGAGATCTATCGCGATGCGACAAGAAACGTTTCCTCACTCTGCGCTTTCATGAGCTTTGGATTGTATTTCGTTCGCAAACTTTGAGTGCAAAGTTCCTCGGCGATATAGGGAAACTGCCTCCATATTAATCTCATTGTCCCTATATCCATCCTACGATGAATCAAACAATTGGGCAGTTGAAGGATCGGTTTAGTTTTCTAATAATGTTTGCTTACGTTAAATAACTACAACAAACATTACTAACTAATCCGGTCACGTGTATATCGTTTTATTTCAAGTAGGATGAATTGCAAAGTGATGAGATTAATATAGGTACATCTTCCCTATCTTTGCAATGAGCAAAGAGTGAACTTTTTTTAAAAATGATTTTTCCAACACTGACTACACATTACCAAAATGTAATGTAAAGGTTGGTGCCCTGATACCGACATATTTTAGAGTCCTTTAGCACAGAAAAATGATTCGAAAGAGATGAGAAAATAAATTCAGTCAAACACACCTTTTGTCGACTTCCGTATGTATCAGTTTCAGGACACAGAATTTTACACGAAATCTTTGTTTACGTTCCCCGACTTTTTACAAAGCTGAATTACGTCTCGTGTAAAATTAATAATTTCTAAGTATGTAGATATGTGGGTAAGTTTACTGGGAGCTGGGAGGGAGTGAGTCTACACCCAAAACAAAATAGCAAGATGGTATTGCGATTTCGCATGATTTTGTTTCATTTTTCGCTATAAACCGTCACTTGAAGACAAAATGCAACATTGGCTGTGGGCAAAAAAGCAACACATAAATTTGCTTCGAAAAATTCAATGTGTGCGCTATGTGGTAAGTGTATTGGCATGAATGTGTTTTCTACCAACCTGGGTAAAACTCGTCTATTGAACACACTTGCATGGTTTCGTTTATTTCGTAACATGCCTTATGGATCAACATGGACAAAATTGTGTTTTACGTATCATGCGGTTTTCTCAAGATATGATTACAAAAACTGCAATTTTTAACCTTTTCAACTTTTGGTGTAGAATGTGATTTACTACATGCTAAAATCTCGAACCTATTCTTCTTCCCGTTTTCAAGGAAAAACAAATTCCACGAAAATGAGCCCAAAACGTGGTTCAACACTTCCATGTCCCATTAGTCAAAAATGTGTCAGGTTTGACTACCGTCTGTGGGATGCTTACTGAATTTTCAATAATCAATAGGAAACTAGTGATTTGAAATTAGTTTACTGCTCGAAAACCCCTGTGGTAACAAGTAAATTCCATTCTTTCGTTTTTCAGTAGTAGAATTTTTGTTTTTGTAATGATTCGCTGTGTTATTTTAACAGAATATTTGATGGATTATTTGTTGGTGGGTGTTGGCCAAATTTGGATTTTTCAGATATAATCCTAAATAGGCTATAGAGTATGTTGCATACATCTAGTAACCTAACGCCCGTGCTCCATCACAATATTTTCTATTGTGAAGTGTCCAACTCAATGGGTAAATTGAACTGAAGGTGAGTTTGAAAGAAGGGGAACTTGGAGTAGAGCACACGTACCCACCGGTTGACACTAAATATTGGCCAAGGTGCTTTTGCACATTTGTTTGAGAATTTGTTAAGCGACACAAATTTCCAAATCCTAAGTTTTTGCAAAGTCCTAGCATGCAGTTATGAGCTTCTAAATTTATCATAATAGCATATTAGCGTTAAACCTGAGAGGGTTTATTCATCGATTTCTGTTACAATTCCAAGTTGTAACATTCCGCCCATTTGCATGTTAGGCGGTGGAATTCCTCTCGTACTTTGGAATCAGTGGATTGTGAGTTAGGTTATGCGGAGGGACTGATTAGGGAAGTATACATTGAGAGTAGCCGAGTGGAAGAGATAAATAGAAATGAGTTTTCAGATGATTTGTTTATAGATCAAACCAATAATTAATCTTCAAACATTATATGTACTCACTAACAATAAAGGGTGACAGTAACAGTATAGACCAGTAACATTACAAGATTAAGGAGTAGAACAGCCGACTGAGGTCATCAGATATAGCTTTTCATTAAAAAGGTTTGGGTTTGGATGGTTAAGGGGAGTGCTTGAAGGAGAATTTATTGTTGGCCAATGCGGGGCGCCTTCTACGTTTCTGTTTGGTTGTTGGAATAAATGTTTAGTAATATGGGTTTATGGAATGCTACTAAATGTTACCGTTTTACAGACGGGTTTCCTCAGATTTTTTAAGTAATAATAATTCAGTTAGGCATAAAAATTACTATCATAGAGCAATAAATACTTAACTTGTAGGTCAAAATGTCAATAAAACTCATAACGTTAATATTTTTGACTCTGAGAACAATTTAGCTAAATCAGAGTATTTGGAATACATTTTAATAGGATCACAGGGGTCGATAATAATCACACATCTCAACACATTAATATAAGCATGAAATGCCTTTTTATCACAAGGCGTCTGTTTAATTATATTTAGATATATCAGCTATTAATGATATAACGGGCCACCAATCCGAGGAGTAGTCCGGTTTGTTTAGTCTCTATATGCAGGATCTCCACTTGTAAAGGAGCTCAGGAAAATATTCACTGGAAAAAATATCAGCTGTCCAGCCGAGGGAACCAGGAAGGGAATCGCCAGCCAACGAGACATGAAAGCATCCGATACCGACCTTTTGAAAGCATTTGGATGTGATGAAGTGTTGGGATTGGATGTATAAGGGAAGGGTTGTACAGAGAATTTGTTGGCCAATACAGGGCATCTTCCACGCTGCCATCTGGTTGTTGAGAGAGACATTTAATGAGAAAGCTTCATGTAATGTTACTAATAATCCAAAATCTAAAAGGTACAAATATGGACATTAGTCCCACTCTCAAAAGTTTGAAATATTTTCAAGAGGTCGGAATAAAATCTTCATTATAATGGCCAATTGAGCGCAATACCAATTACTACTAGTTAATTGTTTTCACACGGGTTTTCTTATAACTTTTAAAGCATTAGTACTTCATTGAGGCATAAAAAATAGATAATTAATGTACCAGAAACTGGACGGACACTTGTGCCTACCCAGTGGAGGACCCGGATACGACCACCCATGTGAGTCTAGAGTATCGCACGAGCTGACGAGTGCAACGGGAAGGACTGTACGTGTATAGACCTGGGGGTGAGTCCCCGGATACGCAATCTTAGCAGAAAAGCACGGACTATACACTGAACAATTACAATTACAATATTTGATGGATTATTTGTTGAGAATGATGTTTTGAAAGGTGATTCATTTAGCTTGGAACCAATGCAATGGTATTTCCTTAGCCAAAAAAAATGTATATATATTTCTATCTTGACCATCTAGTCATATTTTTGACTTATAATCTGGTATATTTGGCAGCATGTTTGCTCTAGTCCTGGATGCACAAAGTACAGTCTAAAAATTATCTAGCCACTCCAAAATAAAATGTCAAGTGCTCCGTCCTGATCTTTGGCTCCATAATACAAACTGTCTTGGAATTATACTTATACTTATATTTATCTCTTTTCAGTCCGAGCCGAGCTGTCACCAAACGATCGCCTCAAGTTTAAAACCATAGCAACTATTGATGTCCATGCACGAGATATCATAGAAGCATTCGTCCGGGACAGCATACTAGACGCCCAGGAGTTCGGTTGGGAGAGTCAGCTGAGGTAAGACAACCGTTTTCATCCCCAAACATCCCAACAACATATACCCAACGTCCAAGACATGGTTCCGACTCCTAATCCTCATTTCAACTAAACCTGCTATAATCCACTTTCTGAACTCTGATAATTCAATCAACATGCTAAACTGCTATCCAAACTCTGTCTTCCCTAATTGATTCCCGATAAAGTGGAATCCAACCTAGCATATTGATAGGGGCAATATTGACTGGACACCATGTACCGATACGTCCACTGTACTTTCCTCCCAATGATTCACCGGTGACGAAGGTCCACTGGCAAAAAAAAAATCAAAATATGGCAACCACAGAGTGCTGTTATGGGTTTCGAGTAAAAATTGCCTTTCTTTCTCTGCCTTACACACCGCACAGCCCGAGATGATTGGTTTCGTTTCATTATTCAACAGTTTTCATTAGTTTCCATCACTCCAGGAAGTCCTGGGCCGATGGTTTGAATCGAACTGAGAGAAAAAAAGGGTGATAGGTACCTGGTAGGTAATCGTATTGTATATCTCTAAAGATGGTTACTGCAGTCGGCCCATTCTGATATGCAGGGAGGCATTGACTTCTGATCATGGGAGAAGAGTGATGAGGGTTTGGCTTGGCTTGTTGCAATATAAAGAGTGTAGGTACAGAGATTCAATTTGCAAAATCAAAATCAGTTAGCCAAATAGGAGCTTTGCGACGATGCCACACCGATTGGAACCGAATTTTAAGAGAAAGGTTAGAACGGGGCGGGGGGTAGTATAGTACGGGTGATTTGAATGGGGATTGCAATATGTACTTCAGGCAGCCAGGTACCTTGTAGCTCTCTTCTGTGATGTGTATGAATGCCAGGGCGCCGATGCGGCTAGGAGAAAATTAAAGCAGTTAATATGTAGTTTGATTCCATTTGCAATTTTGGTTCATCGGTGTTCGAGTGAGTTTGGAATGCCCCGAGCAAGGTTGTAATCCCCCACAGGGCTGGTAGCGGATTCATGGATAAATAATAGTGACTTTAGTGACTAAAATAATAAAAATAGTGACCAAATAGTGACTAAAACGTGATTTTCAAATTTTAGTATTTTTTTAATCTTTTATACATTTGTTGTATAAGTACAGTAAAAATGTACTAAGTGATCACCCCCGTTTGCACAAATGAATAATACTGCGGCGCAGTGTCACTTTTTGGGTTTTTTGTTGTTGTTAAGAAGCCTGTAATCAAGCGACTTTTATTTTCTCCACGACTTCCTTTTTGCAAAGACGGGTCTACACGCACGGTTGAAATGCCTTCCAGCATTGCCTGTGCTAGAATTACTTCTCAATTCCTTTTTGAGCCTTTACCATGTGAAGCTGTTTTCACTACCTTAATCGCCTGAGGGTATTTAGGCTCACCTACAGCCGTTTTCGTAGTAAACAACTGGTTCCAATACTCCTCAATTCTGTACTCTGTACTCAAGATCAGCACCTAGCATTTTAATAAGTTCCACTCGTCAATAAGAAGATCATAGTTGACCTGAATCGGAAGTAGCTTGGCGATTTTCACAACATACTTGGAGCTTTCACTGGATGCAACGGCTGGTGGGTTGAGGCATTGGCAATATTTTATAAACGAGTTCTGCAAACCAGATTCAATAGAAAACATTGTTGATTTTGGGCAACATACTATTGAAAAATTCATAAATGCTAAGCCTTGCCTTAAAAAGTATATTAACTCTTTCAGGCCTAAGGGGTCATATATGACCCCAAAAGGATAATGGCTGTATACAATCACACAGACTGAATAAATGTGTACAATGTACATTTAACTTCGTTAAATTTGTTTTCCATCATTTTTTTTTATCTGGAAAATATAAAAAAACATACGAGTTTAAGGCCTTATTGACGACCTAGAACATCCTGAATATGAAGAAGTTCAGGAAGAAAAAATAAATGCCTTATTAATAGTGTAAAGCGTTGTTTAAGAATATTGTACATATGCATACCTGTTATTATATTCTTGTTGATAAACGTTTAATATTTTTGTATCTTTCTGGGATGTTCTAGGTCATCAAAAATGTACTTGAGTTCAGTTCAAACTTCAGATCTACAGTTGTAACAGTAGCTTTAAGGGCTACAGAAGGTTATGATACGTATTCAAACAAATTGAATGAAGCATTTGGAAGGTAAACAGTCATTATTTGATAACTTTATGATGTTCTAGGTCATCCAAACTGTCCTTGAGTTCAGAATTTAAGATCTTCAGTAGTAACTATAGCTTTTTGGACTATACAAAGTTACGCTACGTATTCAACCATATTCAGTGAATATTTTCGAACGTAAAAACAACATCATGAGATGAACAGGGATAATCTAGGTCATCCAAACTATCCTTGAGATCAGAACATAGGACCTACAGTTATAACAAAAGCTTTCTGGGCTGTTTAAAGCTATGCTCTGTATTGAAACATATTCATTGAATATTTTGGACGAACAAACATTATGAGATAATCTTCGGATGTTCTAGGTTATCCAAACAGCCCTGGAATTCAAAACTTAAAATATACAGCTGTAGATTTTAAGTTTTAAATTGTAGCTTAAAATCTACAGCTTTTTGGACTAAACAAAGTAACCATATGTATTTGACCAAATTAAGTGAGTCTTTTGGTAGGTCAACCGATATAATGAGATATCATGGGATGTTCTAGGTCATCAAAACTCCCCTTGAGTTTAGAGTTTAGGATCTATAGTCGTAAAGTTAGCTTTATAATCTATGAAAGTTGATGATATGTATTCAAACACATTCAGTGAAGCTTCTGTAAGCTCACCAGTCATTATCAGATTATTTCGGGATGTTCAGGTTCATAACAACTGACCTTGAGATCAGAACTTAAGATACCCAGAAGTAACTGTAGCCTTTTGGGCTATACAAAGCTACGATAAATATTCAAACATAGTCAATGAATATTTTGAAACATCCACATACATCATAGGATAACCTTGTTAGTTTAATGTCCTTCAAAACATAAGGTCTACAATTGTAACAATAGCTTTATGGCCTATACAAAGTTAAGTTAGTTTGTTTGGCATAGAATATCTCAAGATTATCTCATAATAACAGTTGGTCTTCCAGAACATTTATTGAATATGTTTGAATACATATCATAACATTGTATAGCGGATAAAGCTACTGTTACAACTGTGGATCTTAAGTTCTGAACTTCTGGGCACTTTGGACGACCCAACACATCGCAAAAAAATATGTCCTACTTTTTTCAATCATTTCTATGTTATTGAGCACCAAATCAATCAGAATTCATCGAATTGCTTGTATAAATTAGGCCCGAAAGGGTTTATTCAAATAACATTAAATTGTACCATCTAAATGACTTACATTTAGTTTCGTAGTCCTACGTCATCATTTAGAACAACCCAATGGGGCTGTACGTTGTAGTTTTTGATAACGTGCTTACCAGCAGCAACGTAATGCTTATCGATCTCTTTTATTTTGACCAGCTCTGCCATTGCTTCATCCCCAACATAAACTGTTTCCGCAGGTAACAAGTTCTCAATATGGTTCAAAATGTCCAAAATGGCTTACAAACTCGACCGACGATGGTTTGCACCAATCTTTTCAGACCAAAGTACATTAGATGTATGAGTGGTTTTTCCCTCTAGAAGAAACCTTCGAAAATAGCATTGAAATAGATCAGTATGCTGATCAATAGCTAACAAACTTTATCAAAATATTATTCGGTTTAACAGCAGTCAAGCAAAGTAAGAATAAACTTAAATAATTGATGAATTATGAATTTATTGAATCTACTGTATCATAAACTAAGAATATTTCTCTCAGAAATTTCCTTGAAAAAATATTAACTTTCAATGTACGAGTTTTAATGGAACTTGAAATTCATAGCGCTTTTATAAACTG
Source organism: Aedes koreicus (assembly GCA_024533555.2). Taxonomy (NCBI): domain Eukaryota; kingdom Metazoa; phylum Arthropoda; class Insecta; order Diptera; family Culicidae; genus Aedes; species Aedes koreicus. The sequence continues at coordinate 926,350 of JAHHFK020001273.1, read as the reverse complement.
GTCGAATTGCACTGTATCCAGATTTTAACTATGATCGCATTGAGTTCGCTTGACTGTCGGGATACAAATAATCAAATCTAGATTCAGAATTACTAAGTGAGTAACCGAAAATAAGTCTTTTATGTGATTTACAATTCGTTCCCACTGTTCTCGACTATTTGGATACCAAAAGAGTAGTTCGCTTTTGAAAAAAACTGAATCTAAAAGAGATATTTTTGAAAAAAAGTGAGTGTACATCAAAAACGTCTTGATCATTTTATGTCGTTTCTTCAATGGACATTTTATTTGCATATTGGATAAACGTTTTAAGTGTGGCCAGATCGCTTAATTTGGTTGACTATTGTACAATAGGTACACGTAATTTAAAAAAAAAATTACAATCGGCGGAGCGAAAATAGTGACTTTAGTGACCATTTTCCGAAAAATAGTGACTTTAGTGACTTTTGGATCCAAATAGTGACTTTTTAGTGACTAGACTCAAAATAGTGACCAAGTCACTAAAAAGTGACCTGCTACCAGCCCTTGGGTTCGGCGGGCCCGCACACGCCACAATTCATGCATTTGTTATTCGTCCGGTACCCCTCCCCCCCCTGTCCCTACCGGGCGGATGGTACTGAAAATTCCAATCTTCCTCCAGTATTCCCGCCCCGCTCCCACTTAAATCATAACACGGCCTATTTCCACCGCCTCCTCGATTTTCTTTAGTTTTGTTCAATAAAAAAGAAATAAAAAAAAACCAATAAAAACCCTACGACAACCATCAGCAGGAATGGCTTTCTCATTTATTTTTACTTTTTCTAATGTAACACCGCGCAACCTAATAATTATTTGTTTGATCGTATCCACCCAGGGACCACCCCCTGCTAGACCTTTTAAGACCACCTAGAACAGACGCTCATTTTTGGTCATTTGTAAAAAAATTTGGGCCCCTTTGAGAAAGATACTCCACGAGAAGTTTAAATCCGATCAAGGTTTCAGCCAATACACGGCATTCACCCCGACGACCAATTTGAAAGGAAAATTTAGAATCTTTAATGAAATTCGTGAGTTCCTTACGGAGCCCATGAAAATCAGATGTTGTTACCACAATAGGTGGAACCTTTTCTTTCCCTGCATTAATTCGGGAATGCTTCGAAGATTTTTGCCTGACTGATGGATCATTCTCATCATCAGTCAGAATATCGTATTGATTGCTCAAATCAATATTGTTAGAAGGGGAATCCAGAGATTGTCCCTTTCTTTTGCGTTTAGGCGCCATTTTCTCCAAAATGATTAGAATTTATACGTTTTCTCCTAATCAACTTCCAAGCAGATTCTACAAGAATCCGAAGGGTCAAAGAGGAATTTTCCAAATCGATATCCAAGTCGGATTACCTCGCGTAGGGTCCAGACAAGGATCGAAAAGGAATAAGGGTAAAAAATAAAAATTGTGCAGGTAATGTTAAGCACTGAAAAGTGCTGTTTGATTTTGTTATAGCTTTAGGTAGCAAAAATACTTCCTTCAGCAAAAGAAAATAGAACCGCACGGCATGAGAGCTCGATGCGGACTGGAGGATTGTCACTTCATAATTGTCTGTGACTGTCACAAATTTAACATTTTTGACAGAAAGGATTGTTGCAATTCCGACTAACCTTGAGCTATAAGTTTGAACGCTACCCCTGGTTCCTAGTACAAAAACAGGACCATCATAACGACGAATAAGGCATTGTAGGAATCGGAAATGGGATTGTTGCTAAATAGTCTCAGCAAGATTGTCACACATTGAGAGACGGAATTGGCGCAATTACAAATCTAAGACCAAAAACGATGATGGTAGCTTCGATGTTAATTCCAGGATGTTAATTCCGGAAAAAAGTGCTAAGTAGAATGTTGTTGGGGCCACTAACTTGGTGGTTTCCTTAATTGAGAAAGCCATTTTTTAAAACTATGCTGAGTAGCCGCTTTGCACTGATTTAAACCAGAAATAGGGATGCTGTTAGGACTTTTTATAACCTCGCCTCAAACGTGATACTGGAAAAGAAGGACCGCCAATCACTGAGAATCAAAAAATCCTCCTGAGGAAGCCATGGTAATCCACAGATTCCGTTTGTGATAAGTATTTTGTTAGACCTCCCTCACCATTCGTTCATTGGCACGGTAAACCAGAGGTCACTTAACACCGTGAATTAGGGGTCGCCCGTTTGATGGACTTCTACTACCGGAGCAAGTGTTGCGTAGTGCTATTCTCCGTAGGTCTTAACGACTACTACCGAAACTACGCAGGTTCTCAAATTGTGTTCAGATTTTGAATATTGCCGTACGATCTAAAACTAAAATATTTATGTTTACTTAACGGTCGTTTCCGAAAAATAGATGTAGCGGTATATATCTGCCCAAAAAAATCCTTTGGCAAAAATTAAGAGGGTCGGAAATACTATGCACGTTACGCCCCTTGTAGTCTTGTGCCAACCTGATTCCCGTCGAACACCATTTTCGCAGAATTGTAGTCTGGCAAGTCCAGATTTGACCGCCTTAGGAATATTGGGTTCGCCTGCGAGTTGCACGAGTTTATGTTTCATCCTTTGCCTCCAGATTGCGTCCTCCTGCACTCCGCCAAATATGGTTTTTAACTCCCGCCGCTCAAAACTCCACATCTCAGGCCCAAAGAGTACTTATCTTCAACCCAATCTTCACTGCTTTGCCCACGTCATCGGTAAAGCAGATAAATTGCCTGGATCTGTTGAGAATTGTGCTCCCCATGACGAATATCGCTCGTCTTGTAACACCTTCAAGAGTTCAAAAATTTTGAACAGCGAGCAAAAGAGACCATAACCCCTGCAGAATTCGATTGAACCCGATAATCTTCACCCGATATCGTCACGCAGCACTGAGTTCCATTCGCCGTAGCCTCGATTAGTCGGGTCAGCTTTCCCGAAAAGCCGTTCTCGTCCACGATCTTCCATAGCTCTTTTTGATTAACTGTATCATATGCGGCTTTGAATTCGTTGAATAGAGATTAATCGTAGGGGCTTCATATTCACGGCACTTTTGAAGCATCCGGCGCAAAGTGAAGATTTGGTTCTTTGTAGACCGCCCTTCGATTAAGCCACGAATCTATTTGCTAGTGGCGACAGTGGGTAGAAGATGATTTGGGATAGCACTTTATAGCCGCCATTAAGGACGGTGATCGCACGATATTTTTCACAGTCCAGTTTGAAGTTTTTCTTGTAGATGGGGAAAATAACCTCATGCTTCCTCTTCTCCGGTAGCAGCTGTTCAGTGTCCCAAATCGTTACTAATTTAAACAGTGAACTGATTTTAGCGATTTTTCGTGAGACAACCGTGTTCGTACTGACAGTTGCTACCCGGAGCGAAGACGTTGGGCATCGTGAGGCAACTTCATGTTCGCCGGATTTTGGCGATCCGGCATTTAAACCTTCCTCTCTCTCTCTTCTGGAGAAATGCAAGAGCGACGAACGGAAGCCTGGTTCCGGCCACCTGACCGTAAAGTGCAGCAGAAACGAAAGAGGAAGAACGAGGGTAAGGTGGCCTCATCGTTCCGCGCCTTGGTTGGTGGAACCGGCCAAATGGTGAAGAAGTACCTACGCAAGATGGACATTGTTATCGGAAGCGTCAGTCGTGGCCGGCCGTGTCTGAGCAGCAGGCAATGATCTGGTGCTGGTGAAAAACCAGCTTGACGCTGGGCGGCAACGACTGACATCGGATCGGGTACGTTACGCCCCCAACCATGTTGTAGTCAAATATATCTCCTACATCAACTTCCCGAAGAAGGTTCTTCTGTGGCAGACGATCAGCAAGAAGAGAATGTCCAAACCACTGTTATACCTTCTGGTTCATCGGTCTAACAGGGGTACATGCCGGAAGTTGTCAGTTGTCAGTTTGGACTGGATGCTGAGCGAGCTATGAGTTGTAAATGGGAAAACCGATGCATACCTGAAAGAGGATAAGAAAAGATTCGATTAGAAGTGATAATTATTAGATATAGATAGACCATTATTCACATGTATACACACATTCACACAAAACACGGAATACACGGAAAAGCGATGTGTTAATCAATGAGTTGTTGTCTTTGTACGTATTTTTTTAAATAAATTATGAACCGAAAAATTCTTTTCAACTTTTAAATAACAAGAATAAAATAAAGATAAAGAAAATAAAGATCTATTCTGCTATAAAAATTAATGCCAATTTCCCTCTTCTACATTCAACATTCAAAGCAGAAACCAACCTAGAGGTGGTTTAATTTTGACAACATTTTTAATAAATATTTTTTGAGCAACTAAACAATGAAAGTATTTCGCAAAAATGCTTAGGCTTCAAAATATACACAAGATATTCATCAATTCCTATGTCATGTATGACAGCTTAGCCAAAACAATATGACTAATTTTAAACTTATTTAAGTACTGTGCTATTTATTATTGCCAGTACTGTAGGTGGCGTCCATTAGGAAGTCACACTCACGTCCTGAGACCTTTAATACAGAATAAAAAACGCTGGCTTTTTGAAATTCATTCAACTCACCAATATTCATCTAATAGTAGAACGTTAAAGGGATCGTTAAAGATTCGGTTGAGTGAAAGTGAAATTGGAAACGTCTCACTTCAAATTGCATATCGGAAAAAAAACGCTGTAAAAAATTACCTAGTTGACCGCTCCTTTTCAAACTTTCAGACAAAAATAGCCCAGTATTTGTCGATGGGCGCACCTTCCGGTGCGTTGGGGAGGGTTCATGTCCTGGGGTACGAAAGTATAAGTACTTCGTACCACTCCAGAACAACATTTGAATAGTGGCACGAAGCTAGATCCGGCCAGAAGATCGTAGGGCCCTCGTGTTGCTTCACGTATGCAGTTCCTTCCGGTCCTTGGCTCTCTGGACGAAAGACTTAGACAGATTCAACTTTTTGGCCACATCCCTGACCGAAGCATGGGGATTCCGCTTAAATGCTTTCACGACACGCTTGTGATCCTGATCATTAATAGAACATCCGTTCTGACCGCATTTCTCCGTCCGTTCGAAGCTCAGAGTTTCGTAGAAACGTTTAAACACACGACTCACCGTTGACTGCACGATTCTGAGTTGCTTTCCAATGTCCCGATGAGAGAGTTGAAGATTTTCCAGGTGCTTGCGCAAAATCAATTCGAATTTTCGAAAAACTGACAGCGATAAAAATACAAAAAAAACCTCTAAGCTACTTCTGCCCAAATTGTTAAGAAAAAATACCCAATGTGTAATTTTCTACAGCGTTTCTTCCATGATGCAATTTGACGTGGGATACCCTTTAGGACTACACAACTAAATGTAGGCCATTTTGATTGAAGAATGCAATATTTTTTTAATTAATATACTTTTTAAGACAAGGCTCAACATTTTGGAATTTTTCAATAGTTTGTGGCCCGAAATCAACAATGTCCGATTGCATCGATGCGTAGAAATATTTCCAATCGATTGGTGCAAAAAAATTAAAACCTTTGCTGAAACGACTGAGATATTACCGCTTAAAATCTGACCTCTTTTCGTGACGGTCGCAATTCGATATTATTATTTTTTTGAATTGTATTCCAGTATAGAAAACAAAGACGTAGTCCTATTTCAGAAAAATATCTGAACTCTTTGAATTTGGTAATATCAAATCTTTTGACCTACTAGATCGATTTTTGATATTATGACTATAAAAAAATTAAGTGTACCACTAAGACAAAACATATGAAAAATAAAATATATTTTTTACATACAGCAATTCCATAGAAAGAAAGATATACGATCTCTCAGAATTTCATAAGAACTGGTAGTTTTGTTCTCAAGCGAAGACTATTTGACCCGTATTTTCTTATTTTGTCATTAGGGTGACCATTTATTTATGCGTTAGACTGCGTTATGCTTTAGGCTGGTCCGAAAAATTGAATTTTTTTAAACATCTTTTCTCGGAAAATCATAACATTTGAACGACTGGGCTGATTTTAACAACTAAATAGAAAAAAAAAGTATTTTGTAAAAAAAATTTGAAATATTTTTTTTAATATTTTTTTTTTTGGACTACAGGGTGTTTCGATCAAAATTTGGTCGACTTAAACTTGACGCATTTCCTTTAATCGTGCATTAAAAAATTTTGCACACCTCTCATTTTGAAGATGTGTGCGTGTAGCATCATGCCTATATTTTGATTTTGAGATAAGCATTTCAGTTATCAAAATGTCGTCGAAGGAAGAGAAGCAACGCGTTAAAATTTTGCACGTGCGTGGTGAAAATTCAAACTACTCTCACGCCAAGTTGGTGAAATTCTTGAATGTGGCTAACTCAACTGTTACAAACGTTTTAAAAGTGTTCGGTGAACGTTTGTCGACAAAAAGAGTTGCCCGCTGTTTCGAGCGGAACCCCAACCTCTCTGTCCGAGATGTCGCAAAGAAGCTGGGAGATTTTCAAGCACATTAAACTGTCAAAGTTCGCGAAGATATATCTGGTGTGGCAGTTCATCTGTACCTGTGGCTTGAAGAGCAATGTTTACATTGCGACCGGAACCGTCAACCAGGAAATTTATCTGAGCGAGTGCCTACAAAAACGTCTACTGTCTTTTCTGAAACGACACAATTGTTCCGTTCTATTTTGGCCGGATTTGGCATCTTGCCATTACGGAAAAAAGGCCATGGAGTGGTATGCTGCCAACAACGTTCAAGTGGTGCCCAAGGACAAGAACCCTCCCAACACGCCAGAGCTCCGCCCAATCGAACAATATTGGGCCATCGTCAAGCGGAACCTTAAGAAGACTCAAAAAGCTGTTGTGAGCGAGAAACAGTTCAAGGCAAACTGGCGTTCTGCGGCGAATAAAGTGGACAAGGAGACTGTACAAAATCTTATGGCAGGTGTTAAACAAAAGACCCGGCAATACGCATTCGGTAAAAAGGAAGCTTAGCTGAATATTTCTCCTGTATTTTGTATTAACTGAACTTGAAAAAGAAAAAGAATTTGAGTTATTAATAAAAACTTTGATCGACTCACACACATTACTGTTTGAAGTTCATTTTGCTCATCAAAGATATACTCAATAAGAATCGTCCAGACAACAATCCCGCCACAAAATCCTCCCAGCAACTCATCAACTGTAACATTGACCCGCATATCGTTGCAGGCCCATCCAGCCGGCCTCTCTCACCCTCTGTCGCCGTCACGAGCCCATCGCCAACAAATTGGTCCACGTCGTCGTCGGTGGTAGTGGTGGAGTCGAACCCGAACCCAGCACCTTTCACTTTTTCGCCATATTCGTGATTGAAAACAAATAATAATAACACCGATCGCAGTGCCCGTCCTGGGGAATGGCTGCTAATTTTCAGCACTTCGATCGACCCGCCGCGATGATTTTTTTTTTCATTCCAGCTCCAGAGTATTTAATAAGATCGCCACCAGCGATCGTAAAAATTCCGTACGATCGTCGTCGTCCTCGTCATCATCGTGCGTAATGACGATCGCGCATCCCGCTCTTTCACCGACGAAAAGAAAAGAAAGAAAACCAGCATTCACTTCAGCGCTTCAGCTTCTCACGGTTCGGCACTGCGAACGAAACTCTCACTTTCGTGTCCACTCGCTCATTCGCTCGCTTTGCTGGCTGGGACCCCCTCGGGCCAAATCCGATCCGCACACCGACCGCGGTGGGGAAAGCCGAGAAAAACAGCCGTTGTTATGAAATATGATGAAAATTCCGAGTGATTATCAGACTGTATCGATTTATTTATGCTTATTGTTTGGGCGTAAGACCGATCGCACATTACGAACGTGCCCGAAGGCGGTGGGTGTGTACGAAAATCCTGAGCTTTCTTGGTGCGAAAAAATAATCCGCTCATCAAGGACGGCCGCGGCCTTTCGGTGCGGCAATCTCTAATTGTCGAAAATTTGCGCGTCTGCTCACTCAAGTCCGCCATCACTTAAAAGCGTAGATAACGTGCAATTATCGCACCAACCGCTCCTCGCCATTCCAAAGTGTAGTCATTATACGCATTACAAAACGCAGCCTTTCGACAAAATCAAGTGCTCCTTGAACCACTGTCGAATATTTGCGTGTCAATCTGGACATTTCCTCGCCGACTCGTGTAACTTCCGATGAGCCGACAATTTCCGCAAAGCCCAACAACGAACAACGCACACAAAACAATCACTTGATGAAGTACCCGGTAGATGACTTCGCAATTACGCGCTTGTGTCTTTTCCTAACCTAACAAATAATCAAACCGAAGCCGAAGCAGAAGCAGAAGAAGAAGGCGACTTGCATTCAACCGCTGCGCACGCACCGGATTACCTTGATTGATGGTTTCTCATAATCCACCGCCATCATCATCATCTGCTTTATCGACTCCGGCCTGCGCTTTGATGGGCCTAATTAGTTTTAAACTTGAAAATTTGACGATCACCGCTTGAGCGAACGTCGCGCGACCTGTTTACCTTTTTTTTCAACTCCAATGTGTGATCTAATGAGCAGCACTCATCGTCGCGATGAGTACCGACCGGCACAATTGAGTGCTATTGCCAATTGTCATTCATGTGGATCGAAATTATTGACTCGACTCGCAATGAGGAAGGGCAGCACGGCGGGCTCTCGAACAAAAAAGAGTATGACAGTGCAAGGTCTTCCGTGCACCCAAAAGAAAAATGATTGTTTCGCTACCAATGTTGCACTCTTCCGGAAACGGAGAATTAACTCGTTTGATGTGTTTTTTTTTGCGTGTGTGTGTGCGTTGGGAAATAATTTCCTTGCATTTGTTTTGTAATCCAACGCAATTTTCGGTGTGAACAATGTCCACACGGTCTCGAATTATTATCGCCGCGTGTGAAGGTCTATTTCGCGTGACCGAGAGGAACCCGTTTGCTCGCGATTAGTCGCCACCTGAAAACGGTTTTTGAAGATGACCACCTTGAAAGCAGCTAATAACTCTCGAATCGAAACGCCAAACCGGAGTAGGGAGGGTTGCTCCCACACGTGCGTGTGCGTGTTTCGGCCGCTGATCTGATGTCGCAGGAATGTTTATGTAAATGAAAGCCCCTTACCCTTGTGAATGCGAGCTGATTAAAACGTGTTATATCTACGGGAAACGGGATCTCGGAAGGCGATATACTCGAATGCAAATTAGGTAAGTTTTTCGAGAAATTTGGCACTTTGTACTGCTCCGAAATGGCCGCTGGCGATCGATGCCGGTCGATTCGATGAAATACTAAGCAGTTGCTAAGCGTAGATCCACAGTCGCTATGCGGATTGCATTTTTGGCTCAGCCCATGAGCATTTTGCAAGGTTCGTAAATGTGTTTATTTCAACGGATTCACGGCAAGGTTTAGAGTTCAGTCCATATAGATTTTCTGAGAAAAAAAAAAGATTTCCCATCGTATCATCTATTTTCGTCAATGAAATTCTATATATACTAAATACACATCAAACGAGAATGGTCAATGCTAAAAGAGTCTCATGATAACATCCAAAACATGCATAATTCAAAACAATCGACGGTCAATCTAGAAAGATTGATTGATTTCCGTCAGTTTCATCAAATTTGCATTCTCCTCGCGTTAGGGGAGATAAAACTTGGAGTTATGTTTTACTGCACACTATGATTACTTCTACACGACAATTTGAGCGAAGGTTTTGGCTCATTGAGGTAGGAATTTAAATTATATTTGAAACTAATCGGAGTTTCGTAAGCAACAGAATTTGAGTCATTTTGCTTCAGCATACGGGAATACGCCATTTTCATAAGTCATAATGACAGCTAGTCGTTCCTTACGTCTGAGCGTTACGTGATGTTTTTGGATGACATGTCACTTACGTCAAGCTGTTTCGGCAAGTTAGGAAACTGTAATGCTGATGCGTCACATGATTACGTAAATTTTCGGGATAAAAATTTACTTACGCCAAACGTACCTGCGTAATTCCAGAAGAATGTAAGTAGGGATATACCATCGATTTTAGGAAATAATTTCTTAACTTGAAAAAATCGATTATCACTGATGTTATAATTTTAGTAAACTTATTACACATTTTGCAATTATCTTCAATGAAAAAATCATTTGTTTACATTTTGTGCCATACGCCCATTTGAAAAAGTACTCGATTAATCTTGTTGCTTGTTAAGACAGGTTTTTTCTTTCTTTATTTTTTTGACTCAGCCAGGTTCGCCAATTATCTTTAAAAAAGTTACTCTTCATCGAATGGTAGAAATTGGTGAGACCATTCCAATTATGAAACACACATTCTTGCACATTTCTATCCATAACTACTTCGTTTTCGTTGCCATACGAAGAATTTTCTTTAAATCGGAGACAAACCAAATGAAGACGTACCTCAGCCTTGCCGATTTAGACTTGTGGTCTGTTGAAGCTAAGTCTGTTGGTTGGTAAATGACTGGTTGGTTGGTTGGACCTTGGTCATATGCTGACAAGGAAGGGGGGCTGCCCTCTTCAAAGAGTGCAGTCTTTCTGAGCGTCTGTTCTCCATGTCAGGGGCGTTAGGAGCGGCTGATCATCGTCCTCGTGCCAGCGTGGGACTCTAAATAGTGTGCACGATGGTCCTCCGGCGAGACAGGGGATTGGGGAAGGCCCAACAAGCCGCCCTTAAAAAAAAAAATCAATGTTACAAATAATACAGAAGTTAACCAACTTCTGTGTACAACAGAGGCCACACCGGCCTTGGTCTGTTTGGTAAGGTAAGGTCTGTTGAAACTTCGAATCCATCATCAAACTCGAAGTTAGAGAGGAAGTTAGGAGTGAACATAATGTCTACCTCTGGTCCAAGAATAAGTAGATAGAAAAAGAGCAACGGGTGGACGCAGGTGAAGATGAAGGTTGAAGACAGTCCTAAAGATTAGAACGAAAAAATAGGAGTAGCAACTAAGTAAGTGGGAGTTCATCGGGTCTTAGACCGGTCGTAGCTCCGACGATTTAGGGTCACTAGAAAGAATACTGATTGGCCGAACGCCATTTTGTCGAATGTGCTGTTAGGCCAGATTTTAAAAAGTGAAAGATTGAACTTATTATTTCATGACATCGTTAGGACATGAAACTAACGAACTTTCATGGGAAATTTTTGCTTCTTTCAATCATAAGCAGTACTTTTTTAATTTCAAAACATTCAATCTGCTTACGTACCTTGATGATCATTTCTCGTTGCGAATTTTTCAGTTGAAATGTGAACAGAGAACGAGTCTAATCAATAACTCTACACTCATTTGACCAAGTGGCCCAGATTCCGCCAACAGAGGTTTGCAAGTTCGCTTAGAATTTGCAGAGACAAACATCTAAGAAACTACGAAGATTTCACATGCCAAACATTAATATTATTTTTGCTGCACTGCAGCACACAAGCCATTAAAATTCGGCATCTGACAATTATACAGTTTTACAGATCTGTGCCCTCAAATATTCGAAGTGGCTAATCAACTTTCTTCTATTAAGTCAAAATAATTTTCGGAATAAAAACCATTTTTAACTGAAAGAATCACCCCAATGGAAGAACCACCCCAATGAAATATCACCCACCAATTATTTCATCAATTGCTCCGTTAATTAATCTGCACTCCAAAGTTTTCAAAGTTCCAGAAAATTCAAAATTTCGATCGATTAGAGGCACCTCCAAACCACGTCCGATTGAGCCTAAATATTAATACTAGTTGACCCAGCAGACGTTGTCCTGCTTACAATTAAACAAGTTATTGGAAAATTGGAGAAGGCATTAGCTCGAATCGCAATCTTATGGTTGTTAGATGGCATTCGATCTAGAGCAGTCTTGAACATTTGAATCAATCCATTGTACTCATGAAGCATCGCTTGCAATTGCTGTACAATGTCCCGCTTCGTGGTGGAATAATGTTGCTGAGCGAATCTCCCATGAAATATGGTCTGCGTCCGTCGGTGGCAACAATGAACCCGCTTTTTGGTTAATTTGACCTGTAACGTAGATGGTTTCACAATTTAACAATTCACTAATTTTTATACTCTGTAAGGTTCAACGTCCAAGAAAACTTTTAAATATTATTATGTGCGTTGCGACAAACAAAGTCATTTGAAAACAACCATTATCACTCTGGCTGTTCTGCAGAAAATGTTTAGAAGCATTTCCTGATCCAGACATCAATGAGCGCAAAGGGTCTGGTGTTTCATTTGGGATCTTCAATGTATTACAATGAGAACAAACTACACTCATTGATCCAATGGCGACTGATATATCCGCATTGTAATCAACCAAAGGGTCGTATTGAAATGCAGCACGTTGAAGATTTTGTGGAATGTAGGCTTGCCTTCGTAGTCAATTTTTCTGATACTTCCCGATTAGGCTTCTTTCTAACTCTATCGCTTGTATTTTGAGCTGCTCTTTCTTCTTCACTTAACATCATTCGAGCCCGTGCCATCCGTTGTCGATCCAATTAAGTTTAAGTTCCTCGCTGATCGTCGCTTTGTCTCATTCGTGGCAGCCGTGCGACGGAACCGAATTATTCCGTCTAGTTGGAGGCATTGCACAACAATACTAATTGAAATTAACTGAAATCGCAACATCATAAGATTCTTTTTAATTTCTACTAATATCGTCGTTTTCACCTTTTTGAATCACAAGGCGAATGAGACTAATGTAAGCAAAAACGTAATTACAGACCTGTCAGTTCAACACAGAAGACATAAACTAATACTTTCACTTTCCATTGACCTTCACTTCAATTCTCGACCAACAATAGAATAGGGCCTATCAACATTTGTAAACAAACACTTCTGAGCCTTTTTTACTCGCAGGCCATAGGCTACACACGCAAACCTAAAGCATCATCGTGTAGGGGAAACTTTCCCCTACATGATTATGGTATTGGTTTGCGTGGGTGGCCTATGGCTTGTGAGAAAAAGGGCTCAGAAGTATTTGTTTACAAATGTTGATAGGCCCTATTCTACTGTTGATCGAGAATTTACATCTCGCTTGGAGGTGTCACCAATACAAACGTTCCAGTTTATACGTGCATCTACACGTTATAAATCGTTTACACTGAGGTTACTTTTTGCACAGGAATGAGGGCGATGTAAAAAAAAGTACTTAAAAAACCGAGTAAATCCCTGAATCCGAGTAAAAACCTGTAAAAACCTCGTAAAAAGCGATAAAAGTTATGTTTTAGACGCGTTTCTGATCAAATTCCGAAAACCGCGTATTTTATACGAAAACCGCGTTAAATTCCGAAAACCCCGTAAAAAAATACGAAATAAACGACTCCAGTGTATTATGATTTTTCTCATAACTTTTCAAAAAGTCCTAACCAACAATCAGTGATTCTCTCCTCTCTCGTTCTTTATTGTTAATTACGACGCCATTATAATAGTTTCCAACGGTTTCTCCTTACAAATCGAAAGATGGTCTTGCTTTCTAGCATATTATGATATTCCCATATAAAATGGCAATTTAGTTTTTATGATTTTTTTTTCATTTTCCAGTAAATTTTTGAAATGTTTTTCTTCATATACATTCGACCTGTTGGGAACCAAGGTGAACCAATTTAAACAGAAATCAAGTAAATCCATCGTGTTGTTCGTGAGTTATGCTGTCACGAACGGGCAGCATTTCATTTTTATGCATACAGAAGACGATAAGTTATTTCCTATAAAAACCTCAAAATATAAAAAATCATGTTTTTGTTTTTTTTTTTAACCTTTCATTATTATAATTAATCTTCGTTTGACTGAAGGAATTTCCAGAGAAATCGGACATTGCAATGATGGGCAGTAACGATTTTCAAATTTAAGTATAAAGTTTCTTTCTTTTCAGTGTGTATTTTTTTATAAAGCTCCAATGATTATCTACAACATCTTCTTAGACACAATTTCATTACAATCAACGGTTTTCGAGCTGGGATATTTTGAAGATTGCACATATGAAAACACATGCGCCATTTTGAAAAATTTGTCTTGAACCAACCCAATTTTTGACCACGTGAAAAAAAGTGCAATGTTCCATCCAAATCGAAGAGTGTCATGGGTGCAATTCATCGTTCTGTGGATTTTTTCGCCTTCAAACTCTGCTGGCAACCCTGATAAGCTGCATCCGATAAAACGATCTGATATCGAACGAAACCCCAAACCAAAATCGGCAATCAGCTCAACTGGCCCAAAGCCTTTCCCCCTCCACCGCCTTTCGGCACGGAGAAAACCAGATAAGGCAGCGATGGCAATGGCAGAGAGCGAGCAGTAAGACCCCCGAAAGGTGGGCCACACACGGCACGCATACCACGGAGGAACCACCACAACCAGAAATAGCACCACCGTCCATCGTGACCATCAGTCAGCCAGTGCCCGAGAGCCTGTTGGCACTTTGTTGTTATTCACCGCACTCCGCGCACACCGACGACCGATCAGTCAGTCAGTCCAGTCCAGTCCAGTCAATGCGTTTCTTCGCGCGTCGTTCGAAGCAGGAAAAAAGTTGCTTATTGAGGTCATACCACCTAGTTTTCGGAGTTTGATTTTTCGTCCTCCCCTCCTCGTCCTCTAACCCCCGCTGTCATCGCGCTCTCGCTCGTCGACGTCCAATGATTTCTCACCTCTCAGCTCAGCCATCCCGCATCCGATCCGCTATTTCGCGCTTGACCAACCCCAAAAAGTGAGTCTGTCTCTCCCTATCGGTTGCTTTATCTGTGAATTGCGCCTAGATACAACAACTCGGAGATACCTACTGCACACTCGTCCGCGGCGGACATGGCAGAAATACGGACAAACAACATCAATATCAATAACAACAACATCTGAGAAGAAGAAAAGAAACGGACGGACGAACGGACGGAACCAGTTTCTCTTTCGGCTCTTTTCTACGGTGGCTTAAGCTATAGTCTGGCGGATAGAATTTCGGGAATCGTATAGCGATCGGCTCTTATTTTCGGGAATCATCCCTCTCCGCCAGTCTCTCACACCAGGAACTACACTCTCCCCGGTTCCGATCGATCGATGACGATGTTGTCGAATGGAAAATATTGCTGCGCTCTTTTTCGGCGGATGACCGCAACCTAGTTAGGAAAAGTACCAACTCTTGGCCGCAGCTGTGTGCGAGTTTCCGTCGGCTGTCGAATCTGGCACCTCCTCTACGCGATAAGATTTTCTTCTTCTTCATCGCATTTCTAACAAAGCGATCGAGGCAGGCCAGGTTGGGTCGCGCCGCGGCCTACTCCGTTCGGCTCATAGATTGTCGTCCATCGATTATGCTCAAGGACAGTTCACTAGAGACGGCGGCAGCGACTTCCATCATCCGTCTTCCCTCGCCGCCGCAAATGACGAAAAAACGAAAACTTGAATTTGTAATCTAACGTATAAAATAAACATTGGCTTGTCACCACGTTGCCGAGTGCCCGGACCAAGCGTGACATTGGTTCGAATTTGAGTGCTAAAAAAATGATGATCTTTTTTTTTTGGTCGAGGGACACACTTAGACACATGTACGCATGATATTCGATGGCGAGCAGGCAGGTGGATGTTCTTCAATGATCTTATCGTGGCGGTCGAACTCCGCTCGATGAATATTCAATTTCGCTTCTAGAAATCGAAACGGAATCTTTAGAAACTGAGCTTGTTTTAGGTTCGATTCGATTCTGGGGAAAACAAATAGAACGTGCTGCTGGGTTTTCACCTCAACCTGAACTAATCAATGTTGATATTAATTGTGCGCTTCCGCTTCCGAAACTATAAATTGATGATTAGTCTATTTTGGGATCTACCCGGGGGTCATCCGGCACAGATTTCTCTTCGTCTTTTTCGAAGCCTCGCAATGACACAGGCGTTGAATTGTTATCGGTGAAGGTTTTCGTCTGGGTGTTTCCGAGGAAAGTAAAATGTCTGCTCAATGTCAAAGTTCATAGCCTTCTACGGGATTCTGAGATGTTAAAATACAGTGGGGTCTCTTCTTCGTGACCTATGTAAATTTAAACAACCACAAAAAGCAGTGCTTTTCTCATTAGTCATTGAGAATTCTCGAATGAACATGAGCATGATTGACCGCCCGAGGTTGCTACTCCGTCATTGCCAGATCAGCTGTGTTGGTTCGGACGATGGCTTGTGAGTTCCGTTTCGTGTCGAACTGCAAGCGAAAGGCAGAGGGGCTGCCAATCGGCAGCTAAGAGTGCGGAGGCTGAACACAGTTGCCTCGATTCGAGTGCAGCTGCGCCAAGAGGAGCACCTGAAAGCCAAGCTGTACGTGATGAAGATGGCACAGACGGAGAGATTTATCGACGAATTGAAGGTGATGCATAAGAACGAAGATCTTCCAGCGAGCCAGTGGAAGTCGAGCCCACCGTACAAGCTGACCCCGCTGGTCGACGAGGATGGATTGATCAGGATGGAAGGACGAGTCGAGCGAGCGGAATTCTCACCGTTCGATCTACGATTTCCCGTGATTCTGCCGGATGATCATCAGAAGCTGATAGTACAGCATTACCACGAGAAGAGTTACCATATGTACCGCCAAGCGGTGAAGAATGAACTGCGACAACTGTATTACATTCCGCACGTAGGTGCAGTGGCGAGGAAAGTGTCAGGGGCCTGCATTTGCCGTCCCGATGTCCCGAGAATGGTTCCGCTAGCAGTGCAGCGAATCACGCCGAATCTTCGGCCGTTCAGCTGCGTTGGCGTCATATATTGAAAACCGTTTGACGTGACCATCCGGGGAAGTCGGGTCTTATCAACGCTACGACGGATGGAACCCAGTGCTGTGTGAGGATATCGGGTGGATTATCGGGTTCATTCGAATCCCGCAGGGGGCTTCGTCAAGGTGATGGTCTCTCTTGCCTCCTGTTCAACATTGCTCTTGAAGGTGTTATGCGACGAGCGGCGTTTAACATGCGAGGCACGATTTTCAACAGATCCGGTCAATGTATCTGCTTTACCGATGACGTGGATATTGTCGGCAGAACATTTGAGGCGGTGGTAGAGCAGTACACCAGACTAAAGCGCGAAGCAGAGAAGATTGGGTTGAAGATAAATACGTCCAAAACGAAGTACATGCTGGCAGGCGGAACCGAGCACGAAAGGACCCGACTGGGCAGCAGTGTAACGATCGACGGCGATGAGTTCGAGGTAGTCGATGAATTTGTCTATCTCGGCTCACTGGTTACTGCGGACAACGATAACAGCCGTGAGATCCGGAGGCGGATTATGAGTGGAAGTCGTGCATACTACGGGCTCCACAAGCAACTACAGTCAAACAGACTTAGCTCCCGTACGAAGTGCATCCTGTACAAAACGCTAATAAGACCGGTTGTTCTCTACGGGCATGAGACGTGGACAATGCTTGAAGAGGACCTGCGAGCACTCGGAGTTTTTGAGCGACGGGTGTTAAGAACCATCCTTGGTGGAGTACAGGAGGACGGACTATGGAGGCGAAGGATGAACCACGAGCTCGCGCAACTCGCCGGCGAACCCAGTATTCATAAGGTGGCAAAAGCTGGAAGGATACGCTGGGCAGGACATGTTGCGAGAATGCCGGGCAACTATCCTGCAAAAATGGTGTTCGACGGGAATCCGGTTGATACAAGACGACGTGGGGCGCAACGAGCAAGATGGTCAGACCAGGTGGAGCAAGACCTAGGGGGTACAAGGTGTCCAAGGGATTGGAGAGGAGCAGCCACGAATCGGGCATTATGGAGGGATATTGTGTGTCAGGCTATGTTATAGTATTGTGACGTTATGCCATGTAAATAAATGAATAAAATTGACGTGACCATAGGATGACGAACAGAGAAGCGCTATTCACCTGCATGGTGATACGAGCGGTGCATTTGGAGATGGCACACGGGCTGACAACACAGTCCTGCTAGATGGCGATACATCGGTTTATCGGTCGCCAGGGCTGACCAATCGAGTACTTCTCCGCCAACGGAACGAATTTTCAAGGAGCAAGCAAAGGAGTTGTAGAGTCTGTGCAGGGCATCAGAGATGGCTGTGCAGATCAGCTTACGAACGCGAGAACGAAGTGGACGTTCAATCCTCCCGCCGCACCACACATGGGAGGTGTCTGGGAGCGTTTGGTACGTTCCGTGAAGGAGGCGCTAACAGCACTGTATGACGAATGAAATTCTGCAGCAATTGTAGAGGCAGTGGACATCATAAACTCTCGTCCGCTCACCTCACTTCCAAACCATTTTTTGAGGGGTGAACCACCGAACCAGCTAAGCAGTACACTTCCACCTCCTCATCTTGCAGTGGCTTTTCGGGACTCTTGCCAGCGCACACAACAGCCAGCCAACGTAATATGGGAGAGGTGGATAACGGAGTACGTGCCTTCATTAAACCAGAGATCGAAGTACTTCGACTAATCAAGACCGTTGCAAGCAGGTGATCTCGTCTACGAGCGGGATGGTTCTAACCGGAAGTGTTGGGTCCGTTGAGTCGTGGCCGTACCAATCGTATCCGGAGACCAGCACCTGTAGATTCAAACGAGCGACAAGCGTAGTAGGCCGTGATGGAGTAACGAGAAAGTGTGTTAAGGTGAGTTGCTGCTCCGTGTATTTTTTCCTATCTTTAATCTCTCTCTCTCTCTCTCTCTCTCTCTCTCGCAAATTTACCTCGCTATTTCAAATTGATAAATCTCGATTTTTAGTTGATGAACATCGAGTCGAACTACATCAGATTGCTCACAGCGAGTAAGCATACAAACTGATGTGATTAAATATCCAATATCTAGTACAGATTCGGAGTTTTATCAATTCTAAATTTTGAGGTAATGGCTGCCGTCGAGAATGCTTCAGCGTAAGCCCTTAAGTGAAATTTGGTTAGACGATCACAAAATAACAGAAGACGCTGACTGCATTGAGGGTGAACGGTACAGTGGTGCCTAAACTCATTCGCGCGTCCCACGAGCAGTTACGGAAACATTCGACATACGACGTGGTACTGACAAGCGTAGTAGGACAGGCAGAAATTCGCAAGAACGAGATAGAAGGAAGTTCCGGTCGGATTTTTTAAATTAAACAGTTTTTGGTTACACTCCTGTGTAAGGGCGATAGCCTTAACGGTTTGTTTTTAAAATCCGACCTTTGATCCGAACAAGCTGTAATTACCCTGAGACTGAACAGATGATGGTTTGGAGTAACATACATCCTCAATGAATAAAAACCTCCGAAATTGAGATAATATCAGCGCAGGTTCCGCCCGACTGCAGGTCAAATAAGGAAAGGATAGGGAATGTGTTGACGTGATACGCTTTGTTGGAAGCCAAGGAATCCTCTGCTCTTCCACGAGAAGTCACTGAAATGTTGAATAAAAGGGTTGGGTTGGCAGCAGGGTTCGTTTCGCTAAGCGATTCGCGTCTTTTTTATATTTGTCTTCAGTATATTCTTCACTTATAATTAGAGGAATATTTTAAATGTTAGTACCGATTCAGTACACACTCGAGAATTGAGAAACCTTGCTTGTTGCGCGCCTCTTCTTCTTGTGTCCATCGGTTCGTTTTCGAGAATCACTTTAACTGGGCTGTCATCCGACATTCTTACGGCATGCCCAACCCCTCGTAGTCGACCGATTTTAGCTGGTTGTACGATGAGAGGTTCTCCCAGTAACTGATACAATGCGAGGTTCATTAGCCTCCTCCACACTCCGTATTCCATCTGCACTCCACCGTAGATCCTATGCAACACCTTTCGTTCCTAGACACCAAGAGCCCGTTGGTTCTTGAGTAATGTCCATGTTTCGTGCTCGTAGAGGACTACCGATCTAATTAATGTCTTGTAGATGGTTCACTTTGTAGTTCGGCGAACTTTGTTCGATCTTAGCGTCCTTCGGAGTCCAAAGTAGGCACGATTGCCAGCCATGATGCGCCTTAGTATTTCTCTGCTGGTGTCGTTATCGGCAATCACCAATGAGCTCAGATACAGGAATTCGTCTACCGCCTTGATTTCATCACCGTCGATCTGAACTTGCGGTGAGAGGCTAACGTTGTCTTCTCATTCCTCGTGGAACAGATCGATCCGTCGAAATCTCTCCGCAAAGGGAATTGGCTACCCTGCATATCTTTCCTGACATGTCTAGCTTATTGATTATTGATAGACAAAATTAGTATACATTACTAATTATGTTTTTATTGCGTACAGAGCGCCAAATTAAATTATATTTTTTTTTGAAATTGGAAATATCTTCAAAACATTATGAGATCCCAGTAGTGAACAGCAATTTCTGCTAGAACCAAAGATTAGTATTATAGACGCACTTCTCCCGTTATTTATTGCGACCGTTCGATGCCTGATCACATTTTTGCAGCATGATAAATTTAGTCATCCTCTTTGAAATTTTGCATCACGAAAAATTCCAATGTCAGGAAAGGCATCAAACCAAGCCTTTTGAACCATAGTTATACCTTGTAGCTGCGCTTTTACCAACTGAGCTCAGTTAGTTTTAAATCATTCTACAAGTCTAAATCATGGTCTTCATAACCATCATATAACCAAAATTGTTACTTGGAAAGGCAGGACCACATCCAGCTGATACGAATACCGTGTGTCTTCAAAACAATAGGTTCGTAGGTCTATCCGTGGCACAGTGGGGTAAACTGCGCAATCCACTTGGAGAAAATCTAAAATATAGATACTCATATTTTAGAAGCAAATTTTCACTAAGTTTTGGCTGCATTCCCAACACGTAAATTTAACTTGCAATTAAGTTTAAGTGAAGGAACGACGAATGTATTCTCTCAACCAAGGTAGTTGCTAGGTGTTCATGAAATCGCAGGTTACTCTGGTTTGCCAATACTTCACCCTAATTGCATCCTGAGGGGCCTCATAACGTAGTCGTGAAAAGGCGTCAGTTATCGATCGCGGAGGTCCAGGGGTTCGATTCACGATAGAGTCAAATGTCTTTATGGGTGAAACTCGTATGGCTGCCCTGGAACATTGGGCTTGACAAACACTTATACGATTGGATGCTTTGGAAGATTAATTAAGAACTGTGGAAGTGCTTCAAAGAACACTAATTTGAGCGGCAGGCCAAGTCCCATAGGGCGTGCCAAGTAGAAGAAAATTTTCATCTTCTGATCTTTGCTACAGATACAGTTTACGCCAATAACACTTGGCGATTTTCGAGATTTTTTGATAGATTTTCGAGATTCAATCAGTTGGAGTTCTTCGCGACTGTCTACTAACAAAAATATCATTAAAAGTTGACTTTGAATTCCCAAACTGATCCTGAACAATCTATAACGCGATAAGGATAATGGTCTCCAGCTGGTCGATCATATCAACACAAACACTACAGCCAGCACAATCGTAACCCTTTCGACATACCAACATTCAAACCAAAGGTCCCTTTCCAAGGCCGTCAAATAATTTCTAAGATGCGAATCATAGAATGTTCTAACATACTTATTCACTGACTTATGCTAACCGAACGTCCCATTAGAAGAGTACCTGCGTTGCAATGTTTCGCTACGAAACTAACGAAACTAATCGAACGGTTTAAAGTAGTCTACGTCATCTTGACCATGATTTAATTGTCGGTAAAACCATGGAATTTTTCTCAGTGTAGGATTCACAGTTATCTCATCCTAAAAACGATCTACCCCCAGGGTTGCCACATGCGCAGATTTATCTAGATTGACACAGATTTTTTTCATTTTTTTGTATGTAAAGATTACAGATTTTTGAGATAAACCAAGATTTTTAAGATTTTTGGCAATTGTTTATCAACAAAAAAAACTTAAAATTTATAAAAATGATTACATTTTCCTACTCTTACCAGTTCTACTTTCCGTGTGGGGGTTTTAGACCCATGAAGCAAAATAAAACAATTGAAACTGACACTACAGTGACAAATGACAGTCTGAAAGCCAGTTTTTGTGTGTGCCCTGTAATGATTTCTCAATGAATTATTTGAGATATTTTTTGAAGAAAATTTTATAAAATTTCTCTAAGATTCTAAGACATTCCTAAGATATTCCTTCTGGCGTTTCAATAGGTATTCTCCAGGAGTTTGACGGCATTTCTCCATGGAATTATTTCAGGAGTTTCTTCTGGCAATGCGTCGGCAGATTTTCAAAACGTTCTTGTGATTAAATTTTTGGAGGAATTCCTGAACTTGTGAAGTTTTGTGATTTTAAAGGAATTCCTGGAGGACATCTGAAAGAACTACACATACAATATAAGGTAATTCCTGAAGTAATGCTTGGAGAAAATCCTGATCTGTTGGAGAAACCCAAGAAGAATTTTTTGCACGAATTCAACAATCTCATGTATATAATTCTCAACTTTAAAAATTCAATAGGCTTTTGTAGAATTATTATTCAAATTTTATCTAGGATGTCTGCAAGGATTTTTTAAATATAGTTCTAGAAAAGTTTTTTTCAATAATGTCTTAAAATATTCCGCTTGAGAAATTTTTGTTTCAAAGTTCCGCAAGAGTTTGGTTAGCAAATTTCGGTAGAATTTCGTGCAGGGATTTCTACAAAAATACTGTTAATAATGTTCTGGCTCTTTGTCCATGCTACGCATGCGAAAAGCTGCGATTGTATGATCCGATCTGATACGATCCAAGGAATTCCAGATGATACAACGCCTTTGAAAGCTCTGCATCCATCTGCCACCAGATCGTTGGAGTCAGTTGTCAAAAGGAATTTGGAACGATTTTCGTAGCTCGTGTCGTTTTTTTCGTTCCGTTTGATTGTTGTCATATTAATGACACAGCGAATCTTCCAGTCAGAAGCTTCGAAAGTCCCGAACATGTGCAACTGCTAATTAGCAGAAATCTCGCTAATGGTTCTCCTTGAAAATATGTGTGAGGATGATTACCCAAAACACCTGACGGATTTGAGGGTTTCAGATTTCGATAAACATCTTCGTAAGAAGTTGGAAATACATATCTGAATGGCAGCAGACGAAAAGCTTAGATCCGGAACTCTCGATGATACCAGGAATGAGGCTTTCTATACCAAGTTGATTAAACAGACCATTAGGCGCTTTGGTCTGAACGATTCAGTTCTGACTACTGCATCGAGCGTTGACCCCAAGAAACTGCACATTTTGAAGGAGTTCAACTCGATTACTAAACCATATCCAAACTTCTTTGAAAACGGTGAGGAACAGGCCATGGAAAATGATTTTCGTGAGCTGAGGACGGCAATCATCTTCAAGGTCATCGAGGTGAAAGAATCGGAAGACTTGGAAACTTGTTGGAGAAAACTGCTGTGTTTTCAAACGAGCAGGTGGGAAGCTGTCTTTTCCCTAAGAATGTTCATTGCAAACTTTCTACTAATTCCTGTTCATCTAATTTGCTGTAGAAAGAAGATCCGTTTTACTGTGTGTGATGTAGGTAAACTGATAGTTGCACTTAAGCCTATTTAAAAGACGTTTTCTATCGACTAATCAAAATAAATATGTTTTCATGAGTATATAAAAGTTTTATTTTGCCTTCAACTCAATAGCAATAATAAAATGAAAGTGCCTAAGCATTCAGGCAGTTGAAAAGTTTCCATTCTACTTTTACAACACAAAATTTGATGCAAAGATTTTTGATTTTGTTAAGTTGAACACAGATTAAGCAGATTTTTTGGAAAAAAAATAAAGATGGGAACGAAAAATAATGTGGCAACCCTGTCTACCCCTGCAGGAATATATTGTACGTCATCCCGTTCTCTTCAGCATAGAATACTATAACACACGTTTTCTTCAAATATAATAAAGCCGCAAAAAGTGCACTAAATGCAAATCCCAAGCACTTCACTACCATTTTTCCAACCTGAGAACCATTGACTTAGATACTTCCAACTTATTGACACAACTCCCACTCCGATCGACGAGTCGCAATTCCTGCTGAGAGCATTTTAATGATCCCATTGAACCGACCCAACTGGCTACCTAACAGAACGTATCACCGCACAGCACCAAAAGCTATAATTATCCTACACCGAGATTAATTAGGATAATGAATACCCAATCGATGCCCTTCGAGAGCCTAACTGCGTACTTAGGCTTCAACATTGGAGGCAACCCCTTGCAATACCGCCATTTCCAGGTTACTGTTCCCTTGTGTTCAACGCAATTCCGACCAGAACCAAACTTGCCAATCATTTGACATTCCGCTACCGTTCCAAATCTCTCTGCTCTCCGACAGCAGCACGTGGTATTTGCGTGCAGGACGTCGTCCGCTTCCAAGAGCATAGGGTCTCAATAGTTTGTTGTTCTTTCTTACCGGAGCAAACTCACAGCATAACAAACGCCTCCCACCAAGCTCCCAGCTCCCATTCTCCCAGCGGGAAAAAAACGGGAGAACGTTCTCGCGAGAAGACCCGACGTCATCAGGAACAACAGAAGGTATAGCGGCATTCAAGTGAAAGGCACTCACGCGAGATTTGACAGTGCACTTCACTCGCTCGCTCGCTCTCGCCCAGCAAATCAGCTGTTTGTCAAATTCAGCTGTTTACCCTGTTATGCCATCACCTCGCACGCCAATCAAGAACACGACGATAACATCATTCTGACAATTGCTGCAGTTCTTTGTTTAGCCCACTAAACACGAATTCTGCTACATATTTTCAGGCAGACTTTTGCGTAACGACACACATTATCACACAAACACGGCCGAAAGCACATCGGAGTACGGTGGAGAGGGAGGGAGGAGAGGGTCTGTCGAAAAAATGTCTTCCACACAACCTATAGCTCTCGGGCGATCAACTCTCGCTTTTTTGGCCAACCAAAAAGCTGACACCAGACGGGGGTCCACAGTCCGGTTCGGTCCAGTGGCACCACACACGATCAGGTTGTTGTTGGGGCCACGCACAACTACACTCGCAAGCCCTGGTCGGTAAGGTGCTCTCTTACACTATACTCTGCGAGGTCCGGGGGAGGCCTCCTAGAGCTCCACCAGCGTACCAGCCAGGCCAAAAGGGGCGCGCGCACACACGAATGCATGTTTTCTGTTTTCTCGTTTGCCCATTTATTAATTTTCAATGAAAGTTGATTAAACAAGTTATTCGCTGCTGCTGCTGCTGCTGGTGCTGGTGCTGGAGCTGCTGAGCTGTGCTGTTGTATCTTTCGTTTTCTTTGAGCTGCTTTTTCGCTGTGGCTGTTTTCGTTTCGCTCGTTTCTCTTTTTTCGAAGCAAATCACATATACACTTTTATTACGTCTCGACTTTCTAAGTTAGTTTTTTTACTACTTTTTTCAGTTTTCGTAATGATTTTTCAATCATTCCCCGCGCGCACAACGGTATGCAGGTCATGCCAGGCATACGAGCGATTCACCTCTGCTGCGTTTTTTTCCCCGCATCATTCGACCCCTCGTCGGTGATCGAAAATGGGTTAACGGGACACGATTCCCAGTCCGAAAAAAATGCACACAGGCAGCGCGGTCAGAAAAAATCCTTCCGTTTGCGCTGAGCTGAATTTCTCTTTCGAAAGGTCACACGCCAGTAATGCCCTCAAAGTTTACGCCGACCACATCCTCAGGTTTGCTTTTGGTAAATCCTCATTCGACAGCAATGTCATTCACTCTCTCCTTGCGCTGACGACGTCGTCTTCGCCGTCGTCGTCGTCGTCGTCGTCGTCGTCGCTGATGTGCAACAGTAGGCAGTTACTGGCGGTCGTCGCGCGGTTTACTATCAGTTTCAGCAGAGGTAATTGCGCGAAAATGATGAATACAAAAAATACCTCAAAGTGAGAGCCAAACGAAATTATGTAATCCCTGCGCTCGAAAGTGAGCTTCACTATCATTGGAAAATTTCTCTTTTACTGTTGCTTTATGTTGCCTGCCTTCACACACATATGCCACCACTCTCACCACACGCATTTCCCATTAGTAGTCCTTGACACCTAAGCAGTGGTTTCTAGAGGACTACCCACCCTTTCTGGGTGGGGGGATCGATCGCACTTACCTGATTCTTCTTGAAGAGATTGCGTACCAAAGACGAGCTGTAGAAATTGCGAACACCACCACCGTTGATCGAACCACCGAACAATCCAACACTTGGTCCATATTTTAGAGCT
Source organism: Aedes koreicus (assembly GCA_024533555.2). Classification (NCBI taxonomy): domain Eukaryota; kingdom Metazoa; phylum Arthropoda; class Insecta; order Diptera; family Culicidae; genus Aedes; species Aedes koreicus. The sequence goes on along the minus strand of JAHHFK020001273.1, from coordinate 900,401 downwards.
TCAACACTACCACCGAACGGCGAACTACCGGATTTTAACGTCGTAAACAACGGACCGCCAACACAACCACCGGACGAGAAAACGGTTCTCTTGGCAGCATGATTTCCGACCGCGGCACTTCCAACAGCAGCACCATCAGAACTACCGGATCCAGTTCCGGTTCCACCGCCTGCAGCAGAGGCCACCACGAGATGTTGTTGCTGCTGCTGCTGATGTTGTTGCTGATGATGATAATTTTTGCCAACAACAAACTGACACAGTTTTTCCTGCACAACGCGGGCGCAGACCCGATTCGACGAACTTAAACACGCCATAGTCAAAAGAATTGTGAGCCGATCGGTCGGCAGCATTACGCTAGAAACCCCCCTTCGAGAGTCAGGCTTGAGCTCAGCAGCTCAGGTCTCAGTCGTCGCGGATCGGATCGGAGGAAAGCGCGTACGTATGGAGGATCTTGGAAGATTCGGAGTCGGAGACCTTAACCACCACCGCCGCGATTATCACACCGAAGACCGCGACCGCTCACTACACAGCACAGCCAGAGCACACACGATGGATGCGAGAGAGCGAGAGAGAGCGCGCGCGAGAACAAGAGAGCAAGGCTGCGCTCACCGTCTCGCCTGGGTTTTCACGGAGCGTGAGATACACCGAAGATGCGAGAATGAGTGGCAATCGCACGATGCGCGCTGTGGGAGAAAGCGCACCTGTGGGAATGAAAGAAGAGAAAAGAATTTACGTCAGTTGATAGGCTGTCTCTTTTCATTTGCTGTTGAATTATTTTCGTTATCTGGTAATGCACTGGGACAAAAAGTTTTCAATTTAGATTAACCCGAAGTCGAACATTATTTTGGATTCAAAACCAACAAGGGTATTCTACTATAAGTGTTGAAATCGTTGAGCTATCTGTTCGGAACTTATTCACTTGTGAGAGATCAAATCAGGCACCAATTCCAGGGTGGCCACACAATCTTAATTTAAAAATTTCCGCATTTTTCCCTAAATTCCCCGACTGGGAAAATGAGTTAATATAAATTGGATCAATCAATTTTTTTGAAGTTTTTGAGGAAATTGTTCAATGTAAATTCGGACTTGTTTCATCTAGGCAATATGACGGATAGCAGCCGTAAATCGGTCTCCTTGCGTATTGCGTAACCTGCTTTAGCCTCTCATTTTACAACAGAGAACAAAAACCGCTCTATATAAGTAATTGATTTTTCTAGAAGCTTAAACGTCGAAGAAAAATAGTAAAGCATTCGAGGTTTTCGAGTACAAAATGACGCACGTGCCTTGTGTGCATATTGTATCAACGACTCCATAATTTCAACGTCGTTGATAGTTCGTAGACAATTCTCTAAGCTACCAATCTCTTTTCCGTTTAGTTCACCACCAGACACTTTTTTTTGTTATTGTTATCAAATAGATTAATCTCATTTTCACCATACAACCTCCACATTAACACATATTGTTAATGTATGCCATATTGTCATTAAAAGGTTTTTTATTGTCTGCACTCGGTCTGGACTATATACCAACTTTTTGGCATAGAGTACAGCAAAAATTTTGTTCGTGAAAATTGCCATTTTTTTATGGTAACCTAACTTAACCGCCTATTCAGCATATTGTTATTTGGCCTTTTACCAAATTGTTAGTTTATAGTTGTCAATTATAAGGGTAAATGTCGTAACAAAAACGGAAACGGTCGTCAACAACGAGGGAAATGTTCTAGGAGTGGTTTGTGATGTTTGTTTTGATTTTGCTTTAAGCCTTTAACCTCAGGTACACAGCTGGCGGAAACGAAACGAAAGGGGAAAATTTGGCAGAGACGACGAAAATGACCAAGATGCAAGCCAAGGCGAGCACCTTGTATTACGTGGTCGAAAATTGGTACTGGATTTAAAAATTGTGCTCTTATCCTATTGATGCACAAAAAATTATAAATGTTCATATGTGTTTCGCTGATTTCACGATTATTCAACATAATTTATCAAAAATAATACATGAAAAGGTAAAAGGCCAGAGAGCCAATTCAAATATACGTGCTTTCAAGCCATATGCTAAAGCAGAGGATCGGAAAGCGTGTAAAAAGAGCGTTTAAGCGAGATTAAGTAATAAGTATACAGTTAATGCATGATAGTTAAAATCGTGATTTTGACTTTTCAGCCCATGATCGAGAGTTTTCGAATTTGTCTGTCCGCTGAAAGAAAATTGAGGTTTTGCAGTTTTTAAGAATTAAGACAACATGCATTTAAAAAAAAAGTGTTGAAAACAGTATAACCGTTACTCATACATTGTTTGAAGACAAATCTACGTTTCATGTGGAAAATCATCCGAGGAACAAGCGTGTAGACCATTTTCGAGAAGCATCGCCGAGTTAACTTTATCAAATATCCACTATTAAATTTATGAACTCTTCGTTTCCTTCCAGCGGAATATTTTTGTTAAACGTTCGACTACGGTTCTTTTTTCTATACCGGGTGTCATTTCAAAATTTGGAAAAAAGAAAGCGCTACGCAAAAGTGAAAGGTTTTGGAACGCTACGAACTCGTAAGGGTTCGAAAAAGAACTCATAGAAAAAATCCTCCGTAACCCAAAATAGCACAGACAGAATGCCACAAACTGAAACCAGAGAGACTAACGCCAACAATCAATGTGCAAGTCTGCCCCTGGCCATGCACTCTTGCGCTTTTCAGTACCTTTTGATACAAGTATCTTTGTTTTTGTTTTGATTCGCTATGTTATTTTGGCAGAATATTTGAGAGTGTATTGGTGTGAGTTACGGTCTTAGGGGCGAATCATTAAGCTTGGGACTGAGCTTGGGACCGGTGTGCTAGTACTTCCTGAGTCAAAAAAAATATTCGTTTTCTTCATGCCTATCCACCCGCTGCTAACGCAGCCCGAACCTTCAATAGGAAACTTGCGATTTAAAATTAGCTCACTGCTGCCCCAGTAGTCACATATACACCATAGATTAATCCAGTCTTTCACTTTGAGGTAGTAGAATCTTAAATTTTATTTCAACTAGGAGAACAAAAAAATGCGGTGGACAACCGATGAATTTAGGAGCTATTAAAAATCACATTTAAAAATCGATAGATTCTATTGTATAACTACAGTGAAATGAATAATTGATACTATAGATTCTATTGTTTTCAACGACAAGATAACAATTTAACTTATTGTTTTCTGCCATATAATCTACTGGGAATGGAAATTTTACAATAGAAATGGACGGTTGTTATTTTTCTTAAGTATGAAAATTTTCATTTTTTCTTGAACTATTTCTAACAAAATCCATTCATTTTATTGTTTTTTTCAAAATCAATCAAAATGTTAAATACAATAGACTGTTTTGTCTATGTATTACAGCAACCATTCGCTAACTGGGTTTAGTGCACAACCCAATCAGCGGATGCGGCTCGGTAAATGGGCTGACATTTCAAATGTAAATAAATTTCGAGGGGGCTTGCGATCTGATTTCGGTTGACATATTTCATTGCGCAGAACGTAAATTAAATGTTTTTATGCTTTATACGTTATTGCGATGTAGCATATTGTGCACCCCATTATACAAAATATTTGACTCATTCGGTATGAAATTACGACTCAATTTCGTACATTTTAACTTTTTCACTCCTCCACGCAGCTTATATGCCTTTTGCAAGCCCCTTGCTAATTTTGATAACAAAATTTCAAATACTGGTTTTTGAAGTTTATTTGCTTTTTAACTGGGCTATAGCCCAGTTAGCGAACAGTTGACAATAGAGTCATTTAAATGGAACTATACATGAACAGAAAGATCACAGCAAGCGCTGCCCGCGGACGGTTGAGTTTTGCGTGAGCTGTCACGTTTTTTTTCTCCGTTTGTTAAAACTCGGTATATGTGAATTTGTGAAATTGTGAACTTAGTTTTGGAAATTTCAGCAATGAGAGTGGTAGCGGTGCGGTTTATTGCTGTTTGGGTAGTCTAGCTCATCTAGCATTTCAGAAAGTCCCGGTGAAATAATTTTATATAATTTACGTTTCGCGTTGTTTTCGAGTTTTGGTGGAGCATATTGATTAAGTTTAGTTTGTTTTTTCATGAGGTGAAGAAATGAAGAATTGTGCTTTTATTTCCGCATGTGGTGCCGACATGGCTTTTAGCACATTTTCAGCTAGACTGGAGATGTATCTTTTCTGGCGTGGGAGTCAAAATCATGATGTTAGTAGACTTTGTACGGTCGAATTTCCGTACAGGATAAGTAAACGTTCATTACATGTTAACATTATATTAAATTTTCTTGCCCATCACTTCAAGTTATTTTTTCCATCGTTGCCACAGATACGTATTGGTTTTTTCCTCGCTCCGCGGAATATTTAAAAATATATTCCATTTTTCAAAAAGCTTTGATGACCTAGCAGTATAGCTTTACGCTCAATCATCTTGCTTTATTCAAAAAATTGGGTGAATATTTTCGTTTCCCTTTTCTTAAAAAAATTTTTCCTTTTTGGTTAAACTGCTTTGGAGACAGTGGTGATGACGAGTGTCTCGAGAGGGAGACTCTTTACGCCAACCGAGTTTTTTATTTGTATGTGAGAGACACCTTGCTCCTGCTTTCATGTTTCCAGGTGGCTTTACAAGCATAAAGAAGTGTTCTTTTTAAACCGTGCTGTGTCCGGGACGTGCCTTTTTTGGATTGGAACGAAATAGTCAGTTAGACTAGGTGACTTTTCTACCCAGCACACAAAAACGCCCCGACCAGTGCACGGTGTCAGGTAATGAGAACCCGGCATAACTTGTCAACGTCAATCCCTTTATGTTGTGCGCATGAAAAGTTGGATTGGGTCCAGTGAGAAAGTCTTTGAGGAAATCTACCTAGGTTATGCCAATACTTACCACCATGTGGTGAGCATTATAGTAGCTAGTAGTGAACTATTTTGTCTGTTTATAATCTATTTGATTTGTATTGTATATTCTACCATTGCTCCTCTCAATATATTGCTTTTATTATCAATAAATATCTATCAATCAATTACATTAACGCCTCCATTATTTCCATCCATATTTTCTATTTTCGTTTAACTAATTAGCTCAGCATGCCCAGTATAATGATGGTTGCTTACCAAAACCATATGAAAGCAGATAGAAGCAACCTGACAAGAAATAGAGTTTCATTTTAGCAATAATTTTTATTTTTATAATTTTTAGCATTGCATAATAATATATTCACGTATTTTATTCGTATTTGAAGTAACATATCACTTGTAAAAGCGGATTCGTAGGGGATACCACGATATCTGCGTGGAATAATACTTTTACTGTACGTAACAAATGAGATCGTACCATTATATACTATTAATTGTTCGAAATTCAGGTATTTGCAGGTTTCTGTTATGTTCAATTTCAGGTAACTGGGTTCATACAAATGTGTAAAGTTTCTATTATATTCGACTTGACATGATACGGAGCGTATGAAGCGGTGTGTCCACGCATCCTTCCTCCCTGTAGATTCGTGAGATGCGTTGTGGTTCAGGTCTATTCGTTTGAATCCAGCTCGTTTTATGACATCTTCTTTGCAGATGATGCAACGCAGTTGGCCTGGCTTTCTGACGCTTGTATTGTGTCTTTGGTGTGCTGTAAGCGTCAATATTGACAGAAAGATAATTGGACGTCATCTAGCCCAGTTGTTTCCAGGATCTTTTGTCGTACTGGCTGCGTTTAATTTCAGATCATCCAAGAAATTCCCAAGTTGTGTTATAAAAACTATAAGGGACAGCCCAATGGGGTTGTACGCAAAGTTGACGTACGACTACGCAGCAATCGAATTTCCATACACGTCAGGGCCATCCGCTAATTGATTTAAGTCAGTTCTGAAAAGGGCCAAGAAAATTCAATTGTACACTCTTTAGAAAGCATTTGGTGGCTCTTAATTATGATACGGCCCCGGTTGTAGTTCGCGATGGCCACTATCTCTAACGCGTAGAAGATAGTTATGGATCTGTTGGTTTATTGGTTGTTCAACGCGCTTTGCCATTTACTCCGGGACGCGGCGTTTAAAGCAATGCCATGTTCAGCCGGGCGCGGTAATGGAAATTTCAAAAAGGCCAAGAGAAAATGTTTACCAAATAAACTCTTTAATTGGAAAATTGATTTGGTCGTCCTGAGAAGGACGGATTTAGTTGACGGGGGAGAAACAGTTCGCGATTGAACTTGGGCTTTCTTTCTTGGTTCATCTCGTGGGATGATTGATTCTTGTCTCGTTGTCACGGGCGGCTTTTTCCCGCCAAATTGTTGGCTTCAGCAGCCATGTTTCTCACAGCGAGGTTGGCGGGAGCATCGGCAACAACAGCCAACTGCAACAACGTCTCTCTGGGCAACGACTGCTCGCTGCCGCCTATTGCGATCCTAAGAGCACTGCACAGCTTAACGACTGTCGTAAAACTGAATCAAAATGTTCTGCTAAGAGCTATGAGGTAAAGGGGTCGGATGATAGTGCACAAAAGAAGGCGGTACCAACGAAGGCAATGTGATACATACTGCACCAAAGGGGACGAAATTCAGTTATTGCGCCACAATAATTAGTTTTAATTACTGCACGCTAGACCTATGATTTTCTTAACAGAAATATGCCTTAATTATTTGCTATCACCAGCAACTAATCCGCTATGCATAGCTAGGAACTACAACGAACTCAACCACATGGTCGGTCTGAACTGACGCAGTTCGGCTCGAATTCCGTTCGTTGGTTGTTCAACCTTCTTTGTCATTTACTACGGGACCCGACGTTTAATAAATGCTATGTTCAGCCGGGGCGCGGTAATTGAAATTAATTTCAAACATCACAAGAGAAAATTTCAACCAAATAAACTCTTTAGTTGGCAAACTAATTTGGTCGTCCTGAAAAGGACGGATTTAGTTGACGGGGGAGAAACAGTTCGCGATTGAACCTGAACTTTCTTTCTTGGTTCATCCCATCTTCATTGCGGGTGGCCATCTGCAGGTGACGTGGGATGATTGATTCTTGTCTCGTTGTCACGGGCGGCTTTTTCCCGCCAAATCGTAGGCTTCAGCAGCCATCTTTCTCGCAGCGAAGTTGACGGGAGCATCGGCAACAACAGCCAACTGTACCAACGCCTCTCTGGGCAGCGACTGCTCGTCCAACTGCAGATCCTACTCTGCACAGCTCCACGACCGCCGGAAAACTAAATCAAAATGCGAAGGTGTACCCTTTATATAACATTCATGGCTGCCTAGGAGACGTTCCTTACTTAAATATGAAGTCTGTGCTAGCAAAGTACTGTGTATTTGGTAAATTTACTATGAAAAATCGATATTATAAGACATCACTTCATATTTGCGTTAATTTTATCAATTGCATGTTAAAAATCAATAGTTTGAAATATTTAAATCGAAGCGTAGAAAATGTTCCGATCGATTGGTGCAAACATTTTGGAAATCAATCGTGGAATGACTTAGTTATTAACGTTCAAAACCTATATATTTTTCGTGACGCTCCAAATTTTCGCAATTCGAACGTGTACCCCAGTATTGAAAACACAGACGTAGTCCTACGTCAAAAAAAAAACTTTCTCGTGGTTTCTCGAGGCTGCGATACATTGTCCAAACTTTTAGGTTGATAATGGATACGCAATTCCTTTTACAATAGCAGTAGGACAACAATCGGCAGGCATGTGTAATTGTGATTATCATTTTACGTTATAATGTCCCTTATGTAAATTTTATATACTATTCCATATGAAGCTGCATATTGATTTCAAATGTTTATTATTATCATTACCATTTTATCATTACTCGGATTTTTATGATTTATTTTAATATTATTTTATTATTATCAATGCAACGCAGTAGGCCTGGCCGCTTTGACGCTTGTATCATATCTTTGATATGCTACAAGCATCAATATTGACAAAAAAAAAATTGGGTTTCATCTAACCCAATTATTTCCAGGATGCTTTCTCGTACTGGCTGCGCTTGTGTTAGATTAGATTAGATTAAATGAAACTATACATGAACAGTATGGTTTATAGTCCAACCCAAAAAAAACAATTCTAATTTTGTGGTTTTGTATTGCAATCATATTGTATTTTTGTTATTCGGGGCCCAAACGCAATGTGGACGGCAACCAACAGGCAACGATATGTTTGACAGTTGTTGCTAACGAAGTCCATATGTTCAGTTGCGATCGGCTGGCTTGAATCTAATTAGCTTTCTAATTGACAAGCCGGCTTATTCAGATCGGTCTTTTCCGCTGTAATTGCAATATCACATCTGCTATTATTGCATTCAGGTCTCTTACACTGAAAATAAATCAATAATTTATATTATTGAAATTGGCACTTAGATCAGTCAATGTTTGCTTCGAATTGAAATCATGTGAGCCAGTACGATTTTCATTTGCCGCACATAATTTTTAACACTCGCCACTTAATACACAGGTTCGTTTCCAATGAGAATGATATGGTCCGCACATAATTTTCCGCTTTTTCCGCGAATTTCTCGTCATTGAAAACTGCCCTAATCAATCCACTGCGCTCGTTTCGAAGAGAAAGAGTTCATCTATCCGATAGAATTAGAGGCTTACATGAGTAGCTTTTGTGCCACGAGAAATTTACCGAAGAAGCCATTGTTTACGTTTGTCAGTTAGGCCCTAATGAAAAAGTTTTGTTGAATTTTATAATTTTTGCGGAACTCAGATCCAACTCGGAGGAATCTAATTTGCTGAAATTTATGTAGTTATTTACCGTACTTGAGTAACGAAAAAACGGGTCCTCCCTTAGCTCAGTCGGTAGAGGCGCAGCTATAAAGCAACACCATGCTGGAGGTGGCTGGGTTCGATTCCCGGTTTGGTCTAGGAATTTTTCGTAAAGGAAAATTTCTCGACACCCTGGGCATAGCGTATGATTGTACTTGCCACACAATCATACTAATGCAAAAATGGTACCTGGCATTGAAAGCTCTCAATTAATAACTGTGGAAGTGCATTTAGAACACTAAGTTGAGAGCAAGCAATAAGCTAATTGTGAAAGCAAAATGCTTGGAAGAAGAGGAAGAAGAAGAGGAAGAAGAAGAGTAACGAAATGTTGAGCTTTGATAAGACTTGGTACAAGATCGCGGCCAGCTCAGCTGATTGAGTTTGATAGTTCAAATCGAGCTCGAACATTTAAATTAAGTTTTTTGATTTTAAACTTGATTGAAACATTCGATAGTTAAGCTCAGAAAGTTATGCATGGCAAAATTTCTCTGTTATAGGATAGATTCATACTATCAGAACTGAAAATCTGAATTGTATGCATTCGAATTTAAGTAGGCAACGCCTTAATCTATGTTGAAACACATAACACTCCCACGTGACATTTTATTGTTTTTAAGATTGATACATGAAACACTGTTTTAATGTGTTCAATACCTTCAAAATAAAAAAAGATATGTTTATTTCCAACATGTCGAAAAAAACATGTTGATAATTAACGCATAACAGACTCAGAGTTAAAATATGACCTTATTGTTTTCAGTTACAACAGTTAAATAAAATAAGAATTACAACACAAAAAAACGTTGAGCGGAGTAAAAACAATATTCTATTTGGATAGTGACGGAAGCATGTATGAAACAGAACTTTTTTTCATTTAAATTAAAGTTCTACAAACAAACTTTCGGTCTCAGAAGGGAGTGAACTATCACCACTTTTGGCAGATGCTTTCATGAACGACTTTGAGGTAAAATTGCAGAAAGAAAATCGTTTCCCACGCGTCTGGAGACGCTATGTAGACGATATTTTCGCGGCTGTAAAAGCACGCTACCTACCACAGTGTATTGAATTGTTGAACGCCCAACATAGAACAATAGAGTATATAGAAGATAAATAAACTGAGCTTCCCTTTCTTAATCTGTTGATCAGTAGAAACATTGGCAGAATGCATTTCGTATAGGCCATAACCATCCAAAAGAAAATTCTCATAGTTTTAAAATTAAATATATTGTAACCATACAACAGAATCAATAGTGTGTACAATTAATATTATTGTTCATGACAATAAGATGACAATAGGAGATATTGTTTCCACAATAGAATTTAATGTTAATTGAGACATCGACAATAGAATAAGGGGGTTGTTATGTATCTTAACTATAGAAAAAATCATTTTTTCCCGAACAAATCTGAGTCAATTACTATTAATTGTATTGTTTCACAATTGTTGAAAATTAAAGCATGTAGGGTGTATAGTAGATCTATTGTAATGATAATGTGCATTTTTTATTTATCCAACACGTGAACAATAAGATTCATGTTCGGCAATAGATTTTAATGTTATTTTGTTTTTTATGTATTGTCATTGTATGGTTATTTTTATCCGGGCAGAATACACCGTAATAGGAACGAATGGCCATCATAACTTGTACACTTCCCTATACTTATTTGAGCCATAAACACACACAGGCAGGAATCGACCTCTGAGATTTTTAAATTGAGTCAAAAGCCGTGTTCTTAAAAATAAAAGAAATAAAGTGACGCAATCTTTCTTCAATCTGAAATCATGCGGCAAAAGTCACTTGAAAACTGCTGTGTTAATTGAAAACAGACCAAAGTAATTTCAACCTGAAGTATGTTTTTCAGTACAATCTGGAAACATCTTTAATCTCGATTTTGTCCCAGTGCAAAATGTCTACCTATCTCTTTCTCACCTTCTGCCACTCTGCCCTCTCACATGATCTTACGCTCTTCTCGGGCGGATCTCAGCGTAACCAGAGCCACACACGTCAAACAGTGAGAGTGAGATCCCTGTTTTTGATTACGCCAACGATGACAGATGATTTTCTCGCGGAGAGTCTTCGGTTCAGGTTTTCTTCAATCCCACACTTCGCGAATGGGTTATGCCGTCGAGCAAGGCAACGAAATGGTCAATCGAATCGGAGTTTTCGCGTTCGGAAACGCGAGAAATTCCACTACACACACCGTCAACGGCAACTTCACTCACTCCCGGTCGGAATTTTGTCCAGAAAACTCGACCGCAACTGCACCAAACACTCGAGCGGACCACAAACTCGGAAAAATCACACCGACCGACCGATTGCGAAACACTTCTCTCACTTTGACTTGAACGGCCGACTGACGGAGACGGAAGGATGGATCTCTCCGCTGCTGATAGTGGTTTGGAAATGCGGTCTCTTTCCCGCTGCAGCACCCATTCGGCGAAGTTCCCGTTACGATTTCCCAATGTGGCTCAATTCTTTCTGGAGCCTTTTCAGTCCCTCTCACTTGGCAAGCGCCGTTCGCAACCGAAGCAAAAATAATAACAACGATGATGATGATGGCTCTGTCTCTCGCTGTACCGTGCGCACGTGCACGTGATACTTTTTGACGGCTCTTGGCTTTAAATATATTGGAAACAATATTATGGGCTGTGCGAAACTCATTTTGACATTGAGTGAGGGCCATGTGTCGGAGATGAACGAGAGAGTAATCGCGTGCAATGCGCCTAAATGTTAGGTTTGAAGTTTTAGCGTTCATGAGAAGGTATGTCACGACAGCTCGGCTGAAATGTCGTTAGGGTGATGTGTGGATGTGATACATCGTGGTATATCGAGCAAATCGATAATGAAAAAAAAATCGTTTACAGTGGCGGAAAAAAATATTCGCTGTTCAAATATTTATTCAGAAAAATCTTATTATTTGATTAGAAAGAGCATGATATTTATTAGCTTTTACAATTCATTTTCATTTTGCAGCACAGGGTGGGGCAGTCAGAGCACAAGTCAATCCAATGCTGATAGTAAAGGAGGGGTAATGGCTGACTCACCACAAGCAGGCTACATGATCGCCATGGGAGGGGATAAGGATTAGGTTGGGGTAAGGGGTTTGTAGTGTTCTTGAGTTGAGATGGCCACGTTGCTACAAAATGATCTGAAATGTTTAATTTTTTGTTAATTTGAAACTAGTAGAGAATGTTGTATAATATATGTTCTCTTTAAATATATATATATCTATATATAAAAAACAGAGTGGCATACGTAAGACCACGCATAACTCGAGAACGTGACGTTCGATTTAAGTTGTCTTTTCATTTTGTTCTGTTCGGCTCCGCTCAAGGAACATTTATAAAATGAGAAAGTTGGACACATGAATGGGAAAAATCAATATTTAGAAAATGATAGATGTTCAATACATTATGTAAGGGTTTTTTTTTCGTTTTGATCGAGTTATCCTTGACATGGATCGTAGACTTGACATTGCGTAATACAGTACACATGATGCTGCATTCCAATTATTTGTTGAGCATTAATTATTAGACTTTGAAAAAAGTGTATTATTTGTGAACGATCACTCAAGTAAAGCACAGCTGAACTTGGATAATGATCGGGACAGGCACATTTTTGATCAACTTTGTAGGGCTCTAACTTCATGAAATATTATCCAAAAAGCATTCGACTGGCAAATTAATGTAGTTTTATATCTCGGTAACATAGTTGACCATGGCCTCCGGATACCGGAGTTGTTCCGGGTTTCTGGAGAGGCTATCTCACATGTTGAATTTGTGATTATATTTTGTAAAAGATGCCGTTGTCAAACAATTTTTTTAGTAAACAAACGTAAAAACAAATTATTTCTCAAGCAAACGAAATGTCGATTACAGAAATCGGCCTTAAGCTGACCGAGATATGGTCAATTTCCGTGAAACAGGTTCTGATGCAAGGTCCTGGATGCGGTTAACTCTTTATTTTACTCAAAACATGCCATGTGACAGCTCTTTCTTCTTGGTTTTTCATCACGAACCTTATTATAAACTTAAAGTGGATCCTTGACCATATTGGCCACTCCCGGAACCACCAGAACGTCCCCGGTGAAACCTGTAGTGGGGACCAATTAGGCATTTATCACAAAACATGCCGTACGGCAGCTCTATCTTCATGATTATTCATAATTATAATTTTGATAGACTTGAGAAAGCCATTGAAATCTGCCGATGAAATCAACGCTTTCCTAAAGTTTTCGTATTCGTGGCGATAAATAAAAATAACTACAGTTGACGACAAATATACGAGTTGCAAAACGATCCGTCTGCCGTAATTTTCTCGAATCAATTGTTGGCGATTAGCAATGGAGAAGTACCAGTTGACGTTTCTCCCGGATTGATTTCGTTCCCGCCGAACTCATTACGAGTGTTTTCGCAAACATCGTCCAGAATTATGAGAACGTCGATTGCTTGAGTGCACGTGCGATTTTGGCAGCGAAAAATAAGGATGTCGATGATTTGAATTTTGCAATCTGTTATCGATCGCGAATGAACGATAAATAAATTGAGGTGACAAACAAGCTAAGCCTGGCTTAAAGTTACTTAACAAAATTAAATTATGAATGCTCGGAGTTAAAGCGGAACAAAGTTCGCCGGGTCAGCTAGTATTATATATGTTCTCTTTAGATTTCATATATGCTTACTTAGGAGTAATGATACTTCTCTTTGTGTATTGTCTTATTGCAATATAAAAAAGAGAAGAGAAAGCAGATTTTAGTACTTGATGGAATGCAGGGTGTATGTGAGATTATTGGTGATATTCTCACAAAAAATTCGAATCACTCTAACCTAACCGAACTAAATCAGCACCAACCAGAAATAATAATGTTTTGATCAAATAGGAGTAAAATAAAACAACCAACCAAAAAAATACTCGAATTAAATGATATCTAAATTTTAAATTCTAGCCTACTCTCAAGTTTGGGATCTAGTAGCCATCCTAAAATATATATTTCTAATCCAAACTAATCTGAAACCTAGAAAAGAACGGTTCTATTTCCTATGTAACGGGTTTATTTTTATTTGGTTTTTCCTTTCTATTTATTTATTGTTTGGTATGGAGGATACATGTTCCTACTTAATCTCATCGCCTCGCATTCCTACCATTCCTAGCGCGGCCGAGTTAATTTGCCGTGTTTGAACTCTTTGAACTTTGCAAACATGGAGGTAATACGAAAACAATGCCCCTAGAATACTGTATATGACTCACCAAACACTTCTACTATTATAAACCACATGGAAAGGGTTATTCTATTGCTTCAAATGGTGTTTCCTAACCCAAGGAACACACAATTTTTATAACGCTTGAACATACTTTTATAAGTCTAGATTTGCTTATATAGAAGCTTACTCAACATGAAAGCATGAAGATGTGCTACTCGGGAAGCGGGGCAACCGCATCCTATTTCTAATATACCTCCTGTCATCGTCAGTCTTAAGTAACACTTTTCTATGACTATGTGCTTCACTTCGAGCAGTCAGATAACTACCCCGATCAAAACATTCACCCTTTTTGAAGATGTTACAATTACATTCAGTTATTGTACCATGAGAAAACCAGGTATTTTTGGTTGTTCTACAACATAAGTTGCCACACAAGTGAAAAGTGTACGTTTAGTCGTTTCCCCTAGATTGAAAGTAAGAAGCCTAAGAGTGAATTGCGGCATAATTCACCAGCATCACACCTGATGTTAGTGCCTTTATATAAGCGTTCTACGACGTGGCAGTGTAAAAATGACTAGAATACACTGATGGACATAAGTATTCGTCATAAGCATATCGTTTGAATTCTTATTGAATATCTAAGATATCGATTTTAACAGAGTTTAAGTCATCATACAAATAAAACAAATCATGAATAATTTTCATTTTCCTTTATTCAAAATTCAACATATTGGATAAATTCAGGTGATATAACAAACACTTTCAAAACAACTCAAAATAACTGAACAAAAGTATTCGTCTTACATAAAATTGATCAGAAAAGTCCATTCTGATTAAGTTTTTGAAAATTTTAATAATTCGTATGCAATTCTTTCTGCAAAATAACTGCTTTCAAGCGATTTTGCATTGAAGGCACCAGTTTTTCGCATACAGAGGGCGTCGATCAAGTACATCCCACAAATGTTCAATCGGATTCATGTCCGGTGATTGGGGTGGTGTTTTATGCTGGTGAGGAGTATTGTAAAGCAGCCATAGACGAACAACTTCTGCGGTGTGCTTTGGATCGTTGTCTTGTTGGAAATAGAAATCGCCTCCTATTCCCAACTTTTCAGCACTCTTCTTCATATTTTGTTTCAAAATATCCAGATATTGCTCCTTTTTCATTATACCATTTATAAACACCAGTTCCCCAACACCAGATGCAGCCATACAGCCCCAGGCCATTACTGAAGAACCTCCATGTCTAACAGTGGCTTGAATGTGTTTCTTCTGCAGCTCAGTTCCTGGTTTCCGCCACACTTTAATACGCCCGTCAGACCGATAAACGTTGAATTTGCTCTCATCAGAGAATAGCACCTTATCCCAGAAACTGGTGGGGTGGTTCTGGTACTCTTTAGCGAAGTCAAGTCGTTTAGTTTGAATAACTTTTCTTATCAAAGGCTTCTTACGGCAAACACGTGCATTGTATTGAGCATGATTCAAAACCCTGCGAACCGTTCTGGAATGAACTTCTTTTCCACTGAAATCTCGTATCTCTGCGCGTACTTTTGACGATGAAGCTTTCGGTTCTTTCTCAACAATTTGTATGATTTTCCGCTTTTCCCTTTCTGATAACTTGCACGGACGACAGTTCCTAGCTTTATTTCCGAAGTTTTCGCTGTTCTTATGTCGTTTGATAATATTCTGAACAGTTCTTCTGGGCATACGAACACTTTTAGCCATCTCAGAAATAGGTTTATTCAACTTGAATAAATTTAATATGATTTTTCTCTCTTCCACTGTTGTTTCTTTGCCTTTTCTACCCATTTTCTTCGGATGAAGATATAAATTATAAAAACAACCGACCCCAACACACTTAGAAAATTTGACAGTATTCGGTAATTTTTTACCGAACTTTCAACAGCTGAACGTTCAGTAATCCAATTTACCGGATTTCGGTGAAATTTTACAGTATTCCGGTAAAAAAATTACCGAAACTTGTCAAATTTTACCGAAATCCGTTAAATCGTGTAAGCGAACGCTCAGCTGTTCGGTAAAAAATTACCGAATACTGTAAAATTTTCTAAGTGTGCAGTAAACAATAATGAATAACAGATGACAGTTTCAACTATATGCAGTGTTTCCAGATTGTTTTAAATGCGAAAAACAAGAAAGTTCATTCATATGACGAATACTTTTGTCCACGCTAAAATGTGAAGTTCAACTATCGCCTTCTAGTTTCTAATATAAATGAAGTTGTTTGCACTAAAAAGTGTGCATTTAGGATAAAGAAAATGTGGCAGAATATTTTACATAAGAATAATTTAATTGATAACATACCTAATTTTCATAAAGTAACTCATGATAATATAATGATATAATACTACCATCTATTGTAGCAAGGTAACTTCCCATAGCAGTGGAATAATCTGAAAAACGATTTGATCAAAATTCTATTACTGTTTGTGATCATCAAGCTCCTGTATGAAGGGCCAAAAACGTTTGGGCGGACCCGTAAGCAGATACACTTACGCGAAACCCGCGAATATATGGAAAAGAATCTCCTTCCAAAAGCTAGGTCACACAGACAGCACTAGAATCGAGCCCTCGTTTGACAGAATAAACCCAATAGATGGGGTCGAAGAGCCCGCCCTCGTTCCGCGAAATGTTAACAATAGGGAGGAGGCAGTCCCATGCTCCCTATCCAAATCGTTTTACTTGGGTGCCCTGATGGTCCCTCCCTTTCCCCCGTTATGTGTTATTTAATATTTAGTATATTTTGTACACGAAAAATTAGGATACCATCATAGACAAGAATGCTAATTTATTCAAATTTTAAACTTAAATGGTACATCCAATGGATTGTTACTGAAAAATAGATAAAAATTTGTTATGTATTAATATCCCTCTAGTCCTGGAAAACCTGAAAACAGAATAGATCATTCCAAGTATCTGAGATAAAATTTCAATAAAAGATACTACTTTATAAGACATGTCGTAATATTTTTCTTTATACTGTTCTAGTAACATTTCAAAGGTAGCAATTGGAGCGATCGAAGAGTCCGGTTTGATGATTTCTGAAATAATGGCTATGTTACCATAATACCACTAAACACAATATTAAAATATAATCCTACATTGCCAGTCTTTTATGAATATAGCAGTTGAAGTCTATAAGTGCAATTTTAAATAAAATGTTATGCTGAAATGCTGAAAAACAAATTGAGCCTTTGATGCCTGTCATGTTGCTCCAGGCTCTTACATGGTTTTGGAATGCAAAGATGATTCTAAAGCGTTATTATACATAGCATTTCAAGCTTATTGCTTTCACAAATTGCTTATTGCCTGCTCTCAAGTCAGTGTTCCAAATGCACTTCCACAGTTATTAATTGAGAGCTTTCAATGCCGATGATTCTAATTCCATAAAGTAACTCATATACTCTAAATGAATGCATGACGAATACTCATGTCCATCAGTGTATGTGATAAGTTCACTATTGGTCAAATTATTGGTCTCACATGCATGGGATAAGGCCTCTCACCGTCGACAAGGTGGAAAATTTGACCCACGAAAGGGATATTTATTAGCCTTTACAATTCACAGAAATAAACAATGATTTCATAAAAATTGTACTCGCGGTTTAGCATACTACTCCTTATGTATTATCAGCGGCTGGATGGTCAGAAAGGAAATGTGTACAGTTTTTGGCTCAGGATGTAGCAGCACATCGGTCTCAAGCTTAATGAATCGACTCTAATAACGCTCAAGCGATGGAGCTTAGAATTCACCAATTTGTGTGTGTATTCGAGTGTTGTTTCATTCCATTCGTCCATTATTTATTTATTTGAATATTTGAATTTAGGCATCAACAGACCAAGTTAAGGTCCTAATGATGTTGGGTTGAAACAAAAAAACGTTACAATGAAAAACTATATTTCTAATCCAACAATACAACTACACAATATCAGTCAAGTCAGGATATACAAGTAAAACTATACCTTATCTTAACTACGTGGGCCAATCGCTCCAAAAACGGTGGGAAATCTCCGAAAAAGTCGAAAACTGACGCCACCAAGGACGCCACCCTTCAAACACACCTAATCTCCTAATCGCACCCTCAAGTGCAAAGTTGACCAGTAAATTCGAAAGTGCATCAACCCATCTAACGTCACAAACGGAGTTAACACCTCGTCTGCAATCCGAACACTTGATTTCGAGCCATCCAGCGTTGCACGTATCAGCCTAATTAGTTTCGCCGGAAAAACATGTCCGGACATTATCTGCCACAGCTCATTTCTTTTCACTGAATCGTACGCTGCCTTGAAACCAATAAACAGATGATGAGTCTGCAAGTTATACTCCCGGAATTGATCTACGATCATTCGCAAGGTAATCATCTGATCCGTTGTTGATCGGCCCTCACGAAAACCAGCGGTCTCAATCTGTTAAACAGGATGCGCGACAGTATTTTGTACGCCGAATTCAGTCGGATAATCCCTCTAAGATTGGCGCACTCCAGCATGTGCTCTTTTTTGTAGATTGAGCGTATGAGCCCATCCAACCAACTGGTAGGCATTTCTTCGTCCTCCCATACCTGCAGAAGGGGGGAAGCCTATATGGAATAAGGTCGTTTGGCATAAAGTCGTTTAGCATAAAGTCATTTGGCCTAACAATAACTTGAGCTAAGTGATCATTTGGCACAATGCCGTTTGGCATAACACTCCTGAAATAACATAGAATCCAAGTGGTCATTTGGCATAATATCATTGACATAATTTGTACAGCGAGACCTATATGATTAGGTTATAGCTATTTAGCATAAAGTTCATTTCGTATGAACATGAACATTGAACTGTCCCGTCGTAAAAGTAATGGAAGTGCAAGTCCCGGACCTATATGGCCCGGTAGAGCACCAGGCCCGTGGTGGAACGGTAGCTGGTCTGCCAGGCAAAGTCGTGGACCTGATGGCCCCTGCTCGGGTCACACCCCAGCTCGTCCAAGTAATGCCACATTATAATTATGCCAACTGAAACTGTAGCAGCTTTCATTTTCTGATATTTATGATAAATGGTCTTTATGCTTTATGCCAAATGACCGTAATGTTTTGAATTAGTGCTTTGTTTAATGCCAAATGGTCACTATGCCAAACGACATTTATGTCAAATTACCAATGATTATCTAACATCTTATGCCAAATGACTTTATGCGAAACGACTTAATGCCAAAGGACCTTATGCGATATGGGGTAGCCCCCTACAGAAGTACTCGATGGATCGATTGTTGAAGCTGCTTTTCTCTCTCTCTCTCCTCTCGCTCTCTATCTCTCTCTCTCTCACGCACACACACAGCCTTTTTAACCACTCCGTTCACCGTTCAACAACTGATGATGATGATGATGATGGTCCGCCACTTACCCCTACAAAGGTTTGAGCTAGACGATTTATCTAATAGATAATTTATTTAAAAACAATTCAACCAGTTATGCAAAAAAAAAGCACTGCTCTCATCTACAGATGTAAACTTCTTCCAAAACTGTTCATTTGCTTTACAGCGATATAATTGTAAAAAGCTATTGATGTCAACCACAAATGTTCGCAAGTATTCCCAGCGATCGGGAAATCCTATTACAATTCAAATCACAGAATCCCGTGTAAGGACATTATCAAAAGACAAGCCAATATCCGATCCTGTCCGCTACAGAGTCAATGAGGTTCCAACACTAATGGAACCACCACCTTAGTTTTGGGCTGACCAAGGATATCCCCATTGAGGGAAATCGAGAAGATTTCCAAACCGAAAAAATCCTGGACCTGCCCTAGTCTAACTTTTACTTTCAACCACAACAGAAGTGACAAGGAATTCCCCGACAATCAGCCAGACAACCCACTACTATTTCATGGCATCTTCTCAAGCATCAAAGGCCAATATTTTCTTTGTAAATTCAAAATGAAGTCCTTTATACCTGTACACCGCGCGCGAGGCTCAAACTTTTGTAGACTACACAAAAAATAAAAACGACTTCAAATTACAATAACAAATAAAAACTTGAATTCATCATCATCATCATCGAGGCGAAAAGTATAGTTTGTTTGTGCCCCATGACAAATATAAAACATTTAACAATAAACCATACAAAATATCCGTTGTAATAACATCGTCAAGATACAAAATTAGTCAAGAGTAAACAGTTAACAGAGTAGCTGTTCAAAAGGCAGCTTTGATGTGTGAAATACATTGTCTCTTAAAGTCTGTTAGTGTTGCTGCACGTTTGATGTGTATGGGCATCGAATTGAAAACATTGAACCTTTAAAAAACAACGAATTTTCATCCGCGTTTCATCTTCATCTTTCAATTCGATTACACAAATATCGAGGCAGCAAACCGTTTATTACTTTAAAAACGAACACCAATGGTCAAATACACAACTCTCTGCTTCACCGATAGCCACTGTACACGGTGTTCAATAAGTTCGGATACACTTTCAAAATTTGTTAAAAAAATGAAAACATGTTTTTTATTTTTTGGATTTATGTTATTGAAAGCTATGTTTACAAGGAGCGTTTACAACATTTCTCTTGGAATGACCCCCCCTTTGTACTCCTTAACGAGCTTCAAACGTTTCTCGAACGCGTCGCAGGCGGCACGCACGGACTGCATGGGCATTTCGTCCCAGATTTTGAGAATTACCGTCTTGAAATGATCCAAAGTGCTGACCTTGTATTCGTTCAGCTTCGCCATCATATAGGACCAAACAAAAAAGTCGAGAGGATTCAAGTCCGGGGAGCTGGGAGGCCACAAAGTTTTGTCCAGAAAGTCGGTTAAATTGTCCCGACACCAGGCTTGAACCACATTTGCCGTATGGGCTGGTGCACCGTCCTGCTGGAACACGTAGTGCTCATCGCCGTAGAGGCTTCGGAGACTGGGGGCAACAACCTTTTCCAAAACCTCAGTTTTGTAGTACGCCGCGTTGATTTTGACGTTTTTTTCAATAAACACCAAGGGTAGCTTACCACGTTTGCATACTGCCCCCCAAACCATCACCGACGCGGCACTTTGGAACCGAGGGATGTTTATATTGGATTCAGGAATGCTGTCCCTCGATGGCGCCCACACCCGGTCATTTTGCACATTGTGCGGCTGCTGCAGCACGAACAGTTTCTCGTCCGAAAAAACAAACTCCTGACCAGCGTGCCGAGAGAGGATCCTCTTAGCTCGATCCAACCGCTTTTTGCTGGTAGCCTCCGAAACGCCATGGACCTTACGTTTTTTGTAAGGCCTGAAACCAAGGTCCTTGGTGAGTATGGTGTGAGCGGTTCCAATGGAAACGTTGAGATCTGCAGCCGTTTTCCGGATTGAGCGGTTCTTTTTGCGCCGAATTCGCTCCCTCACGATCTTGATGACCCGTGGCGTCCTCGCTGAACGCGGCCGACCGGATCTCGCACGGTCATTGGTCGAGGACGTCTCCCGGTATCGCCTGATGGTCGTGTAGACAAAGTTCCGCTTGACCCCATGCGATTTCAGCAGCCGGAATATATCGCCGGGTCGCTCACCGTTCAAAAAACGCTTAATTACGAAGTCCCGATACTCTTTCATCGCGCGTAACAAACAAACAACAACTAACAGAATGTCAACACCGCGCACATTCGGTAGCGTATGAATGAAGCTAAAGCTGACACCAATACCAATGCAGAATATGTACATGGCGCATACCTACGCAATGATGAAAACTTGTATTCGAACTTATTGAACACCGTGTAGGGCATTTAACAAAAAAGAGGAGGAAGTGAACCTATTGCATCTCAAGATCAAACGCATTATCTTATTTTGCAAACGCTGTAATCTCGATATTTGTGTTTGATTAGCTAAAAACAAAATGGAAGGGCAAAATTCAATGTGAGGAGTGATGATAGATTTGTACAATTGTATTTTACTAGCAATAGTTAAATCGTTTTTCAACCGGCAGAGAATACCGTACTTCTTGGCTATTTTCTTGATGACATCGTCAATGTGAGAGTCAAATTTTAATCTATCATCAATAATCACGCCAAGATATTTAATCTCACGAACGCGATCAATTGTCTCATCATCAATTTTAACAGAAACGTCTTCGATAACTCGATTCCGCGAAATTACCATGAATTTACTTTTACTTATGTTCAATTTCAACTGTTTGTACCTTAACCATCTACTTAGAGAACGTAAATCTACATTCAAATGTGAAACGGCCTCCTCAAGGCTATTAGCTGCAATGAACAACACGGTATCATCAGCAAAAAGATTAATATCACAAAATCGCAAGACTCGTCGCATGTCATTAATATATAGAATGAATAAAATGGGCCCTAATACACTCCCTTGTGGTACGCCAAGGCTGTTCTCCACAGGGCTCGAAACAGAGAGATTAAAAGCCGTCCGTTGAGTTCTGTCAGACAAATAGCTTTCAAACCATCTGTATGCAGAACCCGAAAATCCAAAGCGCTTGATTGTTTCTAACAACAAGAGCAGAGAAATCGTTTCAAAGGCGCGTTTCAGATCCAAAAAAAAAACAGCAACAATCGTATCTTTACGCTCTACATTTTTTTCCATTTTGCACTAAACACTAAATTTAACGCTGTTTCACAAGAATGACCTTCGCGATATCCCGATCCGCGATATCCGGCGCAATCAAATTATTACTATTTAAATACGTTAATAGCTGGCCTTTTACAACAAGTTCTAATTTTTTTTTCTAAAGTGCACAACATGTTAAAAGGACGAAAATCTCCGCCTTTAATCGTTCCAGCAACTTTTTGAATGGGAATGACTAAAGATTCTTTCCAAACTTGTGACACGTGCCCAGTTTGCAGCGATTCATGAATTAGGTCCAGCAGGTTGTTTCCGATGACATTAAAGCAAGCTTGTACTACTCTTGGATTGACGTTATCTACTCCAGCCGTTTTGTTCAAAGAAAAGCAAATAGATTTTAGATCCTCTAACGATATTGAGTGAAAACTTTCAAAACTACAGTTAACAGCTTGAATTGGTCCTTGCACCTGACAGCCAGCGCTGTTTTGTCGGTCAGCAGATTCCCTTCTCGTTCATTGCATATGGCGGGCACCGGTACAGCACTGTGCCGTGCGCCGTTGACCGTTGCATAGAACCTCCGCACATCATTCCGGCCTAGTACCTTGCCTTATATTCTTGCGCATTTCGGTACTAGAATCTTTGTTTTTGTTTTGATACGTTGTGTTATTTGGACAGAATATTTGAGGGGTTGTTCGTAGTGTGTTATGTTTTAGTGGAGACTCATTGGTACTTCCTGAGGCAAAAACTATATCCGTTTTCTTCTTGACTTGGTGGTACTTTTGTCGTGAATAAAGGGTGTACTCGCGAAAAATTGCACACACAAAAAAAGTTCTCCAAAACTTGGCCTCTTATCGGATTGTTTTGAAACTTGTAAGGAAATGAAGATCAACTAATAACCCTGATAAAAAATGACCTTAAACGAACGATATCACAAATCCTCCAACCATTTCTTTAATGGTTTGGATGATACCCCAAATAGGTCGTAAAGAAAAATAACCATACGAAATTTATTAGGGAAGCTATGATTTGTATTATTTAATTCACTTATTTTCCCATTCCAAATGCCTACCCCTTTCTCTATGTTTTATACAACAGCTATGGGAGTTTGGTCACTTTCAACCAGGTTTTCTTCAATTCTAGCTCATTTTTAATTATTTTGGGATTATTACGAAGTGATGTCTTCATAATAGCCCACATTTTTTCCAATCGGGCGAAGTTTTAACGAGCTCGGAAGGAGGATTCTTGTCATTTTGGCACGAAAAAAGCACATTATTGGCCTCGAACCACTCCAACTCGTTCCTAGCAAAGTAGCATGAGCCAAAATCAGACCAAAATAGAGTAGAACCAACAATCAATATGCAACTAGCGATTTGAAATTGGTTCACTGTTGTAGAACCCCTTGGTCCGAAGTACACCTTGAAGCCAGCACCTAACTATACATATTTGCGCCTTTTTTTTTATTTGCTGTGTTCGTGTGAGTTCATTATGAGGGGCGTATTATTAGGCTTGGGACCGGGCTTGGGGCCGATGTGCTAGTACTGACTGAGCCAAGAAAAAAAATCTTATTTGTTCGGGACCTACTGGTCTTAGAGTTATTCTATGGTAGAACCCTGTGATTCTTCAGGAATGGGAAGAACAGCTTTTGAAGACACTCTTGCTTATACATTTAACCATTTATTGTTCCAGAAGTGATGAAGGGAGCGATCTTTTAGCCGCAACTGCAAATCGTTTGCCAGATTAGAAATTTCTAGTAAAATTTTGACATTTCCTTCTTCCGAACATCCTCTGGACCGCGAAACTTGGATTTGGCGACGAAATATTCCTGTCCGGGTAGCTGACGGAAGTTGATCTTAACGTCATCCATAACGATGCAATTCGTGTGAAGCTTCCGGGCAGGGATTTTAGCAACGACATTTTCCTTCTCATTCCCATTTGGGGCCTTCTGCACTTTGAAGGAATGTATGGTCCAGAGTCCGTTTCATGATTTTCTGAACAAACAGATTCGATTTTCTAGCGATTTTGGCCGGCGCTTGAGTTCTACCAACAATCAATATGCAACTAGCGATTTGAAATTGGTTCACTGCTGTAGAACCCCTAGTTCCGAAGTACACCTTGCAGTCTGCACCTTACCATGCATTCTTGCGCTTTTCAGTACCTTTTGGTGCAAGCATCTTTGTTTTTGTTTTGATTTGCTATGTTATTTTGACAGAATATTTGAGAGTGTATTGGTGTGACTTACGGTCTAAGGGGCGAATCATTAAGCTTGAGACCGGTGTGCTAGTACTTCTTGAGCCAAAACAATATATTCGTTTTCTTCATGACTATCCACCCGCTGGTTCTACTACGACCTTCTTGGCCATCTTGGAATCAACTGGATCACTTCTTCCACCACTTACTTCCCTCCGTTTGACAGTCAAACGCTCCTTAAACGTGCGAGTGACTTTTCTCACTTTACCAAGGCTGTGTTCCAATTCGCGAATATATTTTAATTTTACTTAAACTTGACAGATCGAAAATAATCGATTAAAATCCCTATGTTATTGATCAACAAGCTTTCGATAACGTGTCTGTCAAAATTGAGTTGCCGTCTGTCAGAAATAAGTCAGCTCGAGTAGCAGAATTTATTCGCGAATTGGAACACAGCTCAAGTGAGAAAAGTCATTTCGACTTTCGGGATAACCCTCGGATTGGTATAACTCTTGACATGCGTAAACACATAGAAACAGTTTTGTTTAAATTTTCAGAATTTATCACCCTTATTCTTGTTTACGGCCGTAGTCATACTTCGTTCGAACGACTCTATACGAACGAGTTCGAAAAGGGTATTCTTGTTTTCGTTCGACCCCGTTCGTACGAATCCTTTTTCGAAATTAAATAGTGTTAGTGTTACCCGATGCACATTGACTTTTCTAAACATTTCGAATCATAGAGCAGTGCTGGATTTGACGTTTCTCGGATACTCGAGTTGTCATATCAATGTAAATAATCAAGTTTTCACTGACATATCTGGTGGTACTTGAGATTTGAGCGAAAATTGTTTTAAATGAGAACATTTCTAGGGTTTTTTTTCATTAGGGCGAATCTACAATTGAGAGATTCTCTCCGGGCTCGCTCTCTTTCATTCATTACAGCGCCATTATAAAACTTTCGAGGGACTCTTTAGTACAGATCGAAACACAACAGTGCTGGCAAGCATACTCTACAAATAGTAGAATGAAAAACGTAAAGGTGATTGGTTTATGAATGAAAGAGAGCGAGCCCGAAGAGAGTCTCTCAATTGCAGATTCGCCCTACTGAATCAAAACCCTACATTTCTGGTGAATTGAAGTTCAACTTCTGAAACAAATCATACTGCATGATAGAAGTACAACATTGTGGTGTTATTAGTATTCAAGATTGGTTGAAAGAAACATGGTTAAAAAGCCATTAAGCTGGTACAATGCCATTTTTTTAATTAACCCTTTCAGGCCTAATTTATACAACCAATTTGTTGAATTCTGATTGATTTGGTGCTCAATAACATGGAAATGATTGAAAAATTAGGACATATTATTTTTTTGAGAGCAGTCCAAAGTGCCCAAGAGTTCAGAATTTAAGATCTACAGTTGTAACAGTAGCTTTATCCACTATACAATGTTATGATATGTATTCAAACATATTCAATGAATGTCCTGGAAGACCAACTGTCATTATGAGATAATCTTGGGATATTCTATCCCAAACAAACTAACATAACTTTGTACAGCTCATAAAGCTATTGTTACAAAAGTAGACCTTAAGTTTTGAAGGACAGTTTGGAGGACCTAAAACTAACAAGGTTATCCTTTGATGTCTGTGGACGTTTCAGAATATTCATTGAATATATTCGAATATTTATCGTAGCTTTGTATAGCCCAGGAAGCTACGGTTACTACCGTATATCTTAAGTTCTGAACTCAAAGTCAGTTTTTATGAACCTGAACATCCCGAGATAGTCTGATGATGACTGATGAGCTTACAGAAGCTTCACTGAATGTGTTTGAATGCATAACGTCACCTTTCATAGATTATATAGCTAACTTTACGACTATAGATCATCAATTCTGAACTCAAGGGCAGGTTTGATGACCTAGAACATCCCAAGATATCTCATTATATCGGTTTACTTTGTTTAGTCCAAAAAACTGTAGATTTTAAATGTTGAATTCCAGGAGATTTTGGATAACCTAGAACATCCGAAGATTATCTCATAATGTCTGTTGTTGTTCCAAAATGATCAATGAGTATGTTTTAATGCACATCGTAGCATTGCATAGCCTAGAAAGCCTTTGTCACAACTCTAGGTCGTTTGTTCAGATTTCAAGGATAGTTCAGATGACCTATAACATGTCATATCCTTAGTTCTGAATGCCAAAACAGTTTGAATGACCTAGATCATCTCAAAATTATCTACTTGTGTATTTTTACGTTCGAAAACATTCACTAAATTTACTTGATTACGTGACTTAACATTGTATAGCCCAAAAAACTACTGCTACTACCGTAGATTCCAAGTTCTGAACTCCAGGACATTTTGGATTACCTAAAATAATAAGTATTGGAAGGTTGGATTCATTGAATATACTTGAATACATATGGTACCCATATATAGCTCAAAAAACTACTGTTAGAACTGTAGATTTTATATTTTGATTTTTAGGACAGTTTGGAGTACCTATAATATCCCACGATTGTCGCATTATGTATGTTAGCCTTCCACACTATTCAATCAATATTTTTTAATATTTTATCCCTTTGCACACTTCAAACACCTACTGTTACAACTGTGGATCTTATGTTTTAAACTCAAGGACAGTTTGGATGACCTAGATTATTCCCGTTTATGTCATAATGTTATTTTTCCGTATGAAAATATTCACTGAATATGGTTGAATACATAGCGTAACTTTGTATAGCCCAAAGAGCTATAGATACTACTGAAGATCTTATGTTCTGAACTCAAGGACAGTTTGGATGACCTATAATCTCCCAGTTAGATACAACAATGTTAAACGTTTATCAACGAGAATTTAGAGAATACGTATACATATGTACAATATTCTAAAACAACGCTGTACACTATTAATAATGCATTTATTTTTTTCTTTCTGAACTTATTCATATTCAGGATGTTCTAGGTCGTCAACTCGGCCTTAAACTCATGTTTTTTTTTTATATTTTCCAGATAGAAAAAGTGACGGAAAACAAATTTACCGAAGACAGTGTACACTATTATTCAGTCTTTTATACAGCCATTATCCTTTTGTGGTCATATATGACTCTTTAGGCCTGAAGGAGTTAATATACTTTTTCAGGCAAGGTTTAACATTTATGAATCCCGAAATCAACAATGTTCTGTATTGAAATTGATGCGTAGAAATACTTTCGATCGATCGGTGTAAACATTTTGAAAATCTTTTGAGATATGACTGAGATATTAATTCTCAGAACCTGACCACTTTTCGTGACGGTCGCAATGCGATTTTTTTAATTGTACCCCAGTATTGTAAACAAAAACGTAGTACTACGTCAAAAGTAATGCAAATTGACAATCCAAAAAGATCATCTGCACGTTATGTTATTTTTAAGTGAATTTAAAAAAAAATCCTCAAGACATACTACTAATCCTTAGTCCTTAAGAATCTGTAGGAACTATTATTTCTTGAATTTTAGGATCAACCGAATCAAGATAATATATAATACACACGAATGCTTGTAGTATTTTTCATTAACATAAAAATATACACTATTATATAAATATTTCATGGGAATGGGAGGGACCATCAGGGCACCCGATTGAAGCACTCTGGATGTGGAGAGTGGGAATGCCGAATCCCCCTCGCTAACAGTTTGTGAATAGAGGGTGGGCTCTTCTCCCCGCCCATTGGGGCATCCTCATGTTAGATAGCTTGCTCTTTTGACCAATTGTTCAATCTTGTTGTTGGAAGGAGATTCTTATATCTCTGTGGAAACGTATAAGTGATGTTGCCTGTCGATCCACCCAACACGTTTTTGGCCCTTCATACAATGGCAGAATTAGAATAATCAAAGCTTGATCAAGTCTTACAGAGAGTAAAGTCCATTGCTGTTTCTAACTTTTCTAACTTGACATTCATAAGAAACAAATTAATCGATTTCAAAACGCTTAGGTCAAAAGTTTATTCTCAACTATTAACTCCTTTGCGGAATAAGTAAGACCAGCAGAAATGCATTAATTATCTGGTTTTCCTGGATCAAAATTTCAAGTGATAAATACATACATACATAAACATTCCAACACAGGTATTCTCCTACAGGTGACTATCGACCGGGCAGAATCGACTGCCATCATCAAGTTAACTGTAATGTAAGCATGGTTAACTTTGTTCGTTTCAATTATGGATTTTCTTAAGTCTTCCCGGTTGAGTGGCCTACTCTGATAGTTTAATTCAAATCCTAAATTCTGATGTAACTTTATGTCAAATCCACATAAATAGGGAAATCCACACTTCATTCCAATAAAACAATTCATTTCGTTTACGAGATCCGCAACTAACGAGTGACGTTTGTGAGACAGACCAAAAAACGGATACAAACGAAAACGGGAATCGCGCAATTCGTTCGAACGAACGATGTTCGAAAGTTCGAATGGTTAGAAACGGTTCGAACGAAAACGGAAATACGAATGTGACATTCTTTCGAAAGTTTCCTCTACGAACGTAAACAAGAATAGGGGTGTATATTCACACGGTCAAAACAGACGAATTTGTGTGTGCCCTTTTCCGCGAATACACCCTTTACTACGCGCTGTTCCTGACCATACAGGAAATTCTTTGAAGGCATAACTTTCAGCTTTTCCAGAAGACGAACATCCCGGTTAGATGCGACAATCAATACGCAACCTGTGTCGCGCAGAATCAAAACCGAAGGACACAGTTTGAATTACAACAAAACGAGGAAGCAACCTGCGGACGGCTTTATGAAGGCGCTGATGACCCAGAAGCAAACGGCTTTCAATAACCTAATAGGAGGAATCATTTGTTTAACTCTATTGAGTAATCTTTTTTTCTTTCTTTCAGTGACCAGCTTGAAAACAGAAACCCCTCAAACTTCCTATCTTTTCTGAGTTGCTGCAACAACATTTCAATCCTATTTGTGGGAATCGCATGACCATTTTTATTAGACAGCCATTTAAAAAACTGGTTATTTTCGGATGCGTTTGGAAATCTCACCTGTTTAACATTTAGCTAATGTTGATAACCAGCCCCGAAAAAAAAACACCCACTCCATTTATAAATCCACGAATGAGTCAAACGCACAGAGATGTAAATTTTTAGGCAAACCTAAAAATTCGAATTATACGAATGTTAATGCCTCATTCTCGGTATTATGAGCACCAACAGAATAGGCTTTATTGCTGATAATTAGTCCATCTCGCTTCGAGAATGCCATCCTAGAAATTAATGCCACATGCCGGACAACCGTCAGACATTAGCATATTTCGCAGTTTTATTTCTCTCAAATCAGGAAGCAGAAGAACAACTCCACAGTTGGAGAAAATCGCAACTGGTATAGAGTCTTCCGTGTCATGTGAGACGGCTGGCTACAAGCTGGATGATATTTGCCAGATTTCCATTAAATTTGCATGTCAATGATGATGCCGCCGCAGAGCGAGGAAGAACTCGAAGAACGATGCGAAAACCGGTCTGTATCGATGGGTGTGGACGTCATCACTTGCCAAAACATTCAAAATCCTCCTTCGGAACTTTCTGCTTCCTTTGGACAATTTTATTCGTACTGTGAAATGCTTATTCTTTTTTTATTTATTTGATTTTTTATTTCTTTTTGGCTTAGTTTTCTTTTCTGTCCCACTCGCTCCAATACTACTATGCTCCGTCTTTCGAACGTTCTGCACAAGGCCACTTTGAGAAGTGTGTAAGTGTTAAGGGTGGTTAGTATTAATGTTTCCGATTAACTTAGATTTACGGTACAATAGTGTAAAATTCTGCTTTTCAAATTTTAAAGAGAGTGACAATGTGTGGGTGTGCGATTCCGATCGACAAAATATCTCTAGTCTAGGTTCGACCGGATCGGGATCGTCTGGCGGGTGCGATTTAAAAAATTTCAACAACGATATACTCTCTATTAAACATCTATATATGTGTGTGTGTGTTTGTGTGATTTCGTTTATGCCGAAATATTTATCAAGAGTCTGTGCCAACGTCTCCATATTCCGTTAATTTATTCTAAATTTGCCACATTTATGATTTTTTTCTGTCACATTTCTACGGTTCGTTAATGGGCGGTGAACAGCTTCATTCCGGTTTTCAAAATGCTTTCCTAATAAATTTTAGTAACAAAGAACAAACTAGAATACTGCATCTTGATGAATGTCGTAGAGTTTAAAGTAACGCGATAAATAAGCACCTTTTCATTTAATTTAAAACAAATACAAAAAAATAACCATCACATTGCGCATTCTGGTTTGGCCGACCGAACCCAACTTAACCTAATTTCTTACCAAGGATGGGAAACGTAGATTAGGACATAGTAAAACAATAGTTATAGCCTTCGCTGAAAACGAAACTCCCAATTTAGCTGTTCAACGATAGTAACTCCTATGTGTACGGCGTTCGCTGACTAACACTGTTGATGCCGGAAGTGCTGCAAGAGAAAACAAGAACGATTTCAAGCTCATTAAAGGATCTGCCCCTTCGTAATGTATTCCCATCGTTACTTTTTGCTACACTTGATGTGAATCACCAGCAGGACGATGCCCAACAGCAAACAGACGCTTCCGACAATGATGTAGGCGAAGCCGAGGAAGGGATTCTTTCCACCCAGCAGCGAGGTCGTCGAGAGGATGATCTTCTTCGTGCCATTGAAATGACTAACGGAATAAGCTGGAAGAAGGAAAATATTACACATCAGCATGGTATATCAGTTCATGCACGGTTGGACTTACAGTAATTGATTTTCAGTGAGTAGTTTCCCTTGCCGAGACCGTCCTCGAAGTACTTCTTATTGTGATCAATGCGGCGGTGCAGCTTGCGGAAGCTTGGCAACGCAGCCGTGCGCATCCAAACGATGAGGTCTTCGTTCTGAAAGCAGGAAAAGGAAATGATCATTATTACAGGAAGGAAGTCAGGTTACTAGTACTCTAACCATGAAACTAGGCAATATTTTTGCATTTTCTTCTACTAGAACCCAGACGAAAGCTGCATTGATGCGTTCCATAAAATATGTACGGATTAGTTTGTCTAATTTTCAAAACCCTCTGGTAAAAAGTGTCGAAAAAACTGTGCCTATCGAGCTCGCGGGATGACAAAAAAAAATACCTGGTTCCTGCTATCTCGTAAAATTTAATATGTTGGCGAATTTTCATGATTTTCTTATTGCTGGGTCCCAGTTGTCGTCACTGGATCACCAAAAAATCAAGGGTTCTGCAAACTGCCGCGTTTTTTTCCGCCGCGGCAGCGAATGATAGCGGCGAAAAAAAACGCTGCAGTCTGCGTAATCCTTCAAACAAACTCAATCAAACACTTATTGCAATCACAGCAACCATTGTATGCCTATATAAATAGTACCAGTGCCTCCAGATGGTCAAGCCGGAAGCGGAGGATAGCATCAGCTACGGTGAACCGCGCCTGCGAGGACTTCGATTTGAAGAACATGAAGATCGACCAATTCAAGTGCTTGGTGTTTGTGTGTGGCTTCGAAGGTCATTCCTACGCGGACGTCCGAGCAAGGCTTCTTTCCCGAATCGAAGGCGAAACAGTAGAAGCTCCCATCACTCTCCAGAACCTGCTCGACGACTGTCAGCGGCTCGTCCCGTGGACAACCTGAAGAAAAGCCTCCGGAAAACTCCGCTAGAACAAGCCCTACTCACGTTCCTGCTAGTGTACCGCTCCGCTCCGACGGCAAATCTCCGTCTAAGATGTTCAGCAGAACAATATAGTAAGTACGTACTGTATCATCATTGCTCAGGCCAATAAGAAGAGATAAGTCACCACATACAGCGACAGGGCGGTGCAAAACGATGCTTTCAACCGGAAGCGGTCATGGGAGGTTTCCAGCACGGAAATTCCGTGTACGCGAAGATCCACCGAGCGAACTCCTGGCTGTGGAAATCAGCGACTAAATTGAGTAGTAAAGCAGTTAGTTTAACCGATTTGCAACAAGCGTGCTACAACCAGCATGTCATCTTGTATTCCAGAAAGAAGTCCAGTTGATCAGTCTACCCCATTATCCATTCTCTTCGATGGATTCGGATTACCAGCTCCAGTGGAGGCTCCGCTAACTGGCATTCACGCCAACACCGCAGCAGTTCGAAGCAAGGATGGATCCAATCGTATCATAAATCATTCGTTGCACGCTATTTTTTGTTTCAATAAACGCACAAAATGAGAAGTTCTGCTTTACCTTTCAAACCGAAAACTGATGGGGCAAGGTAAACATTGAATGAACATAGCATAAACTTCGTCGCCTTTCAATTGTATTCGTGTTCATCACTGCTTGCTTCTACAATTGATTGATTCGTTCATTGGCTTCTGTTGGTTATTCATTTCCGTTTCATGATTCGATTGAGTGCTACTTGCTACTGCTCGAAGCTTCCGATCGGATCACTTGGTGATTGTATGGTGTCGCGTTCAAAGCAAAGCCGAAAACTCAAGGAGAAAATAATTCTACATTCATTTGAAACTGTTGTGAAACTGTTATTTTCCGCAGTGCGGTGGACATTGTTAGGGCCCGCAAATGTGGATATGAACAGAAAAGGACATTTTTTGTGGGTAAATTTAAGCAGCACTTCCAGAGTAACCACCCAGACGTCCTGGAGGAATTGGTATTAGAAGACAAAGTTGATGAAGAACCTGTGCATAATAAAAAAAAGGAAGAGCCTGTGCAGAAAAAGCAGAAGCAAAGAGTATCCACGTTGTTAGTGAACATGGAAAAACGAAATGCACTTCTTGGACTGCTTCAGTTGTTGGCAGTCATTAACATGCCTTATAATTTTATTGATTGGGCTGGCTCTAAAACTTTGTTTGGAGGGCGTGCGGATTTCAAATGACACGTCATCGTGTTGTGAAATTCGTTCAAACAGCTGCTGCTACAATATTCGATACCACATATGAATCTGATTGATTTTGAATGCGTCATTTTACGATGAAACAATAATGCCGATAGAGATATTATTTTTACGTGTTAAGACACCGCTACCTGCCAAAACTACTACAATGAAAAGAGCGCTCCAGCGCTCAGCTGTTTCAAAACGTTAAAAATGTAATTTAGATGGTACGGCATTACCAACCCGGATGCAGTGGATTCCCAGTCCGGCACTGAAGATCCTTCACATGCCACTCAAAAAAATGTATGCATTCTTGTTGAACTATAAAACAGGCGAATGCTTGGTCAACGAACGATCATTCACGATATGGTTATTTAACCCTCCTCAATTGAGATTTTGATAACGATTTTTCTCGCATGTTATGTGATATAAAATTCATAAGGTGTGCATAACACATTGTGTGAATAGTCCTTGGAAACAAAGGGGGGGAGTAAGATTCAAACGTTAAACTCTAAAAACCCTTAGCACTTTCATGCAAACTAGGCCACCAACACAATGAATAACATTTCGCTAAAAATGATGGTGATGCTAGTTTCCGTGGGGGTTCTGACACTTTTGAGATATTTAAGTTTGAAATCTTACTTCCCCTCTTTGTTTACAAAATCAGATACGTCGTTTTGAATAAGTTGTGGAGACTTATCGGAAACGTGTGACAGGAAAATTAAAAATAAAATCTAATTGAGTAGGCTGATTTTTTCCCGGACGGTACATACTTAACCAAACTTCCAACATTTTCATTCCAGCTAAAAGACAATGAATGATTCTGTTCAAATGACTGATATCAGCTCTCGTATCTGAACATTATCATCTGGCGATCCTTCTAGGTTGTATTTCCACAGCCACTCAATCAATGAAGAGTGAATCACGGGTAGGTAGAGCTGTTCTCCGTTCGACTTGCTTGGTGGAATGAAGTAATCTACATTGGTTTTGTTTGTTCTTACGAAGTGAGGAGATTTTCGCATAGCTTACTTAAAGTTTTATTTCGTATCACGCTAAGTTGATTACACTCAAATCAAATGATTATACCCAAATCTAAAGGTAAATTAATACTCTTAGAATCATACAAAGCATCTCAACATTTCATCCATTTCATTCACACATACTCTGTATACTACAGGTCTTAGTTGTCACTGGATCACCATGGAATCAAACATTCTCAATCATCACTTATATCAATCACAGTAACCATTGATTGCCTATATAAACAAGACCCACTGACACCTCAAGGTTGATCATTCCAGTTTGAACAAGCGACACGTTCTGTTCTGTTTTTCGCTTGCGCTCTGAAAAGCTTTTGTGGTGTTTTTTCGTTCGCTCTTTCGTTGTGGTGCGTGGTGCACTGTATCCTCTCGCATTGTGTGATACACAGTCCGACCCCGGTATGGGGAAGCCGCAGCGTAGTGACGTCGGCACAAGCTTGACTGGGAAACGTTCCCGATTGAACTCACCCGATGATGCGCTCTCATCGAAAAAGCTTTTAGCTAATAACCGGTACGCCGTTCTGGAGAACGGCGATACACCGAAAATAGAGAAGAAGGAGAAAATGCCACCGCTGTTCGTCAAGGGATTTCCGGAAGGCCTACGGGATAAGGTGTATTTCTACATCAACAAAGGCCTGGGGTGCACAATTCAACTTTGGTCTTGGCATTGTACCATTACAACGCTGTAAAGGAAATCCTGAAACAGATGAATGTCCAGTATATCACGCACGACATCGAAGACAACAAACCATTCAAGGTGGTTTTGCGTGGCCTTCCGGAGAAGAAAACGGAGGAACTGGCCGACGAATTAAAGGCCAATGGGCTCAAACCGGTACAAATAAATAAGATGCGTCGGCATGACATCTCTAGAAGCTATCGGGATCAACTGTACCAAATTCACTTCGAGAAGAACTCGACGTGCATGAAGAACCTCCAAAACATCAGAGCCTTATTCCACATCGTCGTCAAGTGGGATCGCTACCAACCGATTCACCGTGATGTCACTCAGTGCCAGATCTGCCTAATGTTTGGACATGGCACCAAAAATTGCCACATGGCGAAGCGATGCCTCGATTGCGGCAAACATCATGGACCCGATGCCTGTGAGCGAATGGAGGATGCTGATCCAGTGTGTGCTTGAACCCCACGAAATTATTCTTCCATTACTGCCGTGACGCGCATATCTGTCGCATATTTGCTTGATTTCCTATACATATGGGACTGATATGCGATTCACGGCAGACCAAATCGAATCAGGCTGGCAGAATTGGATTTCCTGTCAAGACAACCACCAGCACAGTCCACATCAACGCACAAAATGTATGGTATTTCTTTCAAGTCCCATTTTTATCTACTTTATTCTATCTATATTAGGTCTTTTCAAATGTTTACTCGATGTATTCTACATTTTTACCAATGACATCTTCAAGACGACGCCGGAGGCTAGAACACGCCTTTCGAACGCAGTCCTCCGACATCGCCTGCCATGACAGACTTTAGAGTCTTCACAGGCATGTGCTTCAACATACGCCTAAATCGAACAACTCCAAAGGGTTTAGGTCCCAACTGCAAGGGGGCCACAAATGTTTCGGACAAAACTTCATGTTTTCCACCAGCCATCGTTGGGTCTGATTTGGCATGGCCTGTTGTAGGACAACGTATTGATCGTCAGAGAAGTTGGCCTTTACCCACGAAAGCATTTGGTCCTTCAAAATTCCGATTGCGGTCATGATTTTAACACCAGCATCAATGAAAATAGGCGACATTTTCAAACCGTTGGACGCCACCAATTCAAGAGAATCTCCTTCAAAAAGCAAGTTCACACTTACAGCACTAGAATCGAGCCCTCGATTGACAAAATGAACCCAATAACCCAGGGGTCGAAGAGACCGCCTTCGTTTCGCGGAAATGTTGCAAAAGAGAGGAAGCAGTTCAATGCTACAAATCCAAATCGTTTCACTTGGGTGCCCTAATGGTTCCTTCCTTTGACATAAAATATATGGTTTAACTGTCAAAAGCTGCCGCAACGCGCCGTTGTGCTCCCCATTGTAGCAGGGCCTTTCTACTGCCGTTACACGCATAATTGTCTAATGTTCTATTAGGTTCCCTATATATATGGGGAAGTTATGCTTATAACGGCAGTATATGTTATGTAATACTAGCTTCGGCTGGACAGATACTATGTTATGTAATAAATATTTACTACATTTTGGCATAGTCATTTGATTGCTTACTTTGTGTTAGGCAATTTGGCTGAAAGTAATGTGGATTGGAGCTACATGCTGTTCTTTATTTACAGACTAAATTTTGATTTGATGTAGGGTCAAAATATAGGGATATAGGAACAAAATGGATAACAATTACCTGTTTTGCTCCGCATTCTAGAGAGCACTTACCACCTCTCAAGTGTCTGGAAACCCCTTGCGGGATCAACCGGTCCACTTTCAAACTCCTCCAAGATCTTCGGGTAGTTGCCACGGTGTTTCTTTTGATGGGCTTATTCGGGTGATGCAGATCCGGACCACATTGTATGTGCCACATGGTATTGCTCGCGGTTATGGGGTAGAGAAGAGAACAGAAGAAAGCAGAAAGTAGAGAAGCCATTAGTGATTGGTAACATGCATTGCGCATGTAAGATATTCATGGTGATATTCTCACAACGGCCGTTAAGAATGATGCATATGAGAGATCGTTGCCGCTGGGTTTCCAGACGTTTATTTATAGACGACTACGTTTTACTACGACGAGACGTTTTACTACGTGCTACATTTGGGAATATCAGGGCAATGATCCTCCATTGAATATTCAAGTGATCATTACAAGCTGTCCATTTGATTCAGGCACTTTTGAACGTTGATTTGAACAGGCTGCCGTTCACACGTGAAATCTGCCTCGACCAGGTCGACAGAGAGCGTCCATACCTCTATCTGAACCGAAGGGCAGGCCACCAACCGGATGATTTGTATGGAACTTAAACTTCACTTTCTCCGGAAAATCCTTAAGTATCCTCAAGTTAACCAAATCTTCTTCTGTAAAATTAGGTAAGCATTACGTGTCAGTGAATTGTACGTAAAACATCAGATAACATTTATGAGATTTTCCCGCAGAATGTGGATTTACGAGGAAATCACGTAGCTCTTACGTGAATTCCAGGTGTTTATAACCACAGGACTGAAGCTGCATCCACGAACTACAATCCGAAAACTTGGTGCTGCGTGTGGTGCTAATTTGACAGCTCTGTTTTCTTGAAGGCTATATGCAGCAAACACAATATTCGCGGCGGAAGTTTTCGTGTTTTGTCGTTAATTTGATTCGAGAGAAAAATCTTCCACGTTGTTCTTAGTGATAACCACTTCATATCACAACGTTAGTATTTTTTCATTGTTTATCAGCCAGGTATTATAATGTTTGGTCTAAATTAATGATACTAGTAAATTGGTAGAAGAAATATTGTAAAGAAATATAATCCGTTGTGAATCGAGCTTAAAATTTTAAAATCGTCATTAGCGCCACACCAAAAGTGGCCGGCTTCAAGAACTAACGCTTTCTTCAGTCCTCCTTTATTACTGGTTTTGGCAATGGAAAAAAGTTGCGTGCGTTTCACGTGGAAACAACGAGTCCATTTTTTTTAGTGTGATGTAGCACTTGAAAGTAAACATAAACAAATACCCTGTCAACAGAAAACAGTTAGACAAATTAACCCAATATTGAAGCTAAAACATTTTCGCATTTTTCCCTGCCGCATTCTGTACTTCCCGATTTTTTAACTTCTATGTTCAAGAAATGACGCGCATCTTCGAGATTGTGGACGACAATATTCTTCAGTTCAGGAAATATCTTGAATTCTTGATCCGACAGCGGGACAATTACCACATCATCTACGTTGATGAAGATATACGTGAGTACTACACTCATAAAAGAAACAATGATAATATCTATGTGTTTTTTTTGCAATATAATCAACAAATGAAACCTATTTGTAACCACACATACTTCTTATGTGTTCAAATAACCACTATGTGTGGCCACACATACTTTTCATTTGCCACATAAACTTCTCAGAAGGTTCTGTGTATGTGTGAACAAATGAGTATTATGTGGCATTTTACACGGATTTTTGCCAATAAATGTGTGTGGATTATTTCCCGTGTATTCCTCTTGTGTAGACACAGACACGGATCCGCTTCGGACTGACTGTACTAATCCGATCGCTTCGAAGACCGAGTCAACCTTCCGGTTCCACGTGCAGATTGCTTAAATGCGTAGAGGCCGCATCTTAAACGGCATTGTTAACATTGGCTCATCAAAACAAACGTATAACCCATGTAGATGGTTTCGTCCAAAACTCCGCACAGGTATGCTGTTTTGAAGTCCACATTCTTTACACTCATGTTCGAAAAGTAACTTGCTTCGCCACTGGCGAACACCGTACCGAACTTCTGTGTGAATCCTAGTGCAAAGTGACGTTCCTAGTGCCGAACAGTTCTGTCCTGATCAGCCATGTAAATTCGATTGCATTTGTACCTGGAGGAATCTTGACGATTTCTCACATATCGTTCTCGATCAACGCTTGATACTTTTCAGCCATACGCCTCAGCTGGAGTACGTGGATCGGTTGCTTCCTTTGCCTTTCTTGCGAGTAACTTTTTTCTTCAATGTTACACGGAATTCATCAAATTTGCACACTCTATGATGTTCTTCGCCCAAGATATAGAGTGACAGCAGTATGTTTACTGGCTGGTAAAATTATAAATTCGACAAAGATTTTTCATTAGGGCCTAACTGACAAACAATGGCTTTTCTGCGATTATCTCGTCATTTAGAACTCGCCTAATCAATCCACCACGGTCATTTTGAAGAGGAAGAGCTCACCTATCCGATAGAATTGGATGTTTACATGGGTAGCCTTTGTGCCACGCGAAATTTACGGAACAAGCCAGTTAGGCCCTAATGGAAAATCTTTATCGAATTATCGTTTCGTAAGAAGCTCTCATTTCAGGCAAGATAGGTCGCAGTATTTGGAGGAGGAATTGGGCTCCGATTGCGGTAAGTAGTTTCATTCAAGATTGTTTCATTGTTTTTCTTTTAGGAAG
Organism: Aedes koreicus; assembly: GCA_024533555.2. Lineage (NCBI taxonomy): Eukaryota > Metazoa > Arthropoda > Insecta > Diptera > Culicidae > Aedes > Aedes koreicus. The sequence continues at coordinate 860,711 of JAHHFK020001273.1, read as the reverse complement.
ACGAGAAACAGAATAACCCACGGAGTTCAGGTTCTCTGTGGGTGATGTCAGAATATTCCAAACATTCGTTGGCTGTTATTGGAGGCACCTCAACAACGCTGTCGAGCAATTGTGATGAATCAAAATTGAAAAGTTCTGCATCTGGACTAAAACATTGATTGACTGCCGAACGAATTACCTCCAAAAAGAGACCAAGCCGGTTCGACCAACCGCAAATTTGTAAACTTCAGTTTTGTGCTAGGTCCGGCTTGGTTTCTTTTTGGAGATGATCCGTTCGGCTGTCCATCAATGTTTTAGTCCAGATGCAGAACTCTTCAATTTTGATTCATCACAATTGCTGAAACGTTCGACAGCGTTGTACACTGTTGAGGTGCCTCCAGTAACAACCAACGATAGTTTGGAATATTCTGATATCACCCACAGAGAACCTGTACTTCGTGGGTTCGTCAGAAAAGCTTCCAAGATAGTCTTGGAGTGTTTTCTCATTGCAAGAGATCAGCCACCTGATACGAGGAACGGCGTTCCTCATCTGCGCTTCGATTTAAAAAATGTCATCTTTTGTTAAATTTCCAAGTGCTTTGGTAGCAGCAAGGTCTTGAAAATTAATGGTATTTTTCATGTGCACTGGTACATAGCCAACCTCTCTTTCTGCCAAAACGTACCCTGTAAATATTTTTTTTTTCAATAATTTCATCGTCAAAAAATACTTACCAAACGTTCTAGGCTAGTAGGAGTCGCTGAGGAATTTGTATCAATATTTACATTGCACATTTTCGCAACCAAGAAATATTAATTTAATGACCAGCGGGTGAGGATTACCACAACGTTGATACGGTAAACTTTCACGACAGAATTTTCTTGTTTTGATTATGCAATTTCACTGTCAAAATCTAGTTTTACCAAAGGTAGGAATAATCACAATATGAATCCAGTGAATAAGAGGTGCTCATATTTGCTCAGAGTTACTCAGGATTGCTCAGTGTTTTTTATGATTAATATCTGAATGCTTCAACTCGCGAATAGTACTGCGACACATCAAACTCGTCTACCGGGTTGTAATCGCCAGCTTCATCTTCATCTTGCTCAACACCTTCTTTTCTCTTTCGATCAACATCTTCGACTGTACTTGGAGCCGTTTCTCGAAAAATATGTTTTGCTGGAACAGAATCCGGACAGACTTTTTTTTCGCGAAATCGAATATCCATCGTTTGGAGTATGCATCACTCTCATTAATAGATGAGCGGTTACGCATGTTGCGAGCCACCCTCCACAAGGTGGTCATTGAGGTTTCTCATGAAAGTCCCTCGACAAAATTTCGCCAATAATCGCGTTTTTTGCTTTGAGTTCAGTTGTTTTAGCTCTTCAAGCTTTGAATATTCCTCAAAGTAAAGGGTGTTCCGATCAAAATTTGGTCAAACAGTATTGTGTGTGAGTCGATCAAAGTTTTTATTGATAAGTCCAATTCTTTTTCGTTTTCAAGTTCAGTTAATACAGAATACAGGAGAAATATTCAGCTAACCTTCCCTTTTACCGAATGCGAATTGCCGGGTCTTTCGTTTAACACCTGCCATAAGATTTTGCCCTTGTCCACTTTATTCGCCGCAGAACGCCAGTTTGCCTTGAACTGTTTCTCGCTCACGTCAACTTTTTTAGTTTTCTTGAGGTTCCGCTTGACGATGGCCCAATATTGATCGATTGGGCGTAGCTCTGGCGTGTTGGGAGGGTTCTTGTCCTTGGGCACCACTTGAACGTTGTTGGCAGCATACCACTCCATGGCCTTTTTTCCGTAATGGCAAGATGCCAAATCCGGCCAAAATAGAACGGAACAATTGTGTCGCTTCAGGAAAGGCAGTAGATGTTTTTGTAGGCACTCACTCAGATAAATTTCCTGGTTGACGGTTCCGGACGCAATGTAAACGTTGCTCTTCAAGCCACAGGTACAGATGGCCACCCACAACAGATATTTCTTCTCGAACTTTGACAGTTTAATGTGCTTGAAAATATCTGCCATCTTTCCCCGTCCGGTTGCCGTATAAAATTCCTGTCCAGGAAGCTGTTTAAAGTCTGCCTTGGCGTAAGTTTCATCGTCCTGTACCACGCAATCAAACTTCGTCAGCATCGTCGTGTGCAACTTTCGCGATCGTGCTTTGGCCGACGTGTTTTGTTTATCGTCGCGATTTGGAGTCACCACTTTCTTGTAAGTCGACAGTCCAGCTCGTTTTTTAGCTCTATCCACGGTTGAAGGCGCCACTCCCGTCTTCTTTGCGACATCTCGGACGGAGAGGTTGGGGTTCCGCTCGAAACAGCGGGCAACTCTTTTTGTCGTCGCTGTGGCCTCCGGCTTTCGATTTCCCCCCGATCCAGCTTTTCTGGCTGTCGACAAACGTTCACCGAGCACTTTTAATACGTTGGTAACAGTTGATTTAGCCACATTCAACAATTTCTCCAACTTGGCGTGAGAGTAGTTTGGATTTTCGCCATACACGCCTCTTCCTTCGACGACATTTCGATAACTGAATTGCTAATCTCAAAATCAAAATAGAGGCATGATGCTTCACGCAGACATCTTCAAAATGAAAGGAAATGCGTCAAGTTTAAGTCGACCAAATTTTGATCGAAACACCCTTTATGTGGAAGTTATTTGTCGACGGAAAGCTTTGAAAGCGTCAGATTATTGTAAATACGATTTTGTACATGCGCCGTCCCAGCCAGGTGTGACTGTTCGCTTTTGGAAGGGTGCCCTTGGAATTTTGTGTGTGCTTCAAATGAGTTTTTGTAGCTCAAATCGGCAAGGAACCAATGTTCTTCTAACGGTGGAAGTGTGGCGAGATTATTTCCTCATGTTTACATTTTTTTCTGGCCCTTACAGAACAGAAGTTCGCTACATGGCCGTCTCTTAAGTATTAAAAGTCAATTGAGAAGAAGTATGCAAGAATGTTTAGTCTTTGTGGTACGTTCGCCGATTGCAGTCAGCTTGATACTCTTTGTATACCTTAAGTTTTCGTCCTAGGTTTTAAATTGAATCCTCTCAATCTTCGAAACCCCATGTTCGCTCTCGATGTTGACCAATGTCCTGTTCTTTGAACTCTCTTGGAACCCCTCTGATAAAGCATATGAGTTTCCATCGAATTTTTCCCTAAATGTTGCTCATTCTTTGCTATGGATTGAATTAATCGTATTAATTATCCAAACAGTGCATAAAGCATAGCAGATCGCTACATCCTTAGATTTTATTAATGAAACCAAGGTGTCTGTTAACTTTACCTAAGTATGCAGTGGTTGAGAAATTTAACAACATCGAATCCTGATAAATAAGATCGTCTACATAAGCGACATACACCGCCGATAAACTTTAGTTTACTAACTCAACTAATGAATGGTTCTCCAACGCAAACCAATACCAACTCACCTGAAATCCATTGTTATCCGCATTCTGCAAGTCCAACTCCCACAGCTCGTTTTTCCAGTCCCTCGGTCGGGAAAATCCCTTCAGCGCCTCCCGCAGATCGCCCTCCGGATTGCGGAACTTTATCTTCCTATCCGATGGCCAAGCAATCTCCGTCCTCAGCATCGGAACGGGACCATACTTCTCCGACACCAGTTCGAACGTATCGCTAAACAACGAGTTGGCAATCGCTCCACAGGGGGCCACCGGTTTGTCCAGGTTGTCATCGACGTACGCAAAAGGGGCGCAATCACTCGACGGGGTCATCGACAGGCGACCCAATAGTTGATCGTCGTCCCGGGATTTCACGTACCGCCGGTGGTTCTGGTAGTAGTTGGTCAACCCGTAGTACATGTACACCTTGCCGAGGAAATCCTTCTCCAGAGTAAAGTTCACCACACACGAACATTCGGGCGAAGTTTTTAGCACTTCGGAACAGGTGTCGTTCAAGCTACCCGCTTGGATGCAGTTGGTGTAATCGTACACGAACTCCGTAATCTAAAAGGAAATTGAACTTGAAGATTGGCAACTAGATTGATTTTCTATGATTAACAAATCAACTTACGGCATTGGAGAAGTAGAGCAGCGCCACTCCAACGGGGATGAAAGCGATACCGATCACGAAGAATGCAGGAAGGACGGTACCCGCCGTAAGCACGGGTTGCCATGCCGGAAGTCGTTGCTGCTTAAAAGCAGAGTCTATGGCAAAGATACCAAAAACAGTGAGTAAATATTGGGCAAGTTTAAGGCTATGACTCATACCAGGTCAAATCCATTAATTGATGAAAATTGGACAGACAATTTTTATGCATGGCTATTCTAGGAATCATAAAATTCCAAAATATAAAACGTTTTCGTAACGTTTGGAAAATATATTGAAGAACATTCCAAAAGTGAAAAATCAATAACTTCCTTGTTTTCTTGACGGCCCCGTACACCAACAATAGCACAACTCTCACCTGAGGGTCGTTTCGACTTGGGGATGTCCCCACCGTCCACTGTGTCTGGCATCGTGCGGACACTGCTGGATTAGCCTTCCGGATGCTTCGCGGATTAGAATAGAAGGCTTTTCACGGCTTAATTTCACTATTTTCCACCAGTACCTTTCGCTGTGATTTTGTTGGACGACGGAAGAGTGACGAAGTTTTTCATTTAGCTTTGCACTAAAGGGGACAGTCGAAGATGTCGTAACGAATTTGACAGCTGAAAAAGGCCTCATTTCAGGGGTGTAGTCCAGCAGTAGCAATAGTACACTGAAAATAATCGATCTTGCTTCTCGCTGCTCGAAAATGGTATTATCTTCGCAACAGAAAACCGGAATAACCCACTAGCGCCAAACGATTTGACTCTATTTCCCTACGTTTGCATTGTGACGCATCTAGAGCGCTGTACAGCGCATCTGATTTGCTCCACAGCGCACTAGATGCGACCCTTTGCTGCTATATGAAAAAGCAGTCAAATTGATTTGCGCGAGTGATTTTTTTCCGGTTTTGAACTGCAACGAGAATTGATCATTGCACGATGGCGTCATCAATGCATTTCTGACAGTTCAGGGAGCTTGTTTACGTGGACGTGGCAAAATTTCGGTAAGGTCGGTTTGAGTTTCTCTGCTCTAATTTTTTAACCATTGAATCATAGACTGACTCTAAGGCCAGTAGGTCCCGAACAAATACGATATTTTTCTTGGCTCAGTCAGTACTAGCACATCGGTCCCAAGCTCGGTCCCAAGCTCAATGATTCACCCCTAACGACGTAGCTCACACCAACACATTCTCAAATGTTGTGTCAAAATAACATAGTGAATCAAAACAACAGCCAAGATACTAGTACCGGAAGGTACCGAAAAGCGCAAGAATTATTGCAAGGTGCAGACTGCAGGTATACTTCGGACCTAGGGGTTCTACAACAGTGAACCAATTTCAAATCGCTAGTTGCACATTGATTGTTGATTGAAGTAAAATAGCCAGAAACCATTCACCAGTGCAATTTTTTCAAGGGGTCGGACTTCCTGATCATTTGATCAGATCTATTCTTTTTTCATTCCGATCGTTGACAAAGATCAGAAGATTTAAAATCTTTTATGGCAGTTTGATACAAGGAGCTATTTTATTGTAGTGTTTTAACAACATACTTGTCAAGCTAATTTATTTAATTTGGCAGATTTCAAAAATTTTCTTTGAACATTTTGCTAGACTGAAGAAAATGTGTATGTTGTATTATTAAGATCAGTGGCACAATCTCGTCCGATCTTTTGAAAAGATTTGAAATCTTTTGAAGATTTTAAATTGACCAGATTGACCGACCCTTTGAATTTTTTGCATCATGTTCTGAATCGAATCGTGCACTGATAAAAAAGTAATGATAATACCTACACACAAAGAATAATGATTGTTTGAATTAAAAATAAACCATTGCTCAAATTGAAAAGTTGCGTTGATTCTTTTTCGTAGAAAGCGGTTTGCTTTCGCAACAAAAACGTTCAAACTGTCAAATCAAAAAAATTCTGCTTGGTTCATTTAAAAGTTGAAACTTTCAAAACGAATTGTAGAACTGTCAAATCGAAACCGTGGCATCGTTGAAAATAGAAACAAATTATTTTTATTCCAAAATAAACTTTCAACGAGAAAGTGTCGTAATAAAAATAAAAATATGCCATTTGGATTGAAATAAAAAATGCTTTTAACATTAAAAGGTTTATTTTTCAGATAAATTGTAGCATTTTCAAACTGAAAGCGTGGTATGGAAGCAAATTATTTTTATTCCAGTATGATATGATGTTTGGATTGCAATAAAAATGGTTGTAACATAAACAGGTTTTTCTTTTAGATTAAGCTTTATAACTTTCACATCCTACCTCAAACAAACTGCAGGTAGTCTGTCTGACCGATTCTTTCTAGCACATAATTGCTAAGGATTCTTATATGTAAATCGTAGAATGTCATCCGCATTCGTCCACTGGAATGGCAATCCGCATTTCTCCATCCTCACGCAGTTCTGACAACAACTCGGCTTATAGGTGCTCCGAAGGTACTCCCAAATCACGAACAAATTTCTTCAATGTTTGTTCCATGCGCAGTCAAATGTGATCGACTAGCGATTGTAGCTTATCAATAGGATTCCATTATCACCCTTCGCCTGGAAATTATAGAAGCAAAAGAATTACTCACTTTTCGGAACTACTTTAATCGAAAACACAGCCGACGTACTTTTTTTTACAGAAAATGAACACGAACAAACCATGGATTTTTGCCATTAAATATATGTGGATTTTTACGCGTGTATACAATCCAGAAAAAGATAATGTAAAATTTCACTTCTTCGGTTTTGATTCTAACACCTTGTAAACAACCTCCCTGAACTGTCAAACAATTGAGGTTAATACAATCCGTGCAATTATCTATATCAAGCCCCTGGACGCAGATGCGCTAAAGTCGCCGAAACCAGAGCGATGGATCATCAAATTTATTCACTGTCACGCAGTTTATATGTCTAGCCCACGACCTGTATTCCAAGCTCTGGCAATTAGGCTTTTTGTCGTTTAATCACCTTTCCCTTTCTGGCACATGCAGTGAAATGGTAGTTTGTTTTCCTCCAAATGATTTTTCTTCTTACTTGCACTATTCTGATCTAAATGGCACTGTAGTGTGCGTGCGTTAAACGTCACTATGCCTTATGTAATTCAAAACTGGAGCAGTTTAGGGCCTTTAGTAAACGTATGTGAATAGGGCTTCAAATGGTGAGTCGACCTCTGGTCCTCACAAGTTCCTACCTCACGCCTACACGAGTCATATGATCACAGAAGACTGCCAGCTGAAACATGGAGACGCTGGTTGGCGCAGCCTGCGCAATGTCGTCATCTTGACAAGAACGAAGTGAGGAGGTGCGACTGAAGATCGTGTTCCTGTAAATCATTGTGTTTACCCATACCTGTAATATATTGTATCATATTATTTTGCATTCTCGTTTGATTAAAAATTTCAGCACGCTTTGGAATCATTTTTGCATTCCAAAACTATTTATCTCAAGAGCCTGGAGCAACATGACAAGCATCAAAGGCTCAATTTGTTTCTAAGCATTTCAGCATAACATTTACTTTAAAATTGAATTGCAACTACTATATTCATAAAAGACTGGCATGCGCTTATAAGCAGTATAGGATTATATTTGATTTTTTTTTTTTTTTTGTGATATTATGATAAGATAAGCCATTTATTTCAGAAATCATCAAACCGTGCGCTTCGATCACTGCAATTGCTATATTTGAAATATAACAAGAACATTATAAAGAAAATGTAACAACATGTCTTTATAAAATAATATCTTTTATTGTAATTTTATCTTTGGTATTTGTAATGATCTATTCTGTTTCTAGCTTTTCCAGGACTAGTAGGATATTAATACATACCTAATTTTTATTTTTCAGTAATGGCTGACCCACAATTGATACGTTACGGATGCGTTTGCTTGAGTTTGACAGTTTTCCCATAGGTTTTCTGTCATATTAACGTCAATGGAACACAAACGTATCAATTGTGGGCCAGCCATAACAATCCAGTGGATGTCAATTTATTTTTTTAGTTCCTTGATTATTGAGATTTTCAGCCCTGGGCTGGTTCATCTCTCGTCGTAGTCACTCAAATACCTTTGGGATATTTTCGTAACTTGTCCGGGGTGAGATTTAAACTCGTGATTTTGGCGTGAGAGGCATGGATGCTAACCACTACGACGGGGTCTCCCCTATAGGATAAAAAATGTTTTTTTTACCAATATTTTGTCCTTCTGTTTTTTTATTTCCTCCCCCCTTTTTACCATGTCCAGATAGAATTAGTTTTTTTTTCTTTTACGTTTTTTTTTTTTTGTGTGTGAGGAGAAAAAGATTTGAAAAAAACGAGTAAAGTATATTTTTTTTGTTTTTTGTTTCTTTTAATATTTGATCAGCTAATAAAAGCAAATGAGTCCTATACGAATAAGATTAAAGATGAGCTTAAAGGTTTTATCCTATGAATATACTTGCCACACAATCATACTAATGCAAAAATGGTACCTGGCATCGAAAGCTCTCAATTAATAACTGTGGAAGTGCATTTAGAACACTAAGTTGAGAGCAAGCAATAAGCTAATCGTGAAAGCATTTTTTCAGTGTAGTCTTCGGAAGGTCCTCATTGAGATCGACTGATCACGTAGGCTCTTTCCTCGGGGCAACTGGCTGAAGATAGTCCTGCAGACATAGGTTATCCTTGCACTGATGGTGGGTAATTATCACATGACATCATCACATTTCGTGAACTAATGTTAAAATGTGTTAACAATGACTAATAAAACACTAAAAATGGAAGGTCCATTCTTAAGTAAAGTTCTGAACTATTCGAATTTCTTCTAAACACAAGCGTGGAAATTGTGACGATAACAGAAACATGGCTGAAAAAAACTAATTGTCTATATCATAGTGACCTTTCCTGCGTACATACTTAATTATATTTACTGATTAATTTCTGATTTCTCAACAGCTGAGCTCTAGGTAGTCACCTCGGTAATCAATTTCGGATTCCTCGGTACTGCATAACGTTTAGCGGTATGTCAAAAATTTGCTAACTGATCTTCAAAATTAACAGAACACTCCTTTAAAAAAAAAGCCAAACATGTCGCTACACCATTATATTAAATAACCGGGAACCTTAGTATTATTTTAACAGTTTTTTTTTTGTAATTTACTACCAGCAAATCCGCAAAATTTGGGCGGAATATCTGTAAATCAAATACGGCAGCAGGGTAAATGCACCCTTCTTTTTGGGGAAATGCCCCTTAAACTTTAAAAATGCTCCTTAGATGCGTTTGCCCGGTATAATGCAATCGGAGGTATTTACCTTCTGGTTAGCGCTTGCCGGTTGTTTTGACGGGTCTTAAGTTTCTTAAAAGATTGTATAGCGGAGTTTCGCTCTGCAATCTTTGTGGTAGTTAAGAGGGGTTTAAATTTCATTTTGACGAGTCTTAATTTCATTTCAAAGGGTCTTAATTTCGTTTTGACGACTCTTTAATTCAGAAACTTAAAACCCGTCAAAACTATGCAATCTTGAAGAAACTGAAGACCCGTCAAAACACCCGGCAAGCGCTAACCAGAAGGTTAATACCTCCGATTGCATTATACCGGGCAAACGCATCTAAGGAGCATTTTTCCAAAGTTTAAGGAGCATTTCCCCAAAAAGAAGGGTGCATTTACCCTTTGCCATCAAATACCGAAAGACATGGTAATTTATTAACCCATTTTTTACAGTGATAATAAAAAATAATTTCACAGCGAGGATCCATTCCTTGGTATGTGCACTTTTCGCGAGTATTCTTCACTCATATATGGGTAAACTGAACTTAGCGTGTTAGGCTTTTTGACGTTTAATCATCTTTCCCTTTCTGGCACATGCAGAGGAATGATGGTTAGTTTTCCTCTAAATGATTTTCCTTCTTAGGGAACGTCCATTAATTACGTCACGCAAAACTTGACTTTTTATAACCCCCCCCCCCCCCCCTTTTGTCACATTCTTATGGGTCAAACACAATGAGAACGGTAGAACGGCAAAACGGAAACGGAAAATTTTCCAATGCATGGAATGTAACGTATGCGCCCACAATGACAGCGCAACGGTAAAAACGGTATAGTACTAAAATGCGTTTTTTTCCAAAAATTTGGAAAAAAACGGAACGACAAAGCGGCAAAGCTGAATTGAAACATTGAGCGTACACAGAGAGGAATTTGATGGTCAATTTTACCATTATTGGGGGTTAGGATGACTATTGCAGTATAGTGATTTTGAACCGACTATGATCATGGTCAAAACTACCATTAAAAATAGTTGATGCAACATTTTCCATACTGTCGGAATAGTCCTTGTTACCATGATCAAAGTCAAAAATGCCATGAACGTGGTGAATTCTACCATTTTCATGGTTATTGAAACCATTATATGCGATAGTCATCCTGACCATGATTTAATTGTCGGTACAACGATGAAATTTTTCTCAGAGTATGTAAATACAGAGATGCTACCTCCGTTGATTTGTCAGTAAATATTTTATATCCCGCATAATCACAAACCATTCCTGGACCATTTCCCTTATCGTTGTCGACCGTTTCCGTTATTGTTACTACATTTGCCCTTATATTTGACAACTATAAACTAACAATCTCCTATATAGTTTTAACAATATTTCAGAAGGTAAAAGGCCAAATAACAATATGGCGGTTAAGTTCAGTTACCATAAAAAAATGGCAATTTTCACGAACAAATTTTTTGCTGTAGTCTATGCCAAAAAGTTGGTATATATTCCAGATCGAGTGCAGGCAATAAAAAACCTCTCAATGACAATATGGCATACATTAACAATATGTGTTAATGTAGAGGCTATATGGTGAAAACAAGATTAAACTATTTGATAACAATAACATAAAATGTGATTATATATCTTACATTTGAAATGTAGTTTTGACTGTATAGCAAATTGTTTTTCGTTATGCGGGATTGTATTTGTTTTTAATTTAACCTGGCATTTTATATTTTATATGTTTTGAATTTCACCTGGCATCCCTGTGTAAAAAATTCACAGTATTGGAAAGCATCGGAGGTGCTGTTTAATAACACAAAAATCTGTTTAAAATACCGGAAGATGATTATTTCATCTTCCACTTTATTTCTCTGGTGAAAAACACCCTTCACTATACGTGAAAAGCAGCAAGGCCTACCGAAACGTCGTTACCAAAGAACAGATTTGGCTATTCTTGGCAAACAAAGTAAAGCTGACAAGTAAATAAATTATATTATTCTATGGTTTTTTTTACTAAGTTTTAATCTATTTCTTTCTCTCCTACTTAGTTGAAGATGCTAAGCGAAAGTGGAAGTATCTCCATGAGAGATACGTCAAGGAGTTACGAAATATTGAGAAGTCTTCTACTTCCGGCGCTGGTGCTGGCGGAGTGCATGTTCCAAAATGGAGATTTTTTGAGCTTTCTTTTTTGGCACAGCATTGTAAGATATCGACATTTGACATTTGAAATCGCCCACATATGAGAGGGTTCCGAGAATTCAGTACTTCCGAGGAAGTGGCCACTTCCAAACATTTGATATATTAAGTCGGAATCTTAGGCCGTGATGTGCGACGTGCGAGAAAGTGGCCTCTTTTTAGATCTGATGTGATCTAAATTCTTGCACCGCGTCTTCATGTATCATGCAGCACAATGATTTAAATTTTTGCATCTGCAAGAAAATTGATTCAAATGATGCATGTTTCAGATCACTTTTTTTTGGCTTTATCTGTTTTCTGTAGTAGTGCTGGGAACATTGCTATAGATAAAAAAGAATCGGATTTATCTGTCAAAGGAAGTAAATCGTGTAAACAAATGTTCTGAGTGAAGAAGAAATTGGTCCGATTAAATTATCATCCCAGTATGAAGGCCACAGGGGAGATTTTAGTTTCCGGTTTTATCGAGTTGAATCACGCGGAGCAGAAAAAGGAAGACAGTGCCGGATTTCGAGGTTCCCCTACCGGAGGTGTTGCAGGGTTTTATTCTGATTTTGGAGTGGGTGTAGAGAGGCGAAGTGGGTTATACTTTGAGGAATAATTATGCTTATTTTTTACTTTTAGACAATGAACGAAATGAGCTTTCGCAATAAGGTAATGCTGTTCGAGGGTTGACGCAAGCGAGAGCTTTACATTTGGTTGGCGAACGATGAAAAGGAACCGTCAGTTAAGTTCCTGGTTGAAGAAATCATAATAGGGGTGCTGAAGTGAACTGGAAGTTGTCTTCGTGTATCTCAACCCAGTTGTCAAGTTTACCAAGCAACCACATTTGGTAGTAATTAAAGAGCTCCTGATTCAGCTTTTTGGTGTCCCAAATCACCATACAAAAAAAAAACAACCATTCATTTACACGATCGGTTCCATCCAGCCAAATATCGACAGCTGATTTGGAAAGCCAAAGATAAATATCTGCACAAGCAGAAGCAGAAACTGAATTTAATGCATCGAAAAAGACCCACGATTTTGTCAAATCTACCTCGTAGTTGTTTTTCTTTTTGTTAATCTTGAATCGCTTTTTAAACGGGTCTAGCGAACTCCTTTCGCCCTTCATTGACATGCCTGAATTACGGCGATGTTTCTTTCCGTTGGTCGAATCTTTCTCGGAGAAGCGGAGATGGTCATACGATCACACATCGTTGGTTCAGAGCTTGACATATCCAAGACAAGCAAGCTCCCACTGCAGTTGCCCCAACTCCTCCACGGCTTGCACAATTCGCAGTAAATTGCAGACTTCTTCCATTGTATCAACTGAAAAATACACTAACTGATCAACAGTAGCAAACAAAAACAAACGCATGTGAGGCGATCACATTGTGGGTTACAGAATGGCAAAACGCAACGGCAGAACGGCAACGGTAATTTTAGTACATTGCGAATTGGTCGTTGTTACCGTTTTGCCGTTCTACCGTTCTCATTGTGTTTGACCCATTACCACACTTCTCCCTCCTTAAAAACTATCGAACATCATTGAACTGTATCTTAATGTTAAAATTATAAACAACAACATCAAATGAACATCGCAACGGCTAGCCGTAACTCAAAATAAAGTAGGATACAATCAATTTCTAAGGCCGTTTTCAGCGGTCGTGGTCTATTCTAAATTTTGACAATTAAATAGACCAAACGAAATTTTCCATTTTCACCGGTGCGTTCAAAATTTCATTTTCGAACAGTTTCGATTTAAAAAAAGTAAAACTGTCATACGATTTGTTTTATTTTGTTCCGAATTCGGAACGGAATCCAGAGCGTTCTAAATTTGTTTAGGGCAGCTGAAAAAAAATGGTGTAAAACAACAACAAGGGCAAAGTGCACTACCGCGTCGATCGCTCGCTCGTTTTTCGATAAGTCTGAAAAAAGATTTACGGTATTATCAAAAAGATTACTGACTTTGCTCAAGTTCTCCTTTTTTTTCTTAAGCTCTTTGAACTTTATAATAGCTTTTTTTTTATGAACTTCTGCTGGCAATGGTGGAATGCTGAACACTGAAGTTCTTTGAACTAAACTGATATTTTGAGAAATGTGTAAGTTCAAACTGTGTGTGTGTGTGTGTGTGTGTGTGTGTGTGTGTGTGTGTGTGTGTGTGTGTGTGTGTGTGTGTGTGTGTGTGTCCAATCTAACACCCATCGGCCGGCAATGGTATTATGGAAGAAATCTGTTTACAACAATCATTCAAGTGACCATTGGAAGCAGCTTTAATCCGGGAGCTAGAAAGTGATAGCTCTACTGCAGATCCAGCAACCCATTTCAGAATGTCTGGAGAGTCACGCCCATTCCGAGGTTACTTTCACATACAATAAGCCCCGCATGTAAACATTACCGATATCATTTGGATAAAGGCACAGCAACTCACTTCCAGATTTGGAAAAATTTCCAAACCAGGCACGTATTTAGTATTATTTGAAAATAAGATTATTTTGATATAGTTATAATCCGATAGATCTCACCCATGGCCGCCTCCTCAGTCACACTATCTTGTTCATTCGTAAAAATAAAATTGTTTTGACGTTGATTCGTAATTAATTTCATGCACTCGTGATTAAATAAGCGCAAAAATTAACGTTGCTAAACCGCCCGATAGATATGCAACTTGCATAACAAACTCTGTTCAACCCGTGGTAAATGCACCTAAAATTATGTGCAAGCTTTTCACTCGCCCATGCGCGTTGTTTTCGTTTGCTGCTTCTGACCAGCAAATGGCCGTTCTGTACATTGCAGTAGTATTCTTTTTTTTTTCACTCCACACTCTGCCAATAATGCAAATCCCCGCTATGAGGCGACTCTATATCGAGCTTCAAAACTGCTAATATTTATCGATTCACTCGCGACAAAGCGGAAAAACACTCTAAACTAATAATTTATGCCCGAGTGTCACAATATTAGCACTAATAACCAAAACTAAGTTGATGTAACTCTTCTTCCGGGTGCGGGGGCGAACCACAAAAACAAAAACAAAACAGGAAAATACTACCGACACTCACGCATTTCGATAGGGAATCGATTGTATTTACTACCGCTTACACAATGCACGCGGAGATTTTATGATTTCACTGTTAGTTCAAGTTAAATTACGAAATATGTAAGTTCAAACTTTGCAAAAAATCTGTGTACTTTGCAGCAGCTCTCTGAAGTTTGAAGAATTTCTGCGAACTATATTATGAAGTTCTTTGATGTCTGATGAAGTTTTGTGAATATGGCTAAAGTCTTACGATTATTAAGGGTAAGTTGAAAAGGAAGGGTTAACTTTTAGCGGAAGTAATCCATCCATATGATTATTTTTTTTTTTAATATACTAGTTACGTAAACACATATTTTCACTGCTATGACATGTTGTTAAAACAAGCCTAACGTGCTTTCACAGCTTTGTTTATTTTTGTCATGCATGATTTTGCTAACAAATATGTTTTACACGTTGCTTGAGTCTTCCTCAAAAAGTTGTACTTCCCATATATTGAATTTTGTGCACTTTCTAAGCATATGAAGGCTAGCAAGAGAGATGCTATAAAAAATCCCAGTTACAAATATGATTTTTCCAATGTATTTGAAGCATTTCAACTAGCACCACAAGTTTGCACTCCTTGGGGTAAATTGAAATAAGTACACAAGAGGAAGAGTGACACAAGTTTTGCCAAGCTGAAAAATTCCAAACCTCTCACACCTTACGCAATCGGCAAAAAAAGCCTAAAAAAAGGCGTGTAAAACCTATGCGACCTTTTAGGGGTTGCGCGAGCTTGGGTGCAGGATATTAGGGATTTTTCAACTCGGCAAAACGTGTATCACTTCTTCTGCTGAGAAATTACTTCCAGAGCCGGGTGTTGGTTCACGAGACAGTTATGGGGTAGACAACGATCAAGACGGATGTTTTGAAAGGATCCATCCTCTGGATCGGATTGTACAACAGTGTACTGATGTTGGCATAGTGATCGTTGATTTTGCGGATGACATCGTATTGTCAATAACAGGCTGGTGGAAGAGGTGTTGGGGTGCGCTGCACACCACAAACCGGAGGTACTGTTGGTCAGAAAATGCAAAGTGTCATTGCTCCGAAAAGAGTGATGACGGGCTGAAAATCAATAGCTATGTGATCTATGCCCGCGAGAAGGCGGCCAAGGTCATCAACGTGGTGGGTAGGATGATGCCAGACAACGGTGGACCAAGAGTAGTAAAAAGCTTCGTCTGGTTGGTGTATGTATTCTCTTCGATATTGAGGTATGGAAGCCCAGCCTGGATTACTGAGCCTGACACTTAACAGAATCGAGCGAAGCAGAACGGTACATACCAGCTCATGACCATGCGAGTCGTGAGTGCGTGAAATGATACCTTTCGGAATCACCTTAGCGGAGGACAACGAGTTTGATTGCTAGAGAGAAATACGGATCGTAAGATCGATTTCGATGACCAAGTGCCAGCACAATGGTACATGGAGACACCTCTAATACAGGTTCTCTCGACCTGGGTAAACAGAAACATGCAGAGGTAAAATTCCACCTAAAATTGTACCAGTTCTATTGCTTGTATTGAAATCCAGCGCACAGGTCCAGGATATTACACACCTCTCGATTAATCCTGAATAATGTAACCCTTCTAAAATTTAAATCTTTTAGTTTTGTTCCAGTTCAAAACTGGGAAAATCAACTGACAATTGATTTTACTGCTGGTTTGAACGTTATACACAAAGTTGCTGTACAGTGCACTAATTTTGACATTATATATAAAGTCACATCAGATACTCAAAGATATCTTATCTCCCTATTTATATTCCTCATGCCCTGCACCTATATAATATTACAAAATTAACCTAAAACTAATATGATTGAGCCTGTGTGGGGGAATGATATTTGTTTTAAAAAAAGTACTAATTTCTAAGTCAACAACAAACATTTTCTGGTTCACCCTGCAACAGTGTTTTCTTTTTCAATTTCATCATCTGCACTTCCTCCTGTGACAATCAGGAAAATGAATAATGTTATAATGAACGTCTCAACATCCAGTCTAATTGTTCGAAACATTTTGATTTCAACGTCGTCTTCCGGCGTTTCCAGAATTTTATTCCACTTGCTGTATCGTTTCGCGGAACTGATGGAATATATTCTGATGGGTTTTTGATGATCTTCTGCGAGAAACCATGTAAGTTCGTTTCCTTTTAATACTTTCTTCCTGGACAAGAAGTGTAGTACTTGATGACGCGATGCTCAACTGACTTAGAAACGCGAACCTCTTGCATTGGGACTTGTAGAAAGTCCTGTCGT
Source organism: Aedes koreicus (assembly GCA_024533555.2). NCBI lineage: Eukaryota > Metazoa > Arthropoda > Insecta > Diptera > Culicidae > Aedes > Aedes koreicus. Next base: position 843,953 of record JAHHFK020001273.1, on the reverse strand, counting down.
AGGAAACCTGTTGGCAATGGAGTTTCAGGGTTTTCAACCGGTTGGAGTGCTTTATTCAGGCCCGAAATCGTTGTTAAAATAGAGTTGAACTGGAGTCGTAGAGCTCAATACCGATCCTTTATGTCAGCTAGTGCTGTACTCTCATCCAGTCAAACATTCATAGTTACGCGAATGAGAGCTTCCTCCTAAAAAGGAAATTTCCATGGAAATTAATTTCCATTTTTGACTGATTCAGCAAGACGGAAATCCTCCGCATCGTCTACCATAAAAGCCTTACCATATAGTATATACATACTGGGCCAAAATAAAAAAAAAGCGGTCAACTGTCAGCTTCGTACAGATAAAAGAAGAAAAAACCTGCTTCTTTCACAAAATCCTTAATTTTCTTATAACTGTTATAACTGTTCACATTTTTCGTATTGAAAAAAAACGATTAGCTGGTTGAAATGTCAAAAAGAGTATTTGAAGCGTAGAGAAAGCGGCATGAATAAAAGTACACCATGCATGATTTTACATTCTTGGTGAATAAGTATTTTTGAAAAATAACTATATGTTTTATTCTTTTGAATAAACTGTCAGAAACTAATCAATTGCGTTGAGAGAAAATCAAATAAATTCAATGTTACATTCATTTATTTTACCTTTTCCTACATTTTACAACAATAATCAAAAGGATTATGATATAAATAAAAGCCCAATTAAAAAAATTACACTTTGGGTTCTTCCAAACACCCCTCGTTAGTAATGTTTTTACATTTCAAAGTCAGTGCTTGGTTATTTACATTAGCTCAGTCAATCCATTCAATCTGAATCTCAGCTTGTGTAAAATTCCATTTAAAAGAAATCGCCAAATTAAAATAAACTAGCATAGTTTACCAGCAAGCGTGCCCCCATGTGGCATCTCATTTCACGTCAAAACATCGTGTCAATATCGGGTGGCGTGTGGCGAATGTCGGCATTATATTTTGACATGCTAGCAAATGCCGCAACTTCGCCACCCCCGCCCCCAAATTATAAAAAAAAAATATAAAATATACAAAAATTTTTTTTTATTTTTTTTTACCTTCCCCTATGCTTTTTTATAAGCTTTTTTAATTTTTTCCCCCCTAAACAATTTTTTTACCAAAAAAAAGAAGGGAGGAAGAAAACTATATCAGTTCACAAATCCGAAGTCTTGTTGTACAAGATTATCTGAATCATTAATTGCAGCGGAAGATGGCAGAGCAGTTTGGTATCAGTCGTGGTGCAATTCAAGCAATTGTGGCAAAGTATAGATCACTGATAGATCCATAAGATGCCGTCCAAGGAAGACGGATACACGATCAGATAAAAGAATCATCCGGGAGATTTAGAAATAACCGAAAGTCACAATTCGCACAATTTAGGAGAATCTCTCACTACTCGTTTCTGACCCAACTATTCGCCGTAGACTAGCTGGGTTCAAGACTACAGTCACGAAATGTCGTCCGTTCATTAGCTGGCATTTTGCCATTTGCTCGGAAACAGATAAACAAGCCCACGGAGACGTGTTTTTTGCACCGACGAATCAATGTTTGAATTATTCAACAAAAAACGACCTGATGGCGTGAGGCTGCTTTCCTGGTCTGGCGTGGGAATTTTGATTAAAATTTTTGGTATCATGACGGCTGACGTTTACTATACATCGACACCCGTAAGGAGAATTAGGCGGAATGTGTACAAAAAGTTGGATTGGAAAAAGATGTTGACCTTTGAACAAGACAACGACCCGCTAAGAATACCAAGGTCTATTTCCGTTCACGTCACATAAAACGACTCAATAAGTCCAAATATAAATACCATTGAAAATGTGTGAGCAATACTGGATCACAATGTTAATAAAGATGGCATCACCAACAAGAATAATTATGTTGTTGCTCTTCAGAAATCGATTCAATCTACCGAATCTTCCTGACAGTATGCCAAAATGTCTACAACAAGTCATCGAGGCAACTAGATGACATACCTGTTATTGATTTTGTCAACTTTTGACGTAGGACTACGTCTTTTTTTTCCTATACTGGGGTACAATTTTGACAGATTGACTCAAATCTGTCAAAAGTATCGGATTCAAGCCAATGTTGACTGTTTGGCATCTTACTACTGCCAACTATCTTTACTCACTTTTGAGTAGCCGAACTTTTGACCGATTTGAGTTAATCGGACTCAATTTTGGATTGTTCGGATGTAAAGCCTGCATTAAGAAAAAAGCGGCTAAATGTTCCGATTTTTCATGCGATTACCCTGCCACCTGGTGGTCGGTCCACCGGTCAGTAGTCAATGAGTCGAGTATTTCATGATTAGGGCCTAAAAGCCATTTGTAAACAATGACTTTAAACGTTGATATCTCACTAATCACGAGAATCCCACTATATCCAGCTACTCCATATGGTAGAACTAACATTCTTCTACCAAATGCTGCTTTCATTTCAACAACATTAACATGAATTACTCGAGATATATACTAGCTGCCTATATACTGTGAACATTTGACAGCTCCATCAGTTTGTTTACGGCAGCTATGGCGAGAACAGTGAAAAGGGGATGTCACGTCCCCTCTTCTTTTTGTCGGGGCTGGCAGTGAACGGCGAGATTTACAGTACGTAGTGCCTCCCAGAAGCTGCCGCCTGCATTAACGAGTATCACAAGGATGACGACGTGGTGTTTTGGCCTGATCTAGCGTCGGCCAACTACTCGAAGCGGGCGCTGGAAGAAAGGAGCGGTTGGGTATTCCAGTGGTGCCCACGCATGCCAATCCTCCCAACGTGCCCCAGCTCCGCCCAATCGAGAAGTTCTGGGCCAATTTGAAGAGGAGAATATATTTAAATAATTTCGTGGCCAAAACGACGAATGATTTGATCTATAATTTCATATTCACTCACCACGTGGTGTACAGATGGTGAGCTGTGAAGTTTTTTTTCTTCCGTTGCACAATGATTGTGATTTTCAAGTTAAATTTCATCTCGGAAGTGCTTTTTACCTGTGATTTTCATTGTATTGCATTTGTGCGCGAAGTACTAGGATGATGTGAAAACATTTGCCGAATAGTGGAGTGCTACTTCTGCAGAGACATAAATGCATCCTTTCGCATCACTACGCCGTCCAAATGAAGACTGTAAATCAGCAAAAATTTCCGGTGAGATCTATCTGATTATAACAGAATTTAAACGATACTGCTAAATACGTGCCATCCTCAAAACAATAACGATTTGACGATGGAAGTGTACGCACAGTACCTATATCCATTTGATGTTCGTACTGTGTCTATGCGGGGCTTGTTGTAAGTGAAAGTGATATCGGAATGGACGTGAGTAACCAGGCATTCTGAAATGGGTCACTGGAACTCAACAGAGCTATCACCTTCCAACTACCGGGCTAAAAATGTTTGGCGAGCCGACAACAGTGCGTTTAACTGCAAACATTATTCTTCCATAAAAACACTGCCGGACGGTGGGCGTTGGATTGTATATATACACACATATACACACAAAACGACGAATGATTTGATCGAAAAGGCGACCAAGGAACTGAAGAATATGCCTACAAGCTTCTTTTTCCACCTATGACCAAAGGTCCGGCTAACTGCCGCAAGGCGGCGCGGCAGGGTGTAGATTTATTTTTGTGAAGTTTTTAATTTCCTAATGAATAAAATGCAATTTGGTTTGTTAAAAAAAAAAATCCGTTCTTTTTTACCTAGTCACTATTTTTGCACCGCCGATTGTAAAAAGTTAAAAAATATCACGTGTACCTATTATTATTGTCAACTAAATTAAGCGAACTGGTAACACTATATAAAAGGCGAAAATATACACAAAAAAGTGTATTTATCATCCCACGTGTAATTTTGACAGTTTATAACAGTGTCTCATTGACAGCAGAATAAAGTGAAAATTATGTGGGCTGTAAATCCTGCTAATATTATCTTGATATCAGTTCCGTAATGATATTTTACTTCCGCAAAGATAGGTTTGGTATAATTTTCTTGACATCGTTTACCATGATGCGGTTACAAGTCTGACTAAAGACAGCCGCACAATGGACGAATCCAGGTTGAAAAAAGAAGAAGACACCGAGTGGTGATAAATCTGACAGCTCCCATGTTAAAGTTTAGGACGAAACTTTTAAAATGCTTCTAGAAAATACAAATGAAATTCTAATTAAAAGCGATTTATTGTATGGTGTAAGAAAAATCCAAAACTACTCAATAAAGACATTTTCAGCAAAATAAAAATAAAATTAAAATGATGCCCCTTTTGTGCAGTTTTGAATTTTTCTTACAACAAACCGCTCTTAATTAAATTTCATTTGAATTTTTTTAAAGCATTTTAAAATTTTCGTCCTATACTTTAACATGGGAGCCGTCAGATTTATCACCACTTGGTGTCTTCTTCTTTTTTCAAGTTGGATTCCTCTATAGCGCGTTCCGCGTCACGTCGCATCAGTTGTCAACGCCAGTTCAGTGCTAAAACGCCTTCATGACGCTCATGCCGCTTTGACCGCACAATATAGCGTCAACTATGCGTCGGCGTCACACAGAAAAAAATAATTAATTTTAACAAGCGTGTAAAATTTTCCCTCGTTTAATTCCAAGCCAAATGAGGCGTAAACGACGAAATTGTTTGCAATCTCTCATGCGCCATACAACAATGTTTGCAATCTTTCATACAACAGGCTAGATTCAGGCGTTATCTGGCTTAAATTTACACGAAATATCCCATTATTTTCAGCCAAATCTAGTATTCCCTCTATGTGCATTAGATAACGCAGAAAATTCACTGTTTCTTTTTATCTGTGCAGTCATTTATTTTACTTTGAATATGCACGCGATATTGAGTTTTATTTTTCAACTTACTTTAATTAAAATCATTTTAGTTGCATTATATTATTTATTTATTTCGAACTAGATGCCCTGGCGAACGTTGTCCCGACTCTACCTCAATTGAACTTGTCAAATGCAGAGCGCTGATCGATCACAGCACTCTAGAATGCGACGCACGTGGTCCCTTATTTCATCATCTTTCATTATTTTTGCAATTTTCCCGCTATTTCATTGCAATTTTTTAATATTTCTTTAGATATAAACCCAGTGAACCCCAGGTCGAATCGAACGCAGAATGAAGCTTGTAAAACCGTTCATCCGCTATCGAGTTGAATCGTGACATACAAAATCACAATTCATTTTTATTTATACAGATTTTCATTCCCAGGACTCGTTCATTTTCTCGCGACGCGCGTCAGGTTTACATTGTTTTTTTTTTTTTTTTCAAAAACAAAATTCGACGTGGAAAGAACGCGAGGGCTTTGAAAATGGCCGTCTCTGTTGAGCTCGGTTTCTGGTAGGGAGCAAGCGATTTGACGGTTGGCTTAGGACATTTGACAGAAATTCGATCTAATCTTTTCGATTATCTATCAAACGACCTAAGCCAAAAGTCAAATCGTTTGCTCCCTACCAGAAACCGAGTTCAATCTTGGCGGCCATTAGCGCTCGTAAAATGTTGAATTGTGCAAATGTTGATGGGATAGGAGTAAAAAACTCAAAACGTTTATCCAGTATGCAAATAAAATGTCCAATAATGAAACTGCATAAGAGAATCAAGTCATTTTTGATTAACACTAACTTTTTTCAACAATATTTCATTTCTTCTAAAGCGGACTATTAAAGGACTTATTTTTGGTGTCTCGCTCAGTAATTCTGAATCTAGATTTGATTGTTCGTATCCTGGCAGTCAAGCGTACTCAATTCGATCATAGTTGAAATCGGGTCACACTGCCATTTTAGCAGTTTATAAAAGCGTAATGATTCAAAATACAGACTTAGAAAAAATCATGTAAATTTAAGTCTACTTGGATGCACATAAAAGGAGCGGACCGTTAGACCGAAATTTGCGTCTGTTCTTAAATTTACAAGACCATAAAAACTCGAAATATTAACTTACATGACATGACGTAAAACTAAGTTGAGGTACACAAAATGATGTTTTCCAAATGCTGCTGTTAATGCAAATATGGATGCTTCTTGGTTCCAGTTTTTTCAAGGATCTAGCTCTAGTTAACGTCAGAAAAAATGAAGATCCTGCTCTTCAAGGCCATAGATTGTAGTGGTTAAAATTAGCGCTATCTTATCTAGTAGGGATCATTTTGTTCCTGAAATCACTGAAAAGGTTTAATTTGAGATTATTCTATCCTTTACCCCAAATTTTCCTTATTTCAACACTTCAGTTTTAATTATCGAACATTACATTTACGAACAATGGAATTTGAACTTTCGACTTGTCGTGAAACCGACTGCGTTACAAACAGGTCTGATGTTGTTATAACACCAAAGATAAGGATCATGTAAATTTAAGGCTTGCAAATCCCAGTATTCAGTCAAGCGGCTATTTTTTTTTATGCCTTACGAACTTAGATTTGAGGTTACCTTAGGGCCTGTTGTATATGTAGAACCCGAAGCGTAACTTTTAGTGTGTCAGTATTTATTATTTTGGGTTTCAAATTAGGGTTTAACAACACAAATGGAACAAACAATTTAGTCATGTTTATCTTTGAGTCTCAAAGTATTTACGTGCAACAAAGATTACATCACTCGTAATACTCATTATTTTTAAGAGTGTATGTACATTTAATTAATTTTTATTTATGAAATAAATAACACAAATAATCTTACTTAATAAAACATAATATATAAAAAAAATCATAATTCAACAATTATATACTGCTGTTAAGCCGGATATTTTTTCGGCAAAGCTGTAAAACTTATTAAGTAGAATTTGATCTAAAGAACTTTGATTAAGTCTAAGAGTTGTTTATAGGAGTACTGATACTATTTCAATGCTATTTTCTAAGGTTTCTTTCGGAGGGAAGCCTATCGTACACTGAGCTAGAAAGGTTAGTGCGATCCATCGTCGGTCGAGCTTCTAAGCCAAATGTATGGCCCACGAATACTTCACTTCCAGAGGACATTTTGGACAATATTGAGAACTTACTACCTACGGAAAAAGTTTTTGTTAGGGATGAAGCAATAGCAGAGCTGGTCAAATTGGAGGAGATCGACGAACTCCACTTCTTCAACAATCCACAGAAACATTGCGTTGCTGCTGGTAATCACGTAATCAAAAAGTCTGGTTTGCAGCGCTCGTTCAAAAAATATTGCCAATGCCTCAACCCACCAGCCGTTGCACCCAGTGAAAGCTCCAAGTATATTGTGAAAATCGTCAAGTTACTTTAGATTCAGGTCAACTTCGATCTTTTTCTTGACGAATAGAACTTGAGGTGGGGGGCTCGGGCCCGGGGACGAGTATTGGGGGGAGGAGTACCGGTTTTTTTGTAAAGAAACGGCTGTATGTGAGCCTAAGGCTTGTTTCGCAGACTGATGAACGTATGTCTGTTCATTGTGTAAAATCAAGTTTTGGTGATACTACAAACTTTTAGATCGAAGATGGCGTCGAAAGAAGAGCAAGTGCGAAAAGCAATTGTGTGCGGTCGCAATGAAAATCCGGATCTGTCAGTAAGAACACTTGCAAAAAAAGCTTGGTTTTCCTGCAAGCACTGACCATAACGTTCTTAAATCTTTCAATACACATTTGGCAACTGCCCGGAATGCTGGGAGCGGAACATAAACGGATCTCAGGAACCACCAGAAGGACGCAAAGGTGAAGCAAATATTGCAGAAGGGACCAGATCTTTCGGTACGTACTGTGGCTAGAAAAATAAAAATGTCCCCAGCTTTCGTGCATACTTCCAAGCACCGGCAAGGTATGAAGTCGTTCAAGGTGAAAACTGTTCCGAACCGTAATGATAAACAAAATGTGACGGCTAAAACCCGGGCTCGCAAGTTGTATCGCGAATATTTGACGATGTTTTCCTGCGTTATAATAGACGATGAAACTTATGTGCTGGAAGACTTTAAGCAGCTTCCCGGAATGTCTTATTATACTGCCATGAGACGGAACGGCGTAGAAGAGCAAAGGCCATGTTTCCCAAAAAAATATTTGGTTTGGCAGGCAATATGCAGCTGTGGTCGAGCAAGCCAAAGCTTCATCACTACCGGAACGGTAAACAAGGAAATATACCGTGAAGAATGCCTAAAGAAGCGATTGTTACCATTCATACGCAGCCATGAAGCTTCCTCGCTATTCTGGCCTGGATTGGCATCTTGTCATTACGCCAAAGATGTTTTGGAATGGTATAAAGCGAATGGAGTCAATGTTGTACCGAAAGGCGAATCCACCTAACTGCCCGGAGTTGAGACCTATCGAGCGGTATTGGGCTCTCGTGAAGTGAGAACTCTCTCAATATAAACAGCGAGCTACAACTATAGAAAAAATTCGAAAATCTTGGACAAAACAGCTAAATCGGTTGCAGAGAGGTCTCCACAGACCCTAATGGCTGGAGTAACATGTGTAACATAAGTCCTGGGAATACTTTCAGGCGTTTATTTGACAGCATTAACAAACACACAGATGTCAACCAATGTACTTGTCACGTTCATCTGTGTTCCTACTGAACTGTCAAACTCAAATTTGCGTAGTAGTTTCCATTAAAAATGTCGTACAAGCTGGATTTACGAGCACAAGTCGCCAACCTTTATGGACGGCTTAGTACAAGTGAAATTTTGAGCGTGTTCAAAGACGAGCCAATATCAAAATCAACAATATACCGTGTTTTGAAAGATTGTCGTGATGGTAAAGAACCGGAAAATAAAAAGAAAAGTGGTGGCCCAACAAAATTGAGTGCCAGAACAACGAAAAAACTGCTGTCAAGCGCTGTAAACAAGGTTGGCCAATCAACACGAAAATTGCAGGTTTCAAACATGACAGTCCATCGGATTTTGAGAAAATATAACGTAATCTATCGAAAACGTCAGCGTACACCAAAATATACACAGCAACAACTCGAAAAAATACCAAAATGCTGCCGTGCACTTCGTCGCGAGCATTTTGCTAATGGAAAGTGCATAATTTTGGATGATGAATCTTACTTCACGTTTTCGCACCATGAATTGAGTGGCAACGATGGTTTCTATACTGCTAACATTAAAACAACACCAGACGATGTTAAATATGCCAGCAAATCGAAATATGAGCCAAAGGTGTTAGTGTGGGCAGCCATGTCATCGAAGGGTATCTCGGCGCCTTTGATACGCCCAAACAAGGCCAAAGCTGTCAATTCTGACGTGTATATCAGCCAATGCTTGCCGAAATTGAAGCAATTCATCAACAAATATCACGCTGACGACGAAATCATGTTTTGGTCGGATCTTGCAAGCTGTCATTACGCGAAAAAAAAACATTAGATTGGCTAACTGAGCAAAACATACCATTTGTACCGAAAAAGGACAATCCACCTAACGTGCCTCAGGCTCGTCCAGTTGAAAATTTTTGGAGTGTTCTCAAACGTATGGTGTACGACAATGGCTGGGAAGCTAACAATGAGCAACAATTGGTTAATCGAATCAAGCGGAAGATGAAAGAAATAGACATAGACCCCGTCCAGAACCTGATTCAATTCATGTTCGCCGTACACTGCGTTAAATCGAAGATAATGGTCCATTGAGCGTACTGTAAATATATTTTTCAACAATGTATTAATAGAATAAAATACCCTGAAGAGCATTTTAAAATCCGATTGTTTGATTTCAAGTACCATGCTTTTGATTTTTCCCAGGACTTATGTTACATATTAAGCTCAACAGTTCGTAGTTTCTTCATGCAGCCTAATTAAGTAACTGTAATTAGTTTGAAGATGACTAATAATGCACCATCAAATGAATAGAAAATGCATCTTGGATTGAACTAACAGCAAATTTGTTTTATTCCAAATTTAATCTGTCCAGATTTTGTCGCGAACAAGCCTTAAATACCCTGAGTTAGTTTAGTTGCATCACATGGCAACGGCCGCAATATTACTCATTTTTGCAAACAGGGGTGTTCACTTAGTTCATTTGTATTGTACTTGTGCAGCAAACAAAATAAAAAAAAATACATAAATTTGGAAATCACTTTTCAGTTACTATTTGGTCACTATTTTTGTTATTTTAGTCACTAAAGTCACTATTATTTATGCATAAATCTGCTACCAGCCCTGCATCCATCCGAAAATAGTCGCCTTTTTCTAAAGTTAAGTTAAAACGAACTTCAGTTTTATCTTGCTGAAATCTTACGTTCAATTCTCTTAGAGAAGAGTAGTTTTTTTTCATAGTCCTGACAGAACATCAAGTGGAATACTCAACAGAAAAAAAAAATTTACAGTAAATTGACTTTTTAGTTTGCTCTCACTGATAGCGGGATCAGTTTCAATTTTGCTGTCAGGTATACATATTTCAAGCTGAACAATGCATTACGTCCTGAGTAACATTGAGAGACTTCAGTCGCTTATACAATGTGACAAATCCTGGTTGTGATTTGTGGGAAAATGGAGGGCCAAATATTCGTCCAGGATCAATCGTCTTCTATACAGACGGTTCAAGGTTGGACAATCTTATGGGAGCAGGGGTAACTGGTCCAGGAGAAGATGTCTCAATCTCTATGGGTAAATGGCCAACCGTGTTTCAAGCAGAAATGTAAGCAATTCTTGAATGTTCTATAATATGCTTGCGTAGAAACTATAGACCCTCAAATATCTGTATTATGTCTGATAGTCGAGTAGCAGCGAATGCTTTAAAATCAGCAACATTTAATTCCAAACTTGTTTGGGAATGTCACTTCAAAACTTGGCCTGTCGAAACCAAGTTAAAATATATTGGGTTCCCGGGCACTGCGGAATTCCACGGAATGAGAAAACCGACATGTTAGCAAGACGCGGATCATCCCAACAATTCATAGGACCAGAACCATTCTGTGGAGTGTCTGCTTGTTCTCTTAGAATGGAAAAATCAAGGAAAAAATAAAAGTGGAGACCAACTGGAACAACACTCACCTTGCTAGGCAAGCGAAACGGTTCATAAATCCGAACATTTCAATGACTCGCAAAATCTCAGTACTTACACTGGTTTAATAACAGGGCATTGTCCATGCAAATATCACCTGAAGCTAATAGGAAAACTTCAAGAGGACATGTGTCGATTGTGTGGCATAGAAAAGGAAGACTCTCAACACCTGCTATGTTATTGTACAGCAATCTTTAATCAAAGGCATACATTTCTGGATAAGGGGGTTGCAGAACCCTTTGATATTTGGAATACAGAGCCCAGACAAGTAGTGCATTTTATTCGAAATGTAACACCTGGCTGGGAAAATGCTTTAAGTCAGTCCATGTCGGTTGCTTCACATAATAGTGATACGGCATACTGATATAGCAATATCAAAACGGAGAATATATCACAATAGATCTAAGAAATGGTCGCAGTGATGAATATACCCAACATGGGGAAAAAAAAATTTAGAGGTTCTCTTCGTCGACTTTCTTTTTCGTTAATAGTTTGTCTATTAAACGATTTGCTGACGTTTTTAACGTATTGGATCCTTAGTTATACTTTCTATTACCGTACTGTGTGTTGAAATTAGTTGAACGTGTTTTTAAATAGCCGTATGAACGCAAAGAGAAAGTCGACCAAGAGAGTCTCCCAATGTTACTTAGGACCGAACGCATTGTTCAGCTTGATTTGCTCTCAATTTGATCTTTTAACCGTAAAAACAACCGAATTGACAGCAACTTAAGTAATGATTATCAGCAACATCACAACATCATACTTGGTTTTCATTTTGATCTCAGACTTTACTCGGGAACGCACATCGCTCCAAGTATGATGGAGTGCACTCTTTTCTGTATTTTCCGGGCATTAAACCGTTAACATACCAAACTTTAGCAGGGAAACATGACAGGTGACTTTTCGACCTGAAGCTCGTAAAGTGTATGATGATAACAAGTGTAAAATTGGAAAGGAACATTTCCCTTCAATAAAGTCAATGCCTATGGGTAAAGACGAATTTACAGAAGAACTAGAAAGAACCTTCGAACCCCACTACTAGTACACCTAGATTGGTTTACATTCTACCTATATGTTACACATATGAAAACTTTCTTTTCCTTTATGGCGAAACAAATTCAAATCAGTGGGCATTCTTTAAGTATCGAGAGGGTGCTGAACAGTAGGCCTGTCCTGTATTCAGTGAATAAATTCTCCCCAAAGAGAAAACAGCGCAACTTCTGAACCAGCCTAGCTAGCCATCGTAGGTGGTGCCTGTTCCAAGAACGACAGGAGTAACCGAAAAAATGATTGATTGAAAACACACTGCGGGTGTTGAATGCCCCCACCCCCCTCCCTCTATCCTATTCCATGTGTTATGCTAATAGGCATATGTGGAAGTTCCCCTTGGGGGTGAATTCGTCGTCGCCGTTGCCATTGACGATAGGCAACGATGGCTTCCTGGAGAATGCACCGACCGCGATGGATCCTCCCAGATATTTCCCCAACCCCCCTTTCTTATTGATTGACGAATTTCATCGAACAAAGAGAGAACTCAATCACCAGCTCACCTCGTGCGTGAAAGCATTCGCAAACGAGTGTCTTTTCAATCAATCGAGTCCGACTGACTTTTTGCTTGCAGCAGGTTGCTGGGTTGACATTCGCACGCAATACTCACTTCAAAATAACACTTGTGCCCGTCCGTGACAACAGCCCACCCAGCTAGCCATGAGGGTGGTGTGATTGGTAGTAGGAACAATCCCAAACGACACCCCCGAAAGCCCAACGATAATCGCAACAGTTTAGTTTGCGTTGCACCGCGTGCCGAGTCGGAACTCTCAACCGTAACTTACCGTCGCGATTCTCCCAAAGGTCCAGCTCGTCCTTGGGTGGATTTTCGGTGTCGATCGCCTTCTGAAGATCGTCGATAATTACTTTGAACGAAATCCGAGATTGGGATAGCAACTGTCGTGCTCCGGCCAGTTTCGGCCCCTTGAGGAAGATGTCCACATAAGTGATATTGTAGTTCCACATGGAGGCATCTGCGAGTGGTATTCGAACCAAAAAGTGATATGATAACAGTTAGAAGGCAAAGATTTTCAATTAAGGTGAGAGCACAACGCACCAAACTGATTCTGTAATTCCGCGACGGCGTTTTTATTCAACTGATCTTTGTACGCGATCCGCCACAATTGAGCCCCGTCATACTTGACCGGTGTTTGCGGCTTTTCCTGTTTGGCCGAATCTTCCTGTACGGCAGTCTCGGTTGGCGCTTCCGGATCCGTTATCAACCCATCTGCGGTTCGTCCAACGGTGGATAGCCCACAAACTAGGTCACCGCGGTTCAGTAGCACCGTTACAGTCAGACCGATGGCAAACAAGTCCAGGAACTTCATCTTCACTTCATTACTACACACCGATATTCGAGCTCAAAATCACGACACCGACTGGTTTGGCCGTGACCGACGAAGGTACCTTATATAGAGATGGTGTGCTTTCTTCAAGACGACAACGACGACGACGACGATCCTCGAACATCAAGTTCAATAGTCCCGTTTTGTACGCTGAACGCCGCACCCTCTCAACTTGCCCGGTTATCGATTCTCTGGGCGGGAGAGGGAGGGATCCGGGCAGCGACATGGAGGGTACTTGTGAATTCAGAACTTGATCGCCGAGTGGTTGATGCTGTTTGGCATACATTTAAATCTTAATTTCAACGGTTCTTGCTAGATGTGGAGAAAACGAGAAGAAAGCAGAGACGGTGTATTATAAACATACGAGTCTGGACACAGAACGTGACAAGTGCTTGTTGTTGTTGTTGTTGTTGTTGTTGTCATTGTCGTGTTCGTGGTTCGGCGATTTTGGGCTGCGGGTCGAATTCGTTGAAAATGAAAATGTAATCAGCGGGGAGTTGAGCTGGAAATCGGTGAACTTCAAAAAGTTACCATTTTACGATGGCTGTCATGTCACTCAATCATTGACCATAGTGATGGTGACGAAGTGTTTAGAAAGTGACGGAGGGAAGATACGGTTTTTATTTTGGGATGTGCGTGAAGAATGGGTTTGATTCAGAAAGATACGGTTCAAGTTGATCATACAATTCTTGTGAATAAGATTAGATGGAGGCCTAATGATCACTTAGGGACGGTTTCTGCTTAAGCCTTGATCTCAGAGGCGTAATTTAACCTATTTAATAATGAGTTCAATCTTCAAAAAGACTGCGCTCAGCTAAGTCAATAATATTATTTTTATTTTAAACCGGCACAAGCCAAGAATAGTTCACAAAGTACAGAAATTTGAAACATGTGTTCTAATTTGACAAGTAGAAAACGACTTTTTGATATAAAAACCCCCAAAAAAATATTGAAACTGGTGCGTCCACAGCTCGAAGGAGTTTCACAAATGTTTTGCTTAAGATTTTCAAAGGAAAAAGGAAGAAAAATAAATTGCATCGAATAGTAGAACTTGGTGAGTGCTTTCCAATTATGAAAAATATGTTCAAGCTCATATCAAACCAAATTTACTGCAAAGCTCCTTAATTCTAATCAGCGTTTTACAAAAGCCTAACTCCGTCCACAAATTTTTTTATTCGACGGACTCAGTTTCATTTTCAATACCGCTTTTTATTTTTTTTTTTTGTATTTTTTTTTTTGGATCCTGTTTATCTTTTTTCTTGTACTCAATTTTCTAGCATCTAGATTATTTCCATTGAACATCTCCATACTAAGACATTGCTTCTTCCGCTAATCTGCTTCTACTACTCCTACTCCAATTATCTTGCTTCTAATTCTTCTGCTATTGTCTTCCTTCTTCGGGCTCGCTTCATTCGCTTGTTTTCTCGCGTTTATCTTCTTACATTTCCCTTTTCCGATTCGATTCCAATGCATCTATTCTTCAATCGCTCTTATTCCGCTTCTTCTTGTTCGCTTATTTTCTCTCTTTGTTAGCATCTTTTCGTATTCTTAACCATTGACTGTTTTTTTTTTTTTCAAGAGGTGGATCAGTCTGCACACGTTTCAATGTGTTGGGTGTTCCCGCAAGGTGCCGAAAATGCCAATGTATTGAAAATCCAAATTTTTAGTTTTGCTGCGTCTGGCAACCAGCTATAAAAAGGTTGCTGGTTTATTATTTCTAAAAGCTCAACTGTCGACTCTGGATTGTAAAATCATATCAGTTCGAGTGAGTGGGGTTACGTTCATCAACATCTACGCTCCCTCCGGAGCTTCGCAAAGAAATGCAAGGGAATCTAGTAGATTCTTGGGAAGTACTGCATGGTAATACGGTTCAATTTTCGTATATACGATCAAACACAGCATCTCGCTTGGATCGCATTCTGATATCTACAACTGCGAGAAATGGGCTAAGGGCAGCGCACTTTGCTTCCACCTCCTTCACGGACCACAAGACTTACATAGTTCGCATAGCTCTATCGAACCTTGGGACACCTGCTGGTAAAGGCATATGGAGACTTCAACCACACATCTTGTAATGGTGGATTAGATATGCGAAACCTAAGACCATCTCTTTCCTAAAATGGCGCACATCAATCATTCATCGGGATTTCAGGGACACAATGGAGTTATACCGAGGTTTTCTGAATGAGGCCTACCACAATCTGTACGGAAATCCTGGCCAACAAGCAACAATCAATAGAATGCTACGTCGCCAACGAGTGATTTCCAGTGATTTCCGGCAGATAAACGAAACCTTTATATCCGGGAAATCTACTACTTTGAACAGCTGTATGGATTGGTAGAAGGAAACTTTTCGGACAACTTCCTCCCATCTAAAACTATTCCTCTTACAAACGAGCTCAACAACGCTATTATGGAACCAATAACGGCAGATCCTGCTAGCTATTAAAACAAGCTCCAGCCGAAAGTCACCTGGATCTGATGGATTGCCCAAAGAATTCTCTCAGAAAACCAGGCGAATTATTAGTAACGAGCTTACCCTCATCATCAATGATGCTCTGGCAGGCCAAGCAAGTCAAGACTACTATACAGGGCTGGTAGCAGGTCACTTTTTAGTGACTTGGTCACTATTTTGAGTCTAGTCACTAAAAAGTCACTATTTGCATCCAAATGTCACTAAAGTCACTATTTTCGCACCGCCGATTGTAAAAAGTTTAAAAAACATCACATGTACCTATTGTTCAATAGTCAACCAAATTAAGCGATTATGAGATAATATTGGGATATTCTTTGCCAAACAAACTACCTTAACTTTGTATAGCCCATAAAGCTATTGTTACAATTGTAGACCTTAAGTTTTGAAGGACAGTTTGAATGAACTGCAACTAACAAGGTTATCCGATGATGTATGTGGACGTTTCAGAAAATTCATTGAATATCTTTGAACATTTATCGTAGCTTTGTATAGCCCAAAAGGCTACGGTTCGGAACTCAAGGTCAGTTTTTATTAACCTGAACATCCCGAGGTAATCTGATAATGACTGGTGAGCTTACAGAAGCTTCACTGAAAACGTTTGAATGCATATCGTCACCTTTCATAGATTATAAAGCTAACTTTACGACTATAGATCCTAAATTCTGAACTCAAGGGCAGTTTTGTTGACCTAGAGATATCTCATTATATCGGTTGACCTTTCAAAAGACTCACTTAATTTGGTCAAATACATATTGTTACTTTGTTTAGTCTAAAAAGCTGTAGATTTTAAGCTACAATTCAAATTAAAATCTTCAGCGGTAGTTTTTAGGTTTGAAATTCCGGGAAAGTTCGGATACCCTAGAATCCGAAGATTATCTGATAATGTCTGTTGTTCTTCCAAAATATTCAATGAATATGTTTCAATACACATTGTAGCTTTGCACACCCCAGAAAGCTTTTGTTACAACTGTAGGTCCTATGTTCTGATCTCAAGGATAGTTTGGATGACCTAGAACATGTCATATTCGATTATGATGTTTTTTGACTTTAAGAATGTTAATTGAAAATGTTTGAATATTTATTGTAACTTTGTATTGACTAAAATGTACAGTTACAACTGTAAATCTTATGTTCTGAACGCCAAGACAGTTAAAATGACCTAGACCATCCCAAGATTATCTTCTTGTGTATTTTTAAGTTCTGAATATACTTGAATACGTGACGTAACTTTGAATAGCCCAAAAAACTACTGTTACTATCGCAAATTCCAAGTTCTGAACTCCAAGATGGTTTGTATTACCTAGAGAATCTCACAGTTATAAAATAATGACTGTTGACCTTCCATAAGATTCATTGAATATATTTGAATACTTGTGGTCACCATATATAGCTCAAAAAACTACTGTTACAACCGTAGATCTTATGTTTCGAACTTAAGGACAGTTTGGAGTACCTAGAATATCCCAAGATTGTCGCATTAAGTATGTTGGCCTTCTACACTATTCAATCAATATGGTTAAATACATATCGTCCCTTTGCACACTCCAAACACCTACTGTTACTGTAGATCTTATGTTCTAAACTCAAGGACAGTTGGGATGACCTAGATCATCTCCGTTTATGTCATAAAGATTTTTTTACATTCGAAAATATTCACTGAATATGGTTGAATACGTAGCGTCACTTTGTATAGCCCAAAGATCTTTAGTTACTACTGTCGATCTTAAGTTCTGAACTCAAGGCCAGCTTGGATGACCTAGAACATCATAAAGTTATCAAATTATGACTGTTGACCTTCCAAAAGGTTCATTTAATATGTTTGAATACATATCGTAACCTTATATAGCCCTAAAAGCTACTGTTACAACTGTAGATATGAAGTTTTGAACTCAAGTACATTTTGGATTACCTAGAACTTCCCAGAAAGATATAAAATATTTAACGTTTTTCAACGGGTATTTAATAATACGTATGCATACGTACAATATTCTTAAACAACGGTGTACACTATTAATAAGGCATTTATTTTTTTTCTTCCTGAACTTCTTCAGATTCAGGATGTTCTAAGTCATTAATTGGCCTTAAACTCATGTTTTTTTTATATTTTCCAGATAGAAAAAGTGATGGAAAATAAATTTGCCGAAGACAGTGTACACTTATATTCAGTCTGTGTGATTGTAAGGAGTGTATCGAAAATAAGCTATCCACAAACTACAAACTTTCTTTCAAATTATGTTGAAAACCGATATTTTATTCATACAAAAAATTGATCCTTTATTGTACGAGGTTAAACTTGAACATAATGAAGACCGGATGAAATTTAAGTTATTCCTTCACGAATTTTCGAACTTTGGATCGAATGCTCTTCATCAAGTTCCGGACAAGTGTTGCATCGCATTTTTTGGACGCTTGAGCCCAAATTTTTTTGAACTCCTGCATGTTCCCAGCTGCCTTACCAGTCTTCTTGAAGACCCTCTTCACGATTGCCCAGTAACGTTCGATGGGTCGAAGCTGAGGGCAATTTGGTGGATTGATATTTTTCTCAACGAAATCTATACCCTTTTCCGCAAGCCAATTGAGAGTGGTTTTGGCATAGTGAGCCGACGCTAAATCCGGCCAAAACAGTGGAGGTGTACTATGCTTCTTATATAAAGGCAACAATCTCTTCTGGAGACACTCAGATCGATAGATTTCCGCTATAATAGTTCCGGTAGTGTAAAAAATGGTTGACTTCAAACCACTGGAACATATTGCTTGCCATATCAGTACCTTTCGATCGAATTTCTCCACTTGAATCGACCTGTCCGCATCGCTTACATCCTCCCCAACCACGGCAGTAAAGTATTGGGGACCTGTAAGGGTTTTTGAGTCCTCCTTTACATAGGTCTCATCGTCCATTAAAACGCATGCATCCGGACGCTGCGAATACAATTTCCGGGCCCTTGTTGCTGCTCGCTTCTTCTGTTCTGCACTTTGTTTCGAGATTTTCTGCTTCTTGTAGGTCTTCAGGCGGTTTCGCCTCTTGATACGCTGGATCATTCCGACACTCGTTCCTGCTTTTTTGGCCAAATCACGTATTGACATTGATTTGTTCTTCATGATTAGAGATACCACTTTCTGCTCCAGTTTCGGGTTAGAAGAACCGGGTTTTCTGCCTCTTCCTGGTAGCTCATCCAAAGAATAGTGTTCCCCAAACTTATTAATGATGGTTTTAACACTCGCATGATGAATTCCAAACCGCTTCGCCAATTTTCGCATAGTAATACCCTTCTCACTTAGCCATGTGTCCAGAACCTTAATTTTCACTTCCTTTTCAATACGCGACATTTTGAAAACGCAGAATTTGAACCGCACAAACAAGTAAACAAAAGAAAGCTGACAGTCAAACGCACAGCATGTAGTGTTCAGAGCATAAAAAACCATCACAAATACATGCGTACAACGCAAATGTATGTGGATAGCTTATATTCGATACACTCCTTATACAGCCATTATCCTTTTGGAGTCATATATGACCACTTTGGCCTGAAGGAGTTAAAATGCTTTTTAAGGCAAGGTTTAACATTTATGAAAGTATGTGGCCCGAAATCAACAATGTTCTGTATTGAAATTGATTTGTAGAAATACTTCCGATCGATTGGTGTAAATTTTTTGAAAATCTTTTGAGAAATTACTGAAATACTCAAAACCTGACCACTCTTCGTGACGGCCGCAATGCGATTTTTTAATGAATTGTACCCCAGTATTGAAAACAAAGACGTAGTCCTACGTCAAAAGTCTGGTTTGCAGAACTCGTTTATAAAATATTGCCAATGCGTCAACCCACCAGCCGATGCATCTAGTGAAAGCTCCAAGTATGTTGTGAAAATCGCCAAGTTACTTCCGATGCAGGTCAACTATGATCTTCTTATTGACGAATGGAACTTTTTAAAATGCTAGGTGCTGACCTTGAGTACAGAGTATAGAATTGAGGAGTATTGGAACCAGTTGTTTACTAAGAAAACGGCTGTAGGTGAGCCTAAATACCCTCAGGTGATTAAGGTAGTGAAGTCAGAAGTAATTCTAGCACAGGCCATGGTGGAAGGCGTTTCAACCGTACGTATAGACCCGTCTTTGCAAAAACGAGCTGCGAATCAAGGCAGGAGATCGTTGAGAAAAAAAAATCCCTCGATTACAGGCTTCTTTGCAAAAAAAAAACTCAAAAAGTGATACTGCGCCGCAGTAGTTTTCATTCTTTCAAACAGGGATGATCACTTTGTTCATTTTTGCTGTACTTATACAACAAATGTGTAAAAGATTATAAAAATACTAAAATTTAGAAGTCACTATTTGGTCACTATTTTTATTATTTTAGTAACTAAAGTCACTATTATGTATCCATACATCCGCTACCAGCCCTGACTATAATGGCATCATTGTGCTCGTTAATTATGACTACAAGCTTCTTGTCAGAGTACTTAAAAAGCGAATGCACAATCTTCTGCCGTTAGTCCTTTCGGAACATCAGAAATGTTCGAATGGTAGCAGAACCATATATGAAGCCACAGGTCGAATACTGGACGAGGTCTCCAATTTGAAACATCGACGTAGAAATTCTTTGTTGGTATCGTTCGTCCTTGATCATGCCTTCGAGAGGGTGAATCATCAGTTTCTTGCCGAAACCAGGAGGAAAATGAATTTCAACTCTAACTTTGTAGATCTCTTGGCGTCCATATGGAATCAGTCTTTCGCTAAAATACTGATCAATGCTCGACTGACACCAGAGTTTAGGATTCAGCGATCTGTACGTCAGGGGGATTCCTTATCTATGCATTTATTTGTGATCTACCTTCAGCCGCTTCTCGACAGTATCAGTAGAAACCTTCCAGAAGCTGTCATCAACGCATACGCAGACGACATATCAATGTTCCTGCATAACGAAGAGAACCTGGTCCGGGTAGCTGAATTGTTTGTCGAGTTCGGTGCGGATTCTTTTAACAGTGTTAAACAATTAAAATACTGCAGGGATAATGATCGGCAACATCAATCTTACAGATCAGACTGAGTGGCTTAACATAGAAGACTTCCTTAGTATCCTGGGTGTAGTGTACGGAGCAGACATCAAGCAGGCTCGTAAAAAGAACTGGGTAAAGGTGATTCGAGGTATCAGGACAAGGCTGTGGATTCATAATCCAAGAAAACACAACATACTACCAAAAAGTCACCTTACTCAACACCAACATTAGCTCTAAACTTTGGTATATGGCCTCAAACATTGCTATAACTACGGGATGTGCGTACAAAATCAAAACCGAAGTCGGAAAGCTCATTTGGCATGGACAACCAATTCAAGGGATTGCTTATTCCAGCCTCATCCTCCCAAAAAACAAAGGAGGCCTCAATTTGCACTACATTGAACAAAAATCGAGAGCACTTCTCATAAATCGACTGATGTCCTTGTTTGACCAACTTCCTTTCCTCCGAAGCCTTCTGGAAAATCGTGACTTCCCAATACCTTCAACGTGCTCTCACATTTTGATGCTAGTTAATGAGATAGAACAGCTACCGGATCAATTGCAAAGTGCATTATCATCTCGAGGAATATACCAGCATCTGTTATCATGTCTCCCGGATCCTGGATTTGTATCCGCACAGCCGCGAGACTGGAATGCTGTTTTTAGAAATTTACACTCCAGTGGAACAAGTCATCAGCGGGCGGCATGGTGATGCACAAAAAAATAAAGCACAGAGCAACTACTATTCCTCCGAAACATCGTTGATGATCCGAACTGTGAATCGTGTCCAGGTGAATTGGAAACAGTAGTGCACAAACTCTTTCGTTGTCAACGGGTCAGGCCAGTCTGGCGTTTTCAACGTAATCGTAATCGTAAGACAGGAACCTAGTCTAGCTAGATAAGAACCAAAAGACTTTGTTTACCCAAATCTCAGGATATTAAGCAGAAGATCTAGACACAATGTAGTTCAACAACTTTCAAAATTCCGCCTTAGTAATCATCTGCTTTCTTTCTTCAACTCTTTCCATGTATCTCTTTTTTCAGTATTTTCATCTGTAGGGCAGAATAGGTAGACTTTGTCTCCTATTACTATCTCATAAACGTAGTGAAGCATTTGAGGTTAATATTCTAAAAAACTGCGCAGTTGTAGCTTGGGGGAGGTAGCTCATCAATTCTTCCTGTTGCTCACTAAGTACCTTGCTATGAGGTACCAGGTGGACCTCCACCGATTGGCTGTCGAACTACCAGATTTGGAAGACGTCTTCATTGAGTTATCTTAAGTAATAATAATCCGTCCACTAAAGGGTGTCCACGATGAAATTGCCACACACAAAATTGATTCGCAAAATTCGAGTTTTCATCCGATTGCCATCAAATTTCCAGGGATTGAGAAATAACTATTAAACTTCATTTTACCATTTTACTCGTATTTTATTTACAGTCCATACGCAAATGCCCGCACCTTGGCCTTAACCCCGGCCATAAGATTCTGCACAACCTGTGAATCAACCGTTTTTTGCATGTAAACCCATACTTTCTTCAGTTCCTCGACTGTCTTCACTACCTTAGGTCGTTTAAGAAGGTGCTGCCTCATAATCGCCCAGTACTTCTCGATGGGACGGAGCTCCGGAGTGTTGGGAGGGTTGAACATTTTCGGCGCGAAATTGACCTTATTGTCCGCATACCTCTTCAGCACGTCCTTGGAGTAGTGGCATGAGGCCAAATCCGGCCAGAAGATTGTTGGGACGTTGTGGGCCTTCAAGAGAGGAAGCAGCCGCTTCTGGAGGCACTCTTTTATGTACACCTGTCCGTTCATCGTGTCCTGGGTCACGAAAGGTGCACTCTCGCACGTGCAGATGGCTTGCCAAACCAGGAATTTCTTCGCAAATTTGGACATCTTCTAAGTGCGGACATGCTCCGGAACGCTGAACTTATCCTTGGCCGTGAAAAACAGGTTGCCGGGGATCTGTTTGAAGTCGGCTTTCACATATGTTTCGTCGTCCATGATGCAGCATTCAACTTTCGTCAGCATGTTGAGGTACAACTTCCTGGCACGGGTTTTGGCGGACTTGTTCTGCTTCTCGTCGCGATTAGGGGCCTTTTGTGCCTTGAACATTCGAAGCCCAGCCTTAGTTTTGGCCTTCTGGACAAAACTTCGGCTTAGGTGCAGCTTCTTAGCCACATCCCGAACGGAGGCGTTCGGATTTCGGTTGAAGGCCCCAACTACGCGGTTGTGATTTTTGGTGTTGTACGGAATACTTTTTCCTTCACTTCTGGGCTTCCGATCGGTGGTCAACCGTTCCTCGAACCGCTTAATCACTTGCGACACCGTGGAATTCGCGATTCCCAACGTTTTAGCGATGGAACGATGCGAGAGATCCTTGTTCTCGTGATGAATGCGCAAGATTTTATCACGCACGAGCTGTTCTTTCGACTCCATTTTCGCGAGTTTTGATCACAGGACTTTAAAACTTGCAGGATGTAAATAATGCACTATGAACTAAATCCACCCAAATTTTCATTAAATTCTACCCAACGGTTAAAAAGTTAGAGCCATTTCATAGTGTGGCAATTTCATCGTGGACACCCTTTATATCACAAAACACTGCGACCAATTGATCGGATTGGAGATAATCATGGGGTATAGGACCAATTCTCCCCCGGTTGGTGCTAAACCGATGAGCTTGGACATCAATAAAAGCATTAAGTTGCCAGAAGGCACGAAATGCATCTACAGACTCTTATTTTTACCAGGTCCCTAAATTGTAGTTTTGCAAAGATCAGCGTGGATTGTTCTTCAGAAGCTTCTACTCGATTGATGCGGATATTAGTTGCAGTAGTGAATTGGTTTGTGGAATGCGGTTGTAAAAATTGAAAGTTTTCGAAAAGAGAGTTTGAGTCGAGCATCGGCTGTGAACGGTTATGTTGATGCTTTATTACGCACTATTTTGCTATCGGGCATTGCGCGTTTGGTATTGTTTGGGTTATCTATTGCTCGGCGGCGCGAGTTTACTAACGATTATGAATCATAAATATGACCACATCACTTATCAAGGTGAATCCTGATCCATCGAGCATTCCTACTAACGCCGTTATTGATTATTAAAGAAATTGAATCACTTGATTATTAAAGAAATTGAATCGCCGAAACGTAAACAGTGAGAATGGTCGGTTGTTCCCAGCCCCATTCAGTTGATTCACTGTGAAATTTTACTGATTCTGATCAATCACAGAATAAAGATTGGACTCGGAAAAAAATGCGACACTTTGTTTTGGGTGTAACTTTTTATCGCGTGGGCAAAAATTAATGAAATTTGGGTAATACTAGTTTAGAGTGTCATGTTCATGTGTGAAACATTTTCGAATTGCGATCTGTCAAGTAGTTTTCAAGATGCATTCGAAACAAGAAGAGCTACGCCAGCAAATCTTGGGCGCGGTGATCGATAATCCTGGTCAGTCGCACAGATGGATTGGCAAAAGGCTTGGAATCCACCATTCCACCGTGTCCCGCGTTGTGAAGATGTTTCAGGAGACGAAGACCATCGAGCGGCGCGCTGGAAGCGGCCGAAAACCGAAAATGGAATACCCAGAGAAGGTGCGGAAGGTAAGGCAGTACTTTAAGAATAACCCGAACCTTTCCACCCGAGACGTGGCCAAAAAGGTCAATTCGTCGAACTTGTTCGTCCAGCAGACCCTAAAGCGGGCTGGGCTACGTGTTTTTAAGGTCAGGAAGGCGCCAAACCGGACTGCCAAGCAAAACACGGTGGCCAAATTGCGTGCGCGGAAGCTGTACCGTGAGTGGCTGGTCAAGCCAGGCTGTCTCGTCATGGACGACAAGACATATATCAAGGCGGACACCAAACAAATCCCCGGCCTCGGGTGTTTTGTCGGTACGTCCCGCATGGAGGTTCCGGAAAAGTTCCGGAAGTGAAAGATGGACAAATTCGCGAAGAAGTACCTGTTGTGGCAGGCGATCTGCGAGTGCGGACGGTACAGCAAGCCGTTTGTTACAACCGGCACCATAAACGGGCAGAGTTATTGAGAGGAATGCTTGCAGAAGCGCTTGCTGCCCTTCCTCCGCTCTCACCGTGGTTCCGCGCTGTTTTGGCCGGATCTCGCTTCGTGCCATTACGCCAAGCCTGTAATGGATTGGTACGAAGCGAAGGGCGTTAATGTGGTCCCGAAGGAGGCGAACCCGCCAAATACACCAGAACTTCGTCCGATCGAAAAGTTTCGGGCGATAATGAGGAAGAAGTTGAAGAAAAACGGAAAAACAATCAAAACCGATGAAGCTTTGAAGAAAAACTGGGAGAAATTGTGTAAGGAAGATGGACAAAGCCTCGCCCAAGATCTCATGAGCAGTGTTAAGAGAAATGTACGAGCATTCAGCTTGGGGGAAAAAAATCAATAAATCAATTATGCCAAAACATAGCTGATATATAGTTATTCAATCCCTGAAAATTTGAGAAGTATCCGATTTAAAATGAATTTTTGGTGATTTGAAAAGGGCGTAATTTTATAAGAAAATCATAAATTACTCGCTAACGGTAAGAGATATCGACAAGATTTAAACGTCAAAAGTTTCACTTTTTTAAGTGCTAATAATCAACTTTGGTCAACTTTGTTGACAAATTTGAAATAAAAAAGTTAGATGAAAAACTTGTTTTTGTTCTAGACAAACCCTAAGTTATCTAAGGAAAATTGGTCTAAATCGGTTTATTCAATAGCTACAAAAATGTTTTGTTGGCAACGTTGCCTGAAATTAGCTAGGTTAATATTTTACCAAAGAATGTATGCCTTCATTTCAGCAAATAGAACTGTAAGTTTTATATTTCAACGTACATAAGAAGCAACCAACAATATTCCATTATGGTCAAAACGAGGGCCTCTTCATTAGAATCAACATTGTTAAAGATATTTTTCTCTAGAATTTATATTCTTGGCTTAGAACATATATTTTTCCTCTATATTTGCCTGCTGGACCAGTCTAGTGTGCGTGTTATTGTAAAGTTCAAATGAAGCATATGAATAGAATAATAATGGAGTCATATAATGAAAACAAAATAGTTATAACAACAAATGCTTAAGATATTCCGGAATTCGGATATCAGACCGTTTTGGAGGGCATTTATTCGACAAAGATATGAGGGGATCAGATGTCAATAGAACCTTTTAAATACGTCCTCCTTGCTTACTTCTCGGCTAAATTTTCTTGCACGGCCGTCTCTGAACTTACGAATGCTTTTGTTCCTAGATTCAGCTGCTTCTTTGGAAAGCATTCCAATTGAGAGCAGTGAATGTTTTATTATCGCTGCTCCATGCACCAGCAATTTATGTACAGTTGGCGAAAGTTCATACCAAAACTGTGCATTCTTCGTAATTAACAACGGGCACAATCAATGGATGGAAAAAAAAGCTAAGACAGATAATTGCTTTTGATAAATTTCCCATGGAAGGTAATTATTTAAGCTTACTTGCAAAAAAAATTCTACGCCCTTGCGAGCGGCCTTCCGGCAGTTTACCGGAACATTAGCCATGACGAACGAAAACATGCGTGTAGGCATGTTTTTGATTTCCTTCTTCGTTTTATTTATCAATTCCTCCTCAGTTTTTGGGACAAAATTGTTGGAGTAGATCTTATGCTTCAGGTTGATCCAGAAGTTCTCGATGGGACGCAGCTGGGGGACGTTGGGCGAGTTCACCGTCTTGGGTACCATCGATATTCAGCCGCTCCATCTCCTCCAACGATTGTTCCGAGAAGTGGGCCGACGCCAGATCCGGCCAGAACACCGCGTCTTCGCCCTTGTGGTATTTCTTGATGAACGACGCAACTTCCGGCAGGAATTTCGTACTAAAAATTTCCCCGTTCACGGCCAGTCCGGAGCAAAAGAAGAGCGGCTTTGACATCCCCTTCTCGCTGATTGTCAGCCACAGCAGCACCTTCTTGGGGAACTTAGTGTGTGAAATGAACATCACCTCGGAGCTCACTTCCTTCGTGTGGGAAGTAAAATACGAAGTGCCCTGCCAGTCGTTGCCATCCAGGGTGAGATAGGTCTCGTGGTCCATCACCACCGCCACGTCGCGATTCGCCGGAAAAATCGAGTTAACCATCTTATTCAGCCGCTGCCGCTGCGTCATTGCCCGTAGCTCCGAAACCAGTAGACGCGACTTCCTGACATGTATGTTCATCTTCGGGTACTTTTACTAAACAGTGTCCGGTTGAACCGACCTCCCGGCCAAGCGCACGTAGCGATGTAGCCACTTTTCCCTCGGTCTTCCTCTTCAGCATCCTTTGGAGCTTCTTGTCGCACAGGGTCGTCGGCCGTCCGGAACCGGGCTTTCTTTCGATGCTCTGTTTGTTGTCTAATAGTTCCAAGATGTTGTAGATGCCGGAACGGGCGTATCCGGCGTCCACAAAGTGCCGCACAATGTCCGTTTTCGACGCGGCGGGGTGCCGTTCTTTGAACGCGCACACTTCTGAACGGAGTTGCTTCACTGTTTTGCCATCACGGTTAGAGTTCGACTGATAGAGCTGTCAAATTTTGTCTGCAGACTCATGGGTTACTATGATTGATGCTGCATGCGTAGTTTCGCCAGTGCGGGTGAAGGTAAACCCATGAAAAATCGTTAGTACTTCCCTGAACAATTATTTCAGGAATGAAGTTCTTAGGCTACACAAGTTTTTTTAGTGTCACTGTTTGTCAAAATTGAATAATAAAAACCGTCTAAGTCACATTCGCAGATACTAATAATTTTTTCTGTAGACCAAACTATGTCTCAAATAACACACGATTTACTAAAATATCTAACAATTCCCGCATGAAAATGTCTCTTTCCAGCAAATCTTCCACCACGAGGATCACGAACCTCCGGCGAAGGACTTCATTCGTCGACGAAGCTTCACCATCAGCACGGCCGGCGAAGAACCGGACAGTCAGTGTGGCCAGCGTCCGTTCTCCGATCAGACCTACACACTTCCGACTCCCACGCAACCAACTGCAGAAATGCGAACGAAAAAGAGCACCACCGGGAAGCCATCGTCGACCGGTACACCCTCGACGCCGGCTAAATCATCGACGCCGAAGAAACGGAACAGCATCAGCCGGGCTTCATCCGCAACGCCGACCCACTCGCAGTTTCCCCGCCGTTCCATCGAAGCGGACAAAGAGAACCAACTGCTGTTGAGTCAATCGCGGATTAGAGATCTGGAGGAAATCTATAATCTGACGTTGAACGAGGCCTCCCGGGAGAAGAAGAGCCCCTCTCCGGCCCCAACGTTTGTGCGGGAAAAGACCTTCTGTGACAAGTCGACCGCACCATCGCCGACCCGGACGGCTCCGGAATCCGGCTGGGCCAAGGAACGGGAACTGGAAGAAAGCATTACGGAGCTGGAGGAGAAACTCAAGGATACAGAGGAGCGGTACGAGAGCTTGAAGATTCAGTACGATACGCTGTCGCAGGTGCATCGGGCGCTGAGGGATAACCATGGTACCATTCAAGAGGAAAGTGACAAGCTGAAGCTGGACGTTCAGCATCTTACCGAATGTGCCAACGTTTTGAGGTACGTTATTTTGGATTTTGACAATGAAGTCTGTGTTAGGTAATCAGCTCCAATTCGTTTGTATGAAATTAAAATTTCAGATCTGAACTGCAATCAGCTCGGAGTGACCGAGATGCTGCCCTGGAGCTGCAGAAGATCCTACAATCGGAGCTGGAGGAGTCCCGACGCGAGAAGAAACGATACCAGGAGCTTAACGAGAAGGACACCAAAACCATTCAGGATCTGCAGCGGCAGTGTCGTGAGATGGAACGGATACTGATGCGAAAACACCCGGACTCGGTGTCTGCTTTGATTGGTATGGACCGTCGTCTCCCACGAAATTTTCAATTCAAACTAATTTCAATTCAAATTTTGTCCCTTTCAGTTGCCAGCAAAAACACCAACAGCAAACCAACGGAGGAAAGTTCTCAAACACGCCGTTTGCTAGAGCAGCGCATTGCCCAGCTGGAAGCGGACGCCAAGGAGCAGGACGCCAAGGCGCAAGGTATTCTGGCGAACGTACAGGCCCGCTTCAACTCGGTGCAGTCCAAGTACGAGACCCACATTGCCGATCTGGAGATGCAGGTGCTTAGTTTGCAGGACATCAACTCCAAGCTGAACGAAAAAATCATCCGACAAATGGACGAACTGTCGAGCATTACGAGCCATGCGGCGGCTTCGTTTTCGAAGGTTAACGCAACCGCCAACGCTACCAGCAGCAGCTTTACGCAAACCGAAGACTTTTCCGAGAAGGAGTGTATTAAAACTAGGTCCATTTCAGTGCAGACCGATAGCAGGCTGACCGGAACTGGTGCGGGACGGAATCAATCGACCGGTCCAAAGCGAGCTACATCGGCCAGTGCCGGTGGAAAAATTCCCAATTCACTGTCCGACTCGCAGATCCAGAGCCGAGAGGATGCCCACCTACTGGCGACCATTCGGGGAATGCGTGTGGACTTGGCCATCAAGGAGAAAGCGGTTCAGCGATTGACCCGGGAAGTAGAAGACTGCAAGAAGACTATCAAAAAGTTACAGAAGGAACGGGATGCCAATCTTAAACCCGAAGGACGATCCGGAACTTCGTCTACAGCTTCTTCCACGGGAAAAGGTAAGACTTACGATCCTGCTCATTATGCCGACGGAGTGGCATCCGACACCAGTGCTCTGAAGGATGCACATTTGAAGATCAAACTGCTGGAGGCAGACTATAAGACGTTGCACGACAAGAGACTTCAGGATGTAAGTAGCAAAGAGCATGTCGTCATATCGTCACATACGATTCATTTTCCCTTTCTTTAGCTCAAAACCCTCCAGGCAGCCCACGAACGGGAACTAGTCGCATGCCACGAGACGGTTCGAATTCTGCAGCATCGTTTGGCAGAAAGAGAGGAACATCTACACACCAAAGAAAAGCGACGACCCAACCACAATATCGACTACTTCGCCTTGAAGGCTAAGGTAAGAAAGGGGGACTTGGTTCCAAAGTAAATTCGAAGTTCTGGATCGGTTATATCTAGCTTTCACCCTTTAAGCACTTATTCGCGTGAGTTTTCGTTATTGATTCGTTACTGATTATTAAACTTTGACTTTCTGCTTACCACCATTATCTTATTGCTTATTTTTTGCTGCTTTTCCGGAACTTTGATTTCGTGTCGCGTGCCTGTACTCGTGTATAGCGAGAGCGCCATTTCAAGAAGCCCCTCGTGGTGGGTTCGTTGAGCGCTGCACGTAGATTCTATTGGCTTGGCAGTGCGAGCGGCAGTGGCGTTAGGAAAATTGTAGTTCCGTCGCGATCGGTGCCGAATGGCGGGAGCCCTCGACGGCACAGTAAAAGTAGTGATGCAAAGCGACCGATTCCGGGGACGGCCGAAACGGCGGTGGATCCGTGCACCTAGCAGTAGCGTATCCACTGACTTGTAGATGTAGGTGGTTTTCTGTTAATTTTGTTTTTGGAACACTGTGTTTTTGAATTTTAAATTTTTGTGTTTTGGTTTGACAGACGACTGAAACAGGCTTATACTGCACGGTGTGTGAGGTGAGACGACTCGTTGTCACCTACGAGGTGAGAACTGAAACTTCGGGTGAGGCGACTCTCCATTTAAATTAAGCTTATAACGTCTGGGTAGTATGCCTATTGGGAATGTGGTAGTGTGTTTTGGACCAAAACATTTAGGTTATCTTAGGGAAAACAAGCAATTTTTACACGATGATAGACGTGCGTGCGTTAAACGTCACTAAGCTTAATAGATCTTTGCACGGATTGTATTAACCTCAATTGTTTGACAGTTCAGGGAGCTTGTTTACAAGGTGTTAGAATTTAAACCGAAGAACTGAAATTTTGCATTGTCTTTTTCTAGATTGTATACGATTCGATTCAGAACATGATGTAAAAAATTGCACTTGTGAATGGTTTCCGGTTATTTTACTTCAATGGTTAAAACATTAGAGCACAACAACTCAAACTGATCTTACCGAATTTTTTCTAAGTCCGCGTAAACAAGCTCCCTGAACTGTCAGAAATGCATTCACGCCGCATCTAATAATATTTTATTTTCATTTTCGATGTTTTATCCTTTTCATTCACATACATATTGAAGAGAAATGATGTTTATTATTACCATCAACATTTTTACTTTCACGCTTCTATTCCACACGAAGGGTGAGATAGTGTGCGTGCATGCGATCAAAGCCACCAAGACAAATAAACAAATAATATGATTGTTTCACTCTTTTTTTATAAGTAAGTTAGTAGGTATAAGGATTGGGGAATCGCAAACGACACAATTATTTTTTTTTTTGCTTTCGCTGTTTCAGTACTATTAGATTATGAATAAGATATAAAAAGAAGCGGTGGTCTCTTCCCCGCTTCTTTTTAATTCCAAACAAAAAAAAAAAAAAAACACAAACACACACACCGACCTTACCGAAAATATTCTAACACATCGGTCAATAAGTCCCGGGCCTAAGTAGGAAAACAACTTTTTTTTTTCACATTGATTGTTGTTTTTTGTATTCTCCCAAGCGCGGAAGTAACGATCTTTGATGAAGTTTGCAGAAGCAGATAATTTCTCATCTCCATGCGAAGCGCTAGGAGTGGACGGTAATTTATTGCTAGAACGAATAGACATGAAGAGAAAGTGTATAGATAGTTCCGTATAGGGCAACGGCAGGCTTTGAAAATTGAAAGATACAAGTTTGAAAACGAGCGGAGGGCATTGAACGGTAGTATCCGATCAGGCACATAACCCTTTACCATACTACCCCATGCAGGATAGGCAAGGAGAGGAAATCTCCTTGACTGGTAAAAAGTTATGCACGCGGGGTTCTGCGATCTGTTTTTTATTTTTTTTATTTTTTCTGTTTTGTGCTTCTCCCAATACTGCCTACCACGGGTGCGAAAATTTTTTCCCCTTTTTGGGGTTTATTTTAAATGCACCGCCTATTTTACACATTTGTTTTTCTCGTCACACTATTACTTATAGATCTCGGCGAGAACCGCGGGGAGTTGAGCAAAAAACGGTCCCCACCAGTATGATTTAATGGATTCCCCCATTACTAACTTCATCAAAGATCGTTACTTCCGCGCTTGGGAGAATACAAAAAACAACAATCAATGTGTAGAAAGCCCATAATGGGGGAATCCATTAAATCATACTGGTGGGGATCAGTATTTGCACTACTCACCGTCGTTCTCTCCGAGATTCGAAACCCAATTCGACAATTTTTTGCGGCTGTTTTTATTGACTTGTGACACGGTGCATTGTCTTGGTGAAAGAGCACCTTTTTCTTCTTCAGATGAGGCCTTTTCTGGGTGATTTCGGCCTTTAAACGATCCCACAAACCGATATAATTGTCGCTGTTGATTGTTTTTCCATGTTCCAAGTAGTCAATGACTAAACTTCCATGCGCATCCCAAAATGCAGAGGTCGATGTTTGAGTCTTTGGACGCTTTGGACGGCTTTCTCCATCTGCACGCCACTCAGAAGACCGCCGATTTGATTCCGGAGTGAAGTGGTGAATCCATCGACGCAAAAACTCCTTCTTATTTCGCGTGAACATCTCCAAACAGCTCTTTGAATCATCGACTCGTTGTTGTTTTTGCTCTGGTGTGCCCATGATGATTTTCAGGGTTTTTTTCAATATTTTCCGGAATAACTGCCCCATTTGGCCGACCAGAGCAAAATCAAAAACAGCATCATCGGTGTCCGTACGACCACGTTTGAAATTGGCAAACCATCGTTTGATGGTCATTTTCGATGGGGCAGAGTCCGGATAACATTTTTCAGGTCAAGCTTGGTCTTGAACGGTGTTTTTCCCATCAAAAAGCAATGATGTATCAACACACGAAATTGCTTTGAATCCATCTTTTTTAAGAATCACAAAAGTAGCGTCACTTAAACCATTGTAAGGCGATAAATAATAAACTAAACGTCATGAAATTTTGACAGTAATCTTTTGAAGGTTGGTACTTTCGAAAAATCATATGGATGTTTTATTAGAGGCGTCATCTGGTAGTTAGGCCTGGGACTTTTTGACCGATGTGTTAAGTCCACGTAAACAAGCTCCATTAACGGTCAAAACTGCATTGATGACGTCATCGTGCAATGATATATTGCACGACAAGTCACCTCACCCGACGTGACAACTCTCACCTCTTAGGTGACAACGAGTCATCTCACCTCACATGCCGCGCAGAGTAACCCTGATTTCTAGACAAAATAGTCAAAAGGTCGAAAGGAACATTTGTAAACAATGATTTCTAGCGTATTTTTCTGGGATCCACACACAAAATAGCACCAGAAACAGATAGAGGGAGTTATTACCTTCCCGTCGTCAGTGGATATAGATATTAGCAACCTGGCATTTCCAGGAAATTAACGTTTTAAGTCATTGTTTACGATTGTTACTTTCGACCTTTTGACGATTTTGTCTAGATTTGTTTTTTGTTTTGCTTTCTGATTTGTGGTTAGATCTTTATTGTACGTCCTTTCCCAGAATGCCGTTTCACGGAAAGCCGAATCTATCATTTCCCAGAGTGCTCAAATCCCGTAAAACATAAAATGTTTAGAAAGGAAAAATGATTTTATTGTATAACGTATGCAGGGGGCGTTGAAAAACTAGCGTTTCGGATGGCGATGAAAAAAAAACTACTAAATTAGTTCAATCGAACAAATTTGCCTCAAATCCTTCGTGTATGTAGCCTTCCACCAACATTCTTCCACACTCTGCTGGGCGGTCTTACGGCAGTTGGTCGGAGCCTTATCCATGACCGATCAAAAGATGAATGTCGGCTTGCTCATCAGCTCTTTCGTGGCCCAGCTGCTCCTTCGTGTTGGCCACGAAATTATTGGAGTAGAGCCTGCTTGGTAGTCTTCTATACAACGGATATCTTCAGCCGGCCTCCCTCGTCCAGTGATTTCTTGACATAATGGACCGAGACCAGGTCCAGAAAATAAACACACATCCTCCTTCGCGTGATACTTCTTGATGAAAAAGAAATCAAAGTGTGTGTGTGTGTGTATATATGTGTATGTGTGTGTGTGTGTGTGTGTGTGTGTGTGTGTGTGTGTGTGTGTGTGTGTGTGTGTGTGTGTGTCGACTTCTGATCCCACTAAACCCGTTTCCAATCAATCGGAATACTTGGTGGAGCCATTCCGCTCCTACCCTCAACGTCATCGAATTCAGTAGTCACCGACATCGGATCTACCCTTCTCCGACGGAGGATTACCCGCCTGTAGATAGTGAGCCATTTAGCTCCTACATACTGACGCAATTGACTCGAATATTCCCGACTGCGAAACTACCATACAACATCACCCGAGATCGTCAACCCGCTACTCCATTCAACCACTCGCTTCTTGATTCTCCCGCCATTTTCGCTGTAGTGCCGACATGATTCGCGTAATGGCTCCGTTGATCGCATTCCAAACGCTTTCGTCACGACACGTTCTATAGACGACGTTAACTGGGCTGGTATCTGCCCCACTGATGGCAAGCATCTCGCTTCGCAATGGTCCGAATCGTGGGCAGTCAAAAACCACGTGCTCCGGTGTCTCTTGGACATCTGCACACTCCGCACAAAAGGGTGACGCTGCGTGTCCGAACCGATGCAAGTATTGCCTGAAGCAACCATGGCCAGACAGAAACTGCGTAAGGTGGAAGCTTACCTCCCCGTGCTTCCTTTTCATCCAGATCGACAACTCCGGTATGAGCTGGTACGTCCATCGACCGTTCTCTTCCGCGCATCGAAATTTCCCAAAAAAATATCTTGTGTGGCAAGCAATTTGCACGTGTGGCAAAAAGAGTAAATCTTTCGTCACTACAGGCACAATCAACAAGGAGATCTATCGGAAAGAGTGTCTGCAGAAGCGATTGCTACCCTTCATCAAAAGTCACATAGAAAACCCTTTGTTCTGGCCCGATTTGGCATCATGCCACTATGCTAAAACTGTGATGGAGTGGTACCAAGCAAATCAAGTGAACATTGTACCAAAAACCTCAAACCCGCCAAATTGCCCAGAGCTACGACCAAAAAAAAAGAACAACACACCAACCTCCCCCCCACACCACCCCCCTTCACCCCCCCAAATACACCCAAAAATTTTTTCCCCATTTAAACCCCCATCTGAAATAAACAACTACACAAATATAATCGAAATTTATGTTTTATTCGTTTTTTGAGTTCCGATTATTCGGATACAGACCTTTATCATGTTAAGGTACATATAAGACGAAACATATGTTAAGAAGGGTTCAAAACACTTCCAGGGCTACAGTCTGCCAATCCATTTTCCTAAAAATTTTCAAACAGAAACTGCTTCTTTCCTCTTTGCAAATCATTATTCTCACAAAACTATCTCTGTGTTTCGCTTTCAGATGAAAAGTTGAGTCGCTTTCAGTTAACGTTAATTTATACTTTTACCTCCCATAATCTGTGTACCTGTCCGATAAGAGGGAAAAGCGACGACCTCGGCAACGTGTAGTACTTAGCATGTAGTCTCAACTCACCGTCCTTCAACCAGTCTCTCCACTGCTAAAACTGTAATTCTGCTCTCACGCACGCATTCACAACCTGGCGCTGGACGATTTCACTGAAATCAGGTAACCTCGCTGGAACGCCGCCACAGCGAACGGGAACAGCGCCTACACATGCTGGTCGAAGCACTCAGCAAGGGAGGTAAGTTGAATGGCGTTCACATTCGTGCTTTGGCTGCGGCGGCAGCGGCCACCAGTGGCAACCCGAGCGCCATCGGTGACGAGGAGAACCATAACCTAGTGAATCCGCAACCGCAGCCGCACCAGCAGCACCAGAATGCCACCGTTGGAGGGAACTAGGTATGCTATTGTTCGGTTCCTATCTGTCAGACACACCTTTCTAGATCTCAAGAAACCAAATTTTAGATTGTTATTAATCCCAGTAGCATTGTAGTGGGTGATTACATTTAATTGAATCCTACTACCAGTAGTGTTTTATAGAGATTAAATGGTTCAATTTAAAGGTTACTCTGAAGTAAATACGAATAGTCCCAACTACACACTATTTTATACGTGTCTGTTTTAAAGGTTGTTTTAACCATCACCGGTAGCTATAGTAAGTTTGGTTCGTTTCAATTAGTTATTCCAAAAAAATTCCAAACATTTTTCTGTGGAAAAAACTGAAAATCATCAGTGAGGGAATTAAATTCCCAGGAAGTCCAATTCAGTCTATATTTTCAACAGTAAGTGTAATTAAAAGAAAAGACATGAGTTACGACAATTCTCAGATAAAAGGTAAGATAGTAAAGTAGAAGAATATAAAGCGTCCAGTGAGAAGTTCCTGCCCAAGGACTCTCCTTAGACTGTTAGTGGGTGTTTGTAGTGAGATTTTTCTCGAGAGAAGGCAGTACTGGGAGGCGTTGGTGTTTTTAAGAAAAGTTCATAATTTATCAGCTTCATACGTCCATTCAGTCCTTAGTTTCTAAGATTAGTTGTTAGGATTTAGCATTTACGAAGTAGATAACTAGTCACCGTTAGTCGGTTCAAAACAAAACAATACAATACTGCAGCAACCGTTCCGTTTTAGATTCATTCAATATCTTATATAAGCGAATGTTTGACAATAGTTTCAAGACTTTGGAGCATTGCTTTAGTTTGCAGCAGTTTTATTGAAATTTCTTTCACCATTATTCAACGTCAAATACCTACAATAAGGAAGTGGAAAGTCTCACTTCCGGTGGCAATATCTAGTTTTGAGATAGCAATTTTATCGAATATAGTATTGAATGAAAAATTAGCACCGTGAAATTTCATTGTATCCGAACTATCCTTTAGGTTTATACATATTGTAACATGTTAAGGATGCTGCCCTAATGTATTGAGAAATGGGAAAAGCATGTTGACATCAGACATCAGAATTAACCAACACATGCGGAACATTACACTTGAATAGAACGAATGATTGACCCTTCTGGACGAGTTGAATCTGGTTATTACAGAGACACCCCCCGCAAATAAAACAGAAAGACAACCCGGACCCCGCGCGCGCCCGCCGCTGGCGCCCCCCCAAAAAACACAAATGGACGATAAATAGGTACCCCCCCCAAAAAAGAAAAGGCAGCGAAAAAAAAAAACAAAATTTTAGGTTTTTTGCTAGACTTTTTATTGATAAACATTTACATGACAGTTATCGCACAACTGCAGCGAATTATTTACATTGCAGTGAATTAATTCTTGTGGTTCTGAGTATAGACACTGTATATAGACCGGACAACGCAAAATCATACAATCTGCCAACCCTGAAAAATGTCATAAATTTGAGCAATTGATCTGGGGCACCACTTGTATTTGTACAAACTTGAAGTAAACAGCGCAATAGGCTAAAAAAAAGATTCGGTTTCGATGTTGGTAGTTTGTTTTGATTCCGTTTGAAGATATTCATTAAAAAGCATAGTGAAAAGTGCCGTGTCAAAATGAATTGTTTGGAGCTAAATTGTAGCAATAACTCGCGATGTGGAGTGAATTCTGTGGGTTTCTTCCGGTTTCCAAAGAAAGATAATATAATGCAGAAATGGCTTGCATTCTACGGCCTTTCGGCAGATTTTCAGATTCTAGGAAGCCATAGGCTGTGCAGTGTAAATACAAAATACTATAATTTGTTTTCTTCATTACTAATTATAACAAATATATCCAGTTACATTTTCTTGCTAGTGATCTCTACTTCGATATGAACGGAAAGACTCAAAAAGTCCAGGATGCTGTTCCGTTTTATGACAATGTCACGCAGTTGAGTACCAGGAAGAGAAAGAGAAGTAGCTTCGAAGATTTGATCAAATTTTTCATGCGCTATGGCTAGAACACGTCGCATTTGTAAGTCGGGTCCTGATGCAGTTTATCGTAGATTGCGTGCAAGTATCATCCGATGCTGAGGGCCAGCAGGCTGCAAGAGGTTTTCCGGTATAAATTTCAAGTCTTTCCGCTGTCCATTTTCTGGTACTCGTAATAACCTCAAATAATGTAGCCATAGCCTCAACAACAGCTAAAATGGTTTGTACTACAATTTCGGGACTCAATGTATCATTTGTAAAAACGATAATTGATAGTGCTAGTGCACCGAAAATACTTACATTTACTGAATATGGAAGTAGAAAATCCCTTATTTGTTCATAATTGGCTTTTGTGTAAACAATACTTGATCACAATACTTGCTCCTTTAAAGTGAATTAACAAAATTAAAGTAAAGTTGACAGTCCGTTTGGCTGCATTTTTTGACAGGTCGTTTGGCTGCATAAGACAATTGTTGTTCGGTCTATATACAGTGTCTATAGTTCTGAGTGGAGTGGTTCTGAACTTCGATGTACGTTTTCCTTAACATAATTTGCTCCGTTTTATCGAGCTCCTAGGTGATCCAGACATTTTGCGATGATCAATTTGTGAGCAAGACGCCAATTGTTCACGATCTGGAAGATCTAGGTGTGCTTTGTTTGATGACGGCAGCAAAAAAAAAAATGCTCCCAGTCGAAATATCAAATTAAGTTTCGACCTAGGGGTGAGACAGCTCTTATCTGAGTTGCTTTGATGCACCGAGTAACTCGCGAGTAACTCAATATAGCTTAGGATCGAATCAATCTTCATCGGTTCTTATCGGTTGCCAGGGTTTCGAAAAGTTTGACTTCCAATTTGTTTGAAAACATTGTGGACATTCTGCTGATGGGACTAGAAGACGGAAAAACGGTGAATTTGTTCCACGACTATGAGGGTTCAGGGAATATTTAATATGTGATGCGTGATACGAACGGCTTTACTGAAGTGCAATTATGAAGAATGATAACGAGATGTATGGATTGATAATTTGCTAAACATCGATTCTAAGAAGCTTGAAGCTTGGGTCGGAGTGCAGCGAGGTGAGCTTGTTTGTCTCTTCTTCTGCCCTTGTTCCACAGCACCAGTTCATAGTACGACCGTCTGGCGGAATGATGCTGCATTTGCGAATAGCAAGTCAAGCCAAAACTGATGGGTTTATTCAAAGTATGACATAATTGGAGACATGAAAATAACTTCTTCTCGAAAAAGGCAAAGCCTTACACCAGTGGTGCTTAGGTAGATGCTTGCAGCGGGCCAAAATGAAATTTTGCGCCAATGCCACGGGCCGCAATGAGTTATTTTTAATGGCTTAAAATAATTAATAAAAAACAGCTTATTTTGAGGACACGTTACTAGTAGATGTACCTGAAATGTAAAGCAATGCTCTTTCTTCCAAAATAAAAAAAATTACAAACAACAAAATGTAGATTTATATCACATTCAATTTATTTGAAAATCAATAAAAAAAACTTTTCGCATTTTAATACATAATTCACTTACACTTTTCTTGAGC
The DNA here is from genome assembly GCA_024533555.2 of Aedes koreicus. Taxonomy (NCBI): domain Eukaryota; kingdom Metazoa; phylum Arthropoda; class Insecta; order Diptera; family Culicidae; genus Aedes; species Aedes koreicus. The sequence continues at coordinate 804,756 of JAHHFK020001273.1, read as the reverse complement.
AAGCTTATCGAGATCAGCCTTCATGCTAGAGGTCGAAATACGCAATGAATTGTCCAAATGTTCATCTCTTATCTTATTTCTTGCTTTTGGCTTTACTTGCTTCATCACGGAAAACAGTTGTTCACAAATGTATGTGGATCCAAACAAAGAAGCTACGAAAAGAGCATGATTTCGCAGCTCTGGGAAGCGCTCTTCCGGAACAAATTTGGCATAGAACTCCAACAAATCATGTCGATCAAATTTTTCTCGCAGTTCCGTGTCGCACTGTAACTCAATTAGTTCCATTTGGATATTATCTGGAGCTTGTTCAGCATCAACACTGAATGGAGCAGAAAAAAGTTTTAGAATTTTGTCATGCGCTTTGAAATCTCCAAATCTACGAGAAAAATCATTTTTCATTGTTTGGAGTTCGTCAACGTATTTTTTAGTCAACGTCACATTGCATTTTCCGAGAGTAGGGAAATGGGCAAAATTTAGAATTTTCATCTGTTTCTCCCACAACACGAGTTTGTTTTCAAATGTACTGATTTGATTAAACATGCTGTGCACCAATTTGCCTTTACCCTGGAGACTTAAATTCAAATCGTTCAGGTGCGTTGTAATGTCAGTCAGGAAAGCCAGATCTGTCACCCACTCCGCATTATCGAAAAACTTCACTGATTTACCTTTGCTCTCCATGAATTCGACGATTTCTTTCCGAAGATCAAATACGCGTCGCAGCACCTTTCCCCTGCTCAGCCAACGTACCTCAGTATAATATGGTACGTCACCATATTCTGCATCCGTGTCTACTAGAAGAGCCTGAAATTCTCGATGGTTCAATGCGTGCAATCGGATGAAATTAACTATTTTGATGACATCTTTCATGACATCTTTGAATCCCACGCTTTTGGCGCAGAGGTTCTCCTGGTGCATGATGCAATGGTACTGGGAGAATTGCTCTGACACTTCTGGTAATTTTCGAAGATGGCCTGATACCAGCGCCAAATACATCAAATGTCCATAATAAATGTGATAATGCCAGTACTGTCAAAAGGCGACGTTCAAAATAGCACAACATTTTAGGCAAGAATTTTAAGGAGCTTGCACGTCTTTACACAGCGGTATAAGCTTGAATAATTTAAATAAGATGGAAAACTAAATACATACCACACATAGCGGGAGCTCCATCGGTAACAACTCCGGACATTTTCTTCAGCGGTAGATCAAACTTTTCTAGAACAGCGCACAGAGCATTAAAAATATCAATGCCCTTCGTCGTTCCTTTCATGGGGAAAAGGCTTGCCAATTCCTCAGTCACCTCAAATTTCTTAGATATGCCGCGGATAAAAACTGCCAATTGAGCTGTGTCAGATATATCCGTGCTCTCATCCAGCGCCACTGAATAAAATTCAAAGCTGGCAACTTTTTTCTTCAAACTCAACACAAGATTTTCAGCAATGTCTTCAACCCGCCTGGTGATGGTCGCCCGCGACAAACTCACTTGCGCAAAGATGCGACTTTTTTCGGGACAAATCATTTGAACCACAGCTTCCATACATTCCTTAACAAACTCGCCATCAGAAAATGGCTTCGATTGGGAAGCGAGTTTTTCTGCGATAATGAAACTTGCCTTTGTGCACAACTCGTTTTCTTGTTTTCTTCTCACAAAAAAGTTTTGCTGGCTACTCAAATTTCCCCTGAACTCAGCACATTTTTCAGCCCGTGCCACACCGACATATTTATCCATTTTTGACGCATGTTTCGACTCGTAGTGACGCTTCACATTAAATTCCTTCTTAACTGCAACAGCTTCGTTGCAAATCATACACACCGGTTTTTGATTAATGCACGTAAAGAAAAACATTTCACACCACTTCTCCTGGAAAACACGTCCTTCATCAGCCACTTTCCGTTTTTTGCTAGTGCTGGCTTCCATTTTCACTGAATAATTGCTCGAAACTTCTCAGAACTACGCACGCGACTACAGAACGGAACCAATTGACAACAGACACTGAATGGTGAAAGTGAATAAAAATATGACTGCATTCTCTCTTTCTTTCTATCCCGCCTTTTTGGTCATTCATCATCTGTGTAACAAGCACGGTAAAAATTGTTCACATAAAACTATGAGAATCACAATTATTGCACAGTAAGAAATGCAACTCAAATCGAACAGCAAATAGCTACATATTCAATGAAGTTCTCATATTTCTCAAATGCTATCGCGGGCCGCATTTGCCGCCTCGGCGGGCCGCAGGATGAGCACCACTGCCTTACACGAATAGTAGTACATACGATATCAAATTGTATGAGCATATCAGATATGTAGTCTGATTGAATATAGAATGTTTCCAAAAACAGAGTTAAAAGGAGAAAATTAAAAACATTGCAAATTGCTTGCGTCCAATTGTGCTCAACCGAGAGCTCTTGTACTAGCGTTGGTTGGTTTGACAGCTGCTGTGCAAAAACAGAGAGAAAACAAATGACAGTGCTCGCTTTCTGAGAGCATCCGTATCGGGCGCAACTATCTGGGCGACTCAAATACTAGCGCATCGAGCTGTCATTTTAGTTTAGTCTCTCAATCTCACACCGGTCGCCACTATTTTTTGTTACCGTGTTCTGTATCGGCCGCTGCTAAACTAGTGCTCCATCATCAGTTTGACAGATTCGGTGATCGTCATAAACATAGTCAATTGCGATGGCTCGTTCTTCGTGATTTCTCTTGTAGAGACGTTCGGTTGGCATGAAAAGAACCATTGGTAACAGTGGTCGCTCTGGAAACCACTGGGGTTTGGTACAAAAATATAAATGTCCTTTCCTATCAGTTTCGCCAAATCACCCCAGAGGTTTCCGGAGGGGCCATTGTGGTAAATTATTCTTTGCATGCCTACCGAAGGACTCTCCAGGTGAAATAAAAAAGAAAGAGCTGTCGCACGACGGGGTTTGGTGCAAAAACACAAATGTCCCCTCCTACAGGTTCCCCCGAGGCACCTCACCATTCAGGAGAAATCATGAAAAAAACCATCGCACGACCCTATTGATAAAATTCTTATTATTAAACCACATTGACTTAAAGTTGATAAAGCAATAACTTTCTTCATATCAAGTTCAAAATTTGCCCCTAATCCTGATTGTGTAAACAAAAATAAACAACAAACCAATCGAAGATTTTTGACAATTAGCAGTCGAATAGCAACCCTCTCTCGCGCCACTATCGCGTTGCTAAATTTGAGTGGCTGTAGCGCTTTTAGTTGCGCCCGATACGGTTTGAAGTGATGGTGAGGGCGATCAAATCTAGACAAAATCGTCAAAAGGTCGAAAGTAACAATTGTAAACCATGACTTAAAACGTAATTTTCCTGGAAATGCCGGGTTGCTAACATCTGTATCCACTGTATCTGTTTCTGGTGCTATTTTGTTTGTGGGAGCAAGCAGATCCAAGAAAAATACGCTAGAAGTCATTGTTTACAAATGTTCCTTTCGACCTTTTGACTATTTTGTCTAGAAATATAGTTTAATCGTGCACCGGTACGGGTGCTCTGAGCAACGAGGGTTACTCGAGGTACCTCTAAGACAACTCTGAAATTGCTCGCGATAAGGAGCTGTCTTGCCCCTTGGTTTCGACCTTGTGTGCTGCAGGTATTTTTTAATAATGTTTTGGGGAAAAAAATCGCTGCCGAGCCCGAGTAGTATCGAACGGCCGGAAAGTTTTTTTTTTAAATTAGTTCGTTTATTTCTCAGGCGTGTTTAACACTTTACGGAGCCGATATTCAATATTATTGATAACAAAGTTTGATTTTTTTCTTTATTAGTAAAAGTGGGGTGCCAATTACTCGTGCCTGGCTCGAGGTTAATGGGTCACATTATCGTTTGGAAAGACCTAGGCAGGTAACCTATTTAAGCCATTATTTGCTGCTCATGGTTGCGTCAGCTACCAAATCCGCGGTCTCCTTTTCAGGAACCAAGCCGCAGATGGGTGACCACAGCTTGCACAGGTAGCAAGTAGCACAAAAGGATAATATAACTGGGACACAATGGCAGGGAGTTTACTAGACTGGAGGGGAGGGGGTGATGACATTACACTCTCTGATCAGACAAACAAAGGAATTCGTAAATCGCTTGCATGTAGGGGAGATCACGCATTCCCAAAACATCTCTTACCTCCCGGGAGGGTTGATGATAAATTTTGTCAGGGATGCTCCAAAACCACTGGCCATTTTTCAAACCATGAAAGCAGATGATTCCACTAATTTGCGTCCTCTATGCTCAACTAGATGGACTGTAAAGTATGGGTCGATGTCGTCGTTATTGTCCCACTACTCTAAATTGGTTGAATTTTTTACGGACTTGGCTGAGAGTGATTCTTCCGATGCTGGTGCGAAGGCCTCTGGGTTTGCGAAAATGATGCAGAAGTTTGAATTTTATTTCATACTGGTGGTTCTAGTGCAGCTTTTTAGCTTCGTGGATACCGGCATTACAGAAGAAATCCCTGAGGCTGGAAGAGGGTCAACGAATGGTTCAGACATTGAAAGCAAGCCTTAACTTTTGCAAAAATGATTTGGAAAAATTCTGGGAGAAAGCAGCATTGGATAAACCCGTCGAAGTTGGGGAACCAAAGCTGGGCAGGAAGAGGAAGGTTCCAAAACGTTTATATTCTGTTGAACAACCGGAAACTTCACGTTCAATTGAGGAGATTCACGAATCGCAATACGTGGACATTATCCTCGAATCGCTTGATATGCGTTTCGACACCGAGTCGTTCAAATTAGCGACAAATGTTGAGCAGTTTCTGCTGGGAGATGACACCCACAAAGAAGAAGTAACAAGTTTGCACGAAGGTGACATCGATCCAGAACGGGTTCCTGCAAATTCTAAAGGAGGCGAAAAAATCTGCAGAAAGCATCACGGACATCGTTGACCTTCTTCCAGAATTTGTGAAGTTCTTAAATTTGTTCATCACTCTCCCAATCACATCATGTTCTGCAGAGCGATCGTTTTCTGGACTGCGCAGACTGAAAACCTACCTGCGTTCTACAATGGGCCAACAGCGTCTGAATTCAGTATCTGTTTTACATTTCCACGGAGATACGGCGAAAGAGATCAACATTGATGAAGCCGTGAACGACTTCATTTCCCGAAACGCGCAAAGAAGGAGCACATTTTATATGTAAGAGGATTTTTTGAATTTAAATTTGAACGAAAATGGTTAAAACACAGCAATATAAAAGTTGAATAAATATGTTGATTCTATTGATAAGTTTACATATGTTTTATTTTACCTTAAGAAATGTAAAAACCTTCCCTATAAAACGAATATCCATCCAAACATCACTCACAATAGCCCCTCACCCGAAGGCTCTGGTCGCTATAAAAAATGTCCAGCGGAAATTTTCGCCCACCCCAATAATTTTTTGAAGTTGGCGCCTATGTTAAGAATAAAGACGAGACCTTGGATACGATATAGTAGTGAATGTTTCATGACTCCGTTGAGAAATCAACTTTCGAGCCTACTATGTTTAAGCAATTTGAAAAAAGCTGCCTGGAAAACATTGACCTATCTGGAATCTTCTTTCGTTTCAATTTCACAATCAGAAGAAACTGGCTTCTATAATTTTCATCATCTTTTTCAATTTTATTATGTATATATAATATATTCACAGTGAAATATTACAGTTTTTTTTCCGTTTCTTCATATATATAATTGTTTCCAGTTTTTGTATGTTTATATTATTTTTATCTTTCTGACAATCATCCGTTTCTAATCGGTTTTACTGCTCTATCTCCGACTTCCTTTGTCTAGCAAAAAAAAAGAACAACTGTCCACCGACCTCAGCTATTTACTTTTGTTTACATTTTCCACCTTCGCCACTACCTATCTGTTATCTTTGTTTTCAATATAACTAGTTTTACAAACATACACGCAAGAGAATGATGCTCATGTTCCTTATCAGCAAAGTGTCCTTATTGGGCAATAATTTGGCTCCTGCAAGGGGGTTGCACGGATTTTTGTTTTGTTTTTTTTTTTGGTTGTCCATTATGGCAACTGTGTTTCAGTCACTCTCCCTTTCTGTCGCGGCGCGTGTCTCTCTCTCGCTCTGTCTGTCTGTCGGTCGGTCGGTCGATTTTCAACGGTGATGGAAAGGGGATTCTTAAATACATGTGTGTGTGTGTGTAGTACGATTCACGCAATATCCCGTGTGTATTACAAAGCTTCCAAACCTTCCGCGGGGGTTCGTCAGAATGATTGATTTCTCAGTACTGGGGGTTAGATTTGTTACTTAGTTAGGGTTACTTTTATAAAAAGGGTATGAATGTGAGTGCTGTGTTCAGCTAAAATTTTGAGTCGGATACTTTTCCTAACCTTTGAGGAACCGCAAACACCTGACGGTGTGCGGTCTGTGGTATACTGTGGGTTTGCTTAGGTCAGTAAAATTGGATTCTCGTATTTTATCTTCTTATGAAATCCTGATGCATGGAAACTTCCTGGTCCTAAATGGGTGAACCCTATCGCCATTGACTTCGAATGAAATGTCAAACTAAACTAACAGTTACACAAATTGTACAAAAGACTGACTGTACAAACGGTGATGTATTGTTTTTTTTTTGTTAATTTGGCAACACTCTCACTTGATGCGATGCATGTCAGCGCAGCGTTGCCAGTCCTACGATTCATGCGTTTCTGTGGGAAGAAAGGTAATAGTGTCCTGTTTCTCGCTAACAACGGGCAGTGAATAGACTTGATTTTTTGTTTCTCGCATCCTTCCGTGGATTTCAATCGAAACGGGGAGGAAAAATGCTCTAACAATAGCTAACAACTTATCTGGAGTGTGACAGCTTCCCGTCCTTATCGTATAACATGAGGCCCGGAACATGGTTAACACAAATACGTCCCCTCTCACTACTAACGAACTAATACACATACCTTCCCACGAGCTCGTGTTCACAACAGCGCTCACATACACACATACACATACACGTACAGCACATATGTATGTGAAAGTGTGAACGCTGATGACTATTCACTATGAGAACGAAACAATGAAACATTTTGTTACATAACCTAGCAGTTCTTCCTTGTTTTCGTTAAATGTGTTCGTTTCTCTACAAACTTCCGTTCTCTAAGATTTGTTTTACTTTAATATGCTTGTGTTTGTGTGAGTGTGAATGGGAAAAAGAGCGATTCGATATTTACAAGAGGCTTCTTTTTTTTTTTTATTCGAGACGAACGATTATACTTTCCGTTTCTTGGTTCTATCTTCTGTTTCTCACGATAAATGCCTATCATACAAACTATATTGCAAGACGCAAACACCCACATACTCACACTCGGGGTGTATGTGTGCCTTTCTCCTGTACACGTGTATGTTTCGTAATAATGGGGTCTCGGTGTCGCCGGGGTTTGCAGTACGTCAGCGTGACTCCTCTTCAAAGCCTTAAAAAAAACCTAACAGCCTTAATAAATAAAAGTTTCCAGGAAAATTGACGGAAATCATTCACGCAACGAATAGCTTATTCTAGACAAAGCGATTGTACCCGGCGGGTTGTTGGCTACAGTGTTTTGTTTTGTATTGAAATAATTGTCTACTTTGTAAAAACCTACGGGGAAATGAAAGCCGCGAGCGCGGGACAGGTCCGGTAGGGTGCTTGCAAACTTAAAAAAAATAAAGAAAACAATCGGGCGGAATATTCGATGACAATGGCAGCAGTAGGAACGGATTGCGGAAGAAATTGGTGCAATTGTTGTCAGATATTCAAACGAATTGGCAATACTTTTTAATTCTCATCTCATCGTAATCTTTATGGGTAGAACGACAGTATCGTTGACTCTTGAAAACGATCTCTTCAAATTTTTATTGGAACTAAATTTCAGAAATGAACCATTTTTGATGTTGCAAAATTGAGCGTACACCTTCACTTTTTAAGGTCGGTATCGTGTTCGAAAGAAATTTCTTTTTCTATCTCAATCCCATCGTTCACTGAAACGGAAAACTAAAGAATCGAAAAAAAAATTTCTGCAGCAGTATCCACCTGAATAGAACGAAAAATAAAATTGGAATTTGTAAGGTTCCCACGCAAACTAATGGGCGCTGTCAATTTTACTTTCGGAAAAATATTCCGCTCGATTATTCCGTAAGTGAAGGTGACGTTTTGTTCCATGCAGATCAATTGTCAAAATTCCGCTGGGTAATATTGAACAAAATTCCGTAACCTCTTTACTTTTTAAGTCGATACTGGCCTTTACAAACCAATTCGTTGTATACACGCTATTTCCAAACAACCCAAATTAAGTACGTTTGACTCAAATCAGCCAAAATAATGGCTACTTAAAAGTGAGTAAAGATAGTTCGTGGAGGTAAGATGACAAACAGTCAACATCGGCTTGAATCCGATCGATGTTTACTAATTGTCAGCGTGTTACTACTAACTATCTTTACTCACTTTTGAGTAGCCATGCTTTTGACCGATTTGAGTCAATCTTACTCAATTTTGGGTTGTTTAGAAAAAGCGTGTTAACACAATATCAACAATTAACGTGGATTTTTGCAACAGCGTATATGTCAACAACTGCCAGCTGCTTTGAAAGTGATCTTAACCATTCTCTGCTGGAAGTTTGTTGTGTTTGGATTAAAAGGGTAACCATCAGGAAATGAACCGATATTGTTAAGTGTACTCTAGTGATTAGTATGTGCCTTCATGGGAAATCGTTGCAGGAAATAGCGGTTGCCGTTGGAAAAACACATTCCACAGTGTAGAAAATTGTGAATTCGGGGGAGCTTTAAAAACCCCACAGTCAGATGCCGTAAACGGATCTTGACCGCTGCTGATGAACGAGAAAAACGTGCGAACTGAACACAAGGAACTTGAAACAAGTTTTCCGAAATTGGTCAAAGATATTGCTGACAATATCGGAAGACCCGTCAGTACCCATATCATCCGGCGTGTGGCATACAGACGCAATCTGAGGAAGCGGAATTCTCGCAAGAAGCTTCTCCGCTCAAACGCGAGTATCAAAAAGCAACCGGAATTTGCGAAGGAGCAAGTTGACAAAAGTGTGGAGTTCTGGACCAAGGTGATTTTCACGGACGAGACGAAAATTAACCTATTTGGATCCGATGGACGACAGATGGTGTGGAGAGAACCGAATTCGTCGCTGGAGGCCAAGCATTTGAGCCCCACTATCAAACACGGAAGGGTAGCGTCAGGCTGTAGGGTTAAATGGCGGCCAGTGGAGTGGGTACTATGGAGTTTATTGACACCACGCTGAGATATTTGAATATCCTGAAAAGAAATTGCTACCACCAGCTAGAAAACCAAGTATGCCATGAGATGATGATGAAAACTTAGCTGTCAGCGGGTAGCAGAAAAAACCATCGATTCTGTTACAAGCTCTTGTTCAAGCCAGACGTTCCTAAAAAATAATTTAACAGTTTTGAACTTCTTTCATTGAAAAAAAAGAGGGAGAAGAAGTAACCATCTTCGTCAGTCCAGACAGTTCAGCAACCAAAGCAGCAAAAGTATTCTGGTTCTCAACAATCAAGCGAGAAGACGTCTCCTCGGACAAGTTGTTCGTCAAGGTTTGGCCATTTTCAAACCATCTGCGCAAGCAGTGTAACAAGACCGGACACAATGAAGGCAGTTGTGGATGCTTCAACAAGCAAACGAAGCCAGACTCCGCATCCGGATCAGCAAAGTTCAACCAGCAGAAGAAGCGAAAAGGCAAGCATCAATCACAATCCAACTACATATTTTCCGTTAACGCAGTTTCCAGCTCCAAACGGATCATCAACCGCTCGCGAAGGTATGCGGATTCAAGAAAAGAATTCCACTTCACATAGGCAATCGTCTCCAGAGATGGGAACTTACGCTAATTGGATTCGATTTCGACATGGAATATATTTCAACTGATCAGTTTGGACATGCAGACGTTGATGGTTACTCCGAGAGTCGAAGTGACGTTCGTCACTTGGTGAAGTGGGAAAAGTCACCTGCAGTGACGTGGCTCTCCATTTGATTTCCCCAGGAGAGTCACGTCACTGCAGGTAACTTTTCTCACTTCACCAAGTGACAAACGTTACTTCAACTCTCGGAATAACCCTCGTTCCCTCCCGGTTGATCAACAGTCATGGGAAACCAGATGAAGAATTCCTGGTTGCTGCAGTCGGCATCGAAGAGAAGTTGGACAACGTCTTATGTGACTCGTTCAGCAACCTTCCGGTCACGTTCGAGATGGTTCGTTCAGCCAAGAAGAAAGACGAGCTGCTTCAGATTAGAGGTTCCAACCCGGGATATCCCGGGGCAAAAAATCCCGGGATCTTGAAAAATTCGGGATTTCCCGAATCCCGGGATAAGATTTTTCACCGTCCCGAAAATCCCGGATTCCCGGGACACACATTTCTTACATATTTTTTCGCTTTGATACTTCCAAATAAATTTCAGTGTACCGTTTACAACGCCAACATACAAATTTACTGTACCTACATCGATGTTATACATCATTCATGAAAATGCATCATTCCTTTTGTGTTGGTTCAGTAGGCATTCTCATTTTTGCCAACACATTTAACACACACACACACGCGCGCGCGCCAATACGACGCAAGCTGTCATTTCCATTCAAAACATTGTTTTCATTCACTGATTACTGCTTCTGTGTTCATTGAATCATTTCGGATTGCCGTTACATCAAAGTAAGTAGTAATACAAAATGTGTGGTAATGTAGCCTTACATCCAATTATTTTAAAGGCATGGCTGAAATTTGGAAACACTTCGATAGAATTGCGGATGACAAAGAAAAAGCACGATGTCGGAAGTGCGAGCAAATTTTGTCGTGCAAGGGCTCTTCGACCAGTGGCTTGCTCCGGCACATGAAGAACAAACACGACATGGATTCCGCGCTTCGAGTAAGGTGAGACGAATTGTTCTAACCAACGAGGTGACAATCGTCACTTCGAATGAGATGACTCTCCATTTGATTTGCACGGAGAGTCATTTCACCCGAAGTTACAATTCTCACCTCGTAGATTTCAACCAGTCGCCTCACCTCACACGATAATATCATAGATTTCTGATCAAAAGCACTGTCCAATCTGCCAAAGTTCAAACCACACAGACACAAACGTGGCTGAAAACCGAAATCACCGCAACCCGTTCCTGCTGCCCCACATCTACTACCAGCTGCTCGCTTCCGGGAGAAAACGAAAACAAAAAAAAACTCATTTTAAACAATCAACAAATAAAGTAACCTACCAACGAATTCGCCGACATGCCCCACGCGAGCAGTTCACCCACGACTTTCATTTTTCCAACTGAAAAAAAAACAACCTATTTACCGCTTCCACTCCCAAACATTTCTTGTTAAACGGAAATCTCATAGTTCATATCGTACACGCTGCCCCGATCCGGAGGGGTCGGTGTCGTTGCCCGTCCACCACCGGACGATTGTCCACCATTACTGCTAACGCCGCCAACATTGTTGCTCCCGTTGTCCGTTGGGTTCAGCTCCATCGAATCGGTCATCTCCAAGGCCCTTACGAACGACATCGGCCGGGTCGGTGTGGCTTTCCGCTTAATCTGCGGCGAAGGCGCCTGTGGACCAACTACCGAATTGCTAATGCCAGCTTGTGCGGATTGTAGCTGCTGTTGATTGTTGCCGTTGCCGATGCTGACCGCCGTCGGCGGAAGAGGTTGCGGAGGAAACACTGGAACACCACCCCGTAGCGCCGGATGGTAGCTATTCATGGAGGCTTGCTGTTGCTGCTGTTGAAGCTGATACCTGGCAGCGCTAACGCCTCCATATTGCGGTTGCTGCTGCTGCTGCTGCTGTTGAGCTGCCGTTGGACTAGGCGTGTTCTGATACACCGAAGTGGCCATGCTCACGAACACGCCCGGCGATTGTTGTGGTTGTTGCTGTGGATTGCCTAGAAGCTGTTGCGTTTGATTGCTACCGTCGTTGCTGAAACCCGGGGACATGTCCTTCCACATGTAGACCCCCCGCTGGGGACTACCGGCTAGCTCTCGGATGTTGTCCACGGTCTGATTACTCCTGGCATAGGAAAGCTCGGCGCCCTGGCGAGCCAACTCGCCTTCCGAGAGATACCGCCGCTGGGGACTTCCGTGGTGATAGACAACGTTCGGGGTTCGCTGTTGCGATTGCTGCTGCTGTTGCTGAGGTAGACCACCGTTATGGTGAACCATTGGATACTGGGGTTGCTGTTGTTGTTGTTGCTGCTGCTGCTGCTGCTGTTGTTGTTGGTGGTAGGGATGCACCGGGGGAAGACCCGTTTGGTGGAGCTGCGCTTGTTGCTGCATAGGGAAATCGTAATAAGTCGCACCGGGTTGCTGCTGCTGTTGAAGTTGTTGCTGTTGTTGTTGGCCTATCATATTCACTCCGATGAAATCTGGTCGCCGAGGTTGGGTTGGCGTACCGGGATTGGACCTATGTTTCGGATCGGAGTGGGGGAGATAGAAGAGAAAAAAGAAAGATTTTTTTTTATTAGAATTGAAATAAGTCGTCGGCTCTAGGCATAAGAGATTTGTTCGAAATGAACGGAGAACTTCTACTGAGCGGTAATAAATTGTTTAGCCGAACGCTTTGCAAAGTTTTAACGCATGTAGAAAGCGCATTTGCTGAGAGCCTAGCGAGCGGAGGGTTTTCTTTTATTTATTTGGGAGGATATAGGGGATTTGTGAGCAAAACGGGCAATGAAGGTACAAAGACATTTCTCGCACAACTCAAGACAGGGGTCAATTATTGTTGATCGATTCTTTTCCGAAGCATTAGCAGATCAGCAAAGAGTGCTGCAACGATCATGAGGAGTTCCATGGCCGTTACTACCCTCGAAAATGTCATTTGTGGGTAGAAAGTGAACATAGATTCTTCAATTCTTGTTGTAGCACACTATTATCACAGAGAACAGACATTGATGTCCATATATCTTTTCTTGAAAAACGTGTGTAAAAGTTAAAACGGACAGCCGGTATAAAAAGCAAGTTCAGAGAAAAATAAAAATAAAATTTCAGGTTATGTGCTAGGCTTTTTATTGATAAACATTTACATGACAGTTATCGCACAACTGCAGCGTCGCCTACCAGAAGCATGACGACATACATTTGAAATGTCAGTTTAAAGTTTTACACAAGTAGCAGACCGAAGATGAACGTCTGTTCTCTGTGCTATTATATTACAGAAAGTGATAAATTTTATAGGAATCAAAAAATTTCCAAAATCTGTTTTTTTGTGATGGACGGATTCTCGTGTATCTTTTTTTAAGTATTTGGTTTGGTCAAGGACCAGACTGTGCAAAATTGAAATTAGCTACAACTTCACCAAAGACAATCCAGTGAGGTGAGGTGGGACGACTCAATGACACTTATGAGGTGACAATTGTCAAAGGCAATTCTCACCTCGAAGGTGAGAGCGAGTTATCTCATCGCACACGTAGAATAGGACTGGATATATTTAAGAAACTTCTACGTAAAAGCGCCACCTACGGCGAAGTTGGAAACTAGAATAAATATTCACGTTTAAATGATGACTCCAACTCTGATTTGATTGATAAGAAATTCCGCACGGTTCTGCAGATCAGCTATCCTTAAATTTAAAAAATATACACGAAATGTTTGCAGCAGATCCAACTGATGACAACGAATTGCCTCGTCCAATACGATCATCTACAGGAATGAAACTCGAGCTTTGCCAAAACCAATTAGTCTAGAAGCCATTGTATTGCGAGATTTTCAACGGCAAGACTTTCAATTAGTATTTCAGCATATCAACGAACTTCCTGAACTGCCTTATCCAGGAATAGATTTTGATTATTTTGATTATTTTATCCTCAAACATAGTAAATAACAATGTTTTCTTTTCATCTTCATTTCAATCTGCTTGATTTTTCGTAGGGTAGGCGAGTTCTCTAACTTTTCCCTTAACACTACTCATAAGCTTCTGCACAGTGCTTTCTCCTACGATTTTCACCAGTTTTGGCCAATCTTTCTTAAATTTTTCAACACTAGCTGGTTTCATGTGTTTTCTCAGCTTCGCCTTCGTCAAAGCCCAGAAAGTTTCGATAGGGCGAATCTCTGGACAGTTTGGTGGATCCATCTCCTTTGGTACAAATACTACATTGTTCCTTTTGTCCCACTCTAGTGCATATTTAGAGTAATGGCAAGAAGCAAGATCAGGCCAAAAGATTGCAGGCTTGTTATGCTGTTTGATCAAGGGTAGCAACCTTTTTTTGCAGGCACTCCTTCATGTAGATACCATTCATTGTGTCTGTCGTAATAAATGGACGAGATATTTATCCACATCCGCATATGGCCTGCCACATGATTACATTCTTGCTTAGGTGCGGTAAAAACTGTGGTCCCGACAGAGTTTTATAATCGAGTTTTATGTAGGTTTCATCGTCCATGATAACACAGTCCGATTTTTTGGTCAGCAGTTTGTCGTACAGCTTTCGAGCCCTCGGTTTCACAGAATCAGCCTGTTTGATGATTCGTTTTGGCTGCTTGTGCTTCCGACCAATCTGCAGGCCCATTATCTCCTTGGCACGCATAATAGTCGTCGCCGACGTACTTAGCTTTTTCGCCACATCTCGGATGTTGAATGCTGATGTTGAAGGACGGCGCTTCCCTTACCTTTCTGTCGACTGTAGGGTTAGTGGGCCGGGTTTTCTACCCCGTCTCGGGGAATCTACGAAAGAGCACTGTTGTTGATACTTCCGTAATGCGGTTTGAACTGCTCCTACGCTCACACCTTCTTTCGTAGCCAGTTTTCTGACCGAAAGACCACTGACGGTGCACCGTTTGTGCACAATCCGTTTTCTTTGCTCGGGAGAAAGACCGCGCATTTTCAATATTCCGTACGAAAAATTGAAAAAAATGACAACATCAGTTCAATTTGGATGTAAACAACGGGACGCAGCCAAAAGTTGGTTGAATACTGCACGCATTTCGAATTGACGGTTAATCATTAGTGTATATATAGTTATCGGAACAGTCTATACAATTGCTATCTGTACAAACGCTATGAGAGGAGAAGACAGGATGATCTTCGACGGAATCTACAAAGGGTTTGGAGTTTTGTCAGTTCAAAACCCAAGGAAAGTGGTCTACCCGCCCTAATGCATCTCGAAGATGTAGCAGCCAACACAGCACATGAAAAAATGTTAAATATAGAACGAACATCGGCCTACCCCTCGGCATCCTTGTGCTTTACAGAGTAGTCGAAAAGTCTCCACAGCCGTCGTGGCTGTATGAAAAAACCCCCACTTCTTCAATACAAACCTTTTACACAACAAAAATTTATCCTTTATTTCCTATTATTAACAACAAAAAACCACCAAAATAAATTATTTCCTCCCCCATTTTACTTAATTCTCCACGCCCATTTTCATTTTTTCGTCGCCCCCTATTTTCCCTCCTCCCCCGCCCCCAAACCGTCGGCCCTGGCCATTGGGTGTTATTTTTTTTCCCCAACCAAACTCTTCCCTTTCCCCCACCCAATGAGAGTGGTTTTGGCCTTATTAACCCACCCCAAATCCGGCCAAAACAGTGGAGGTGTACTATGCTTCTTATATAAAGGCAACAATCTCTTCTGGAGACACTCAGATCGATAGATTTCCGCATTTATAGTTCCGGTAGTGTAAAAAATGGTTGACTTCAAACCACAGAAACATATTGCTTGCCATACCAGTACCTTTCGACCGAATTTCTCCACTTGAATCGACCTGTCCGCATCGCTCACATCCTCCCCAACGACGGCAATAAAGTATTGTGGACCTGGAAGGGTTTTTGAGTTCTCCTTTACATAGGTCTCTTCGTCCATCAAATCGCATGCATCCGGACGCTGCAAAAGACGCGAATACAATTTCCGGGCCCTTGTTGCTGCTCGCTTCTTCTGTTCTGCACTTTGTTTCGAGATTTTCTGCTTCTTGTAGGTCGTCAGGTGGTTTCGCCTCTTGATACGC
Organism: Aedes koreicus; assembly: GCA_024533555.2. Classification (NCBI taxonomy): domain Eukaryota; kingdom Metazoa; phylum Arthropoda; class Insecta; order Diptera; family Culicidae; genus Aedes; species Aedes koreicus. Next base: position 788,806 of record JAHHFK020001273.1, on the reverse strand, counting down.
TGGATCATTCCGACACTCGTTCCTGCTTTTTTGACCAAAACGCGTAATGACATTGATTTGTTCTTCATGATTAGAGATACCACTCTCTGCTCCAGTTTCGGGTTGGAAGAACCGGGTTTTCTGCCTCTTCCTGGTAGCTCATCCAAAGAATAGTGTTCCCCAAACTTATTAATGATGGTTTTAACACTCGCATGATGAATTCCAAACCGCTTCGCCAATTTTCGCTTAGTAATACCCTTCTCACTTAGCCATGTGTCCAGAACCTTAATTTTCACTTCCTTTTCAATACGCGACATTTTGAAAACGCAGAATTTGAACCGCACAAACAAGTAAACAAAAGAAAGCTGACAGTCAAACGCACAGCATGCAGTGTTCAGAGCATAAAAAACCATCACAAATACATGCGTACAACGCAAATAGCGTGGATAGCTTATATTCGATACACTCCTTAGTAGTAGAGAGAAGAAGCTTTTTTCGTATGTCAACTTTCAAAAGACACGGTCACAATAAAAGTCGTCCTGTAGTTTAAGGGCTTACGCTGAAGCATTGTAGACGGCAGCCATTACTTCAAAATTTAGAATTGATATAACTCAGAACTAGAGTATTGTACTAGATATTGCATATTTTATAACATCACTTTTCATCGGATTCAAAGGATTACCGCTGAACCGTTTAGGCTATGCAACCAGCAAATTTTCCGGATGCAAAGGCGAGATCGAACAAGGACATGTGGGTGGAAGCAATGAAAAATGAAATCAGTTCAAATTAAACCTAGGAGTTAGTCAAGCCCTCGGTGTAGAAGAAAATCATTGATGGAAGATGGGTATTTAAGCTTAAACGGAACGTCTGAGAAGAAGTTGTTAAATACAAAGCGAGATTAGTGGCGACGAGGTGTTTGCACCCGTTGCAAAACAAGCAACATTTCGTACGCTGCTGTGGCTACTCATTGCGGCGTGGCTCTCAAGCATTTGGATGTAAAGACGGCCTATGCTACTAGATCAGACCAAAACAGAGCTGATCCATTGTGCAAGAGACGATTCTTAAGGCACTCTTCCGTGTAAATTGCTCCGTTGATTTGATGAAGGGAGCGCTTATTTCACCACATCCGCAAATCGCCTGCCGGATCAGGATTTTTTTTTGCAAATTTTGAAAATTTCTTCTTTTGAACATCTTTCGGGACATCGAACTTAGACTTGGAAACGAAATATTCTTGCCCAGGAAGTTGACGAAAGTCGGCCTTGACGTAAGTTTCGTCATCCATAACGATGCAACACGATTTGGTGAGCAGCTTGGTGTAAAGTTTCCGGGCGCGGTTTTTCGCAGTGATGTTTTGCTTTTCATTCCGGTTTGGGGCTTTTTGCACCTTGTAAACACGCTTCATGGTTTTCTGAACAAAACCGGCTGACATCTTGGACTTTTTGGCGACATCTCGAACTGACATGTTCTTGAACTGTTGCATCACTTTCCTAGCTATTCTTTCTTCCTTCGGGCACTCAGACGCTCCTTGAAGGTTCTTATCACAGGATACACAGTTCTATTTGCAATTGCAACAGTCTCTAGATTTTGATTATAAGTGCATGATTATTTATTTTTTTCACCCACAATTTCTCGTTTCTACGACATGACTGGAACCACGGTATTTTATTTTTTATTTTTTTATTTTATTTTGTTAAATTCATCTGACCGTAGTCTACATTGTATCCATTGTATTGTATCCTAGATTGTAGCAGTCTTTTCTATTTTTAAAAGATCTAGAAGATTCCCAAAGCCGAAGAGGCGTGTCGAGTTCTAGAAGCCGGAATCGTTCGGGATACGGAGGAAGATCTTGAGGATTACGCCAGGGTAGGCTTCTGAGTGCAATGCGTATGAATCTACGTTGAACACGTTCAATTCTGAGGTCACATGACAGTTGATACGGAGTCCAAATTACCGCAGCATTTTCAAGAACCGGTCGAACAAGTGCACAGTAGAGGCAGTGAGGATCGGTGAATTCACGAGAGATTTTAGTGACGAATCTCAATTGTCGTGAAGCTTTCTTGATAGTGGTGCTGATGTGCTGATTGAATGTAAATTTTTCGTCCAGTGTCACACCCAAATCACGGACTTGATCAACGCGCTCGATGACATTCCCATCAATTTGGTAGTTAAAAGTGATGGGACGCATTGATTGGTGAAACGTGATAGCAACACATTTAGTAATGCTTATCACAAGTTTATTCATCTTACACCATGTGGAAAACATGTCTAGAAGCTCCTGAAACCGGTAGCAGTCCTCAATAGACCTCACCAACAGGTAGATTTTCAAATCGTCTGCGTATATGAGACGTAGTGTTCGATCCTAGCAACAAAGCAGCATCGTTGAAGAACAGCGCAAATACCTAGGGCCCCAGGTTACTCACCCCTATTCTTGTTAACGGCCGTATCCATCATTCGTTCGAACGACTCAATTCGAACGAGTTTGAAAGAGCTATTCTTGTTTTCATTCTAGTCGGTTCGAACGTAAACAGTTTTGGTGTTACCTGATGCACTTTGACGTTTCGAAACAATTCGAAGCATAGGGCTGTGTTGTATTTGACATTAGTCGGTCACTCGAGTTGTCAGATAAATGTAAACATTCATAAGTTTATATTACTCTCACGACTGCAAACCGAAGGCGCTGGTGAAAAACGTTACCGCGGTTTTTTTTGTGTCCAGGAAAACAGGACGTTATTAATTTGTTAAAAATATGGGCTCTTCCGGAAAATAATTGGGTTTATGCCAATTTTTACCCTTTTTATATCTACAATCGTTATTATTGTAAATGTATTCCTGTGCATTGATTTTCCGGTAAACTTTTCAGTTCTAGGACTCATGGACCACCATTCAGTATCCTAGTTCATTATAACGCTTTCTTTTCGGCTTTTTCATCAGGAATATAATTGAATTAACTTTAAACTCGAAAAAAAAATTAGGTTCAGAAAGACATGGTCGAGAACATTTCTATGCTATATTGAGATCGAGAAGCACGCATGCTTAACAACGAAGTTGAAAATTTTCTCCAAACAGATTGGCTATGTAAATTGGGTGAAGGGCCAATTTACAAACCAATTACTATCCCAGACGTAGTCCTGATGTGTGCAATCTGGCATTGAGTAATTAAAGTTACCTCTATTAAACTCCTCGTGGAATTTCAGGTTCGAATTACTTTGAAGCGTTTTCAATAATTTTGGACTGCAAAAGGCTCACTTCATTTTGTGTGTGATTGGAACATAATAACGCTAACTTTACGATATCTGAGTGTTGCCAAAACTATCTTTTAAATTTTTGAAAATACTTCAATGTTTAATAACTCAATACGTTACATAAATGTTATAATAGCTCAATATGTTCAGCATGCTCACTGAGATACTGAGCTCCAGTGCAAATGCGGCAAATAAAACTTTTAAAAGACATGAGATATTTATGCATTTCTACGATTGCCAAAAAAAACCATTCCCGAACGCCATCCAAATGTGAATTTATTCTACTAATTCATGACGGTTTATTGGCCATTTTTCGGGCTTGCCAACAATGGATGCGTCGCGTTGCAGGAAATTCGCAAAGATGCACCCTTATTCTTGTTTACGGCCGTATTCATACTTCGTTCGAACGACTCTATACGAACGAGTTCGAAAAAGGTATTCTTGTTTTCGTTCGACCCCGTTCGTACGAATCCTTTTTCGAAATTAAATAGTGTTAGTGTTACCCGATGCACATTGACTTTTCTAAACATTTCGAATCATAGAGCAGTGCTAGATTTGACGTTTCTCGGATACTCGAGTTGTCATATCAATGTAAATAATCAAGTTTTCACTGACATATCTGGTGGTACTTGAGATTTGAGCGAAAATTGTTTTAAATGAGAACATTTCTAGGGTTTTTTTTTTCATTAGGGCGAATCTACAATTGAGAGATTCTCTCCGGGCTCGCTCTCTTTCATTCATTACAGCGCCATTATAAAACTTTCGAGGGACTCTTTAGTACAGATCGAAACACAACAGTGCTGGCAAGCATACTCTACAAATAGTAGAATGAAAAACGTAAAGGTGATTGGTTTATGAATGAAAGAGAGCGAGCCCGAAGAGAGTCTCTCAATTGCAGATTCGCCCTACTGAATAAAAACCCTAGATTTCTGGTGAATTGAAGTTCAACTTCTGAAACAAATCATACTGCATGATAGAAGTACAACATTGTGGTGTTATTAGTATTCAAGATTGGTTGAAAGAAACATGGTTAAAAAGCCATTAAGCTGGTACAATGCCATTTTTTTAATTAACCCTTTCAGGCCTAATTTATACAACCAATTTGGTGAATTCTGATTGATTTGGTGCTCAATAACATGGAAATGATTGAAAAATTAGGACATATTATTTTTTTGAGAGCAGTCCAAAGTGCCCAAGAGTTCAGAATTTAAGATCTACAGTTGTAACAGTAGCTTTATCCACTATACAATGTTATGATATGTATTCAAACATATTCAATGAATGTCCTGGAAGACCAACTGTCATTATGAGATAATCTTGGGATATTCTATCCCAAACAAACTAACATAACTTTGTACAGCTCATAAAGCTATTGTTACAAAAGTAGACCTTAAGTTTTGAAGGACAGTTTGGAGGACCTAAAACTAACAAGGTTATCCTTTGATGTCTGTGGACGTTTCAGAATATTCATTGAATATATTCGAATATTTATCGTAGCTTTGTATAGCCCAGGAAGCTACGGTTACTACCGTATATCTTAAGTTCTGAACTCAAAGTCAGTTTTTATGAACCTGAACATCCCGAGATAGTCTGATGATGACTGATGAGCTTACAGAAGCTTCACTGAATGTGTTTGAATGCATAACGTCACCTTTCATAGATTATATAGCTAACTTTACGACTATAGATCCTCAATTCTGAACTCAAGGGCAGGTTTGATGACCTAGAACATCCCAAGATATCTCATTATATCGGTTGACCTTTCAAAAGACTCTTTTTTTTTTGGTCGAATACATATTGTTACTTTGTTTAGTCCAAAAAACTGTAGATTTTAAATGTTGAATTCCAGGAGATTTTGGATAACCTAGAACATCCGAAGATTATCTCATAATGTCTGTTGTTCTTCCAAAATGATCAATGAGTATGTTTTAATGCACATCGTAGCATTGCATAGCCTAGAAAGCTTTTGTTACAACTCTAGGTCGTTTGTTCAGATTTCAAGGATAGTTCAGATGACCTATAACATGTCATATCCTTAGTTCTGAATGCCAAAACAGTTTGAATGACCTAGATCATCTCAAAATTATCTACTTGTGTATTTTTACGTTCGAAAACATTCACTAAATTTACTTGATTACGTGACTTAACATTGTATAGCCCAAAAAACTACTGCTACTACCGTAGATTCCAAGTTCTGAACTCCAGGACATTTTGGATTACCTAAAATAATAAGTATTGGAAGGTTGGATTCATTGAATATATTTGAATACATATGGTACCCATATATAGCTCAAAAAACTACTGTTAGAACTGTAGATCTTATATTTTGATTTTTAGGACAGTTTGGAGTACCTATAATATCCCACGATTGTCGCATTATGTATGTTTTAGCCTTCCACACTATTCAATCAATATTTTTTAATATTTTGTCCCTTTGCACACTTCAAACACCTACTGTTACAACTGTAGATCTTATGTTCTAAACTCAAGGACAGTTTGGATGACCTAGATTATTCCCGTTTATGTCATAATGTTATTTTTCCGTATGAAAATATTCACTGAATATGGTTGAATACATAGCGTAACTTTGTATAGCCCAAAGAGCTATAGATACTACTGAAGATCTTATGTTCTGAACTCAAGGACAGTTTGGATGACCTATAACCTCCCAGTTAGATACAAAAATGTTAAACGTTTATCAACGAGAATTTAGAGAATACGTATACATATGTACAATATTCTAAAACAACGCTGTACACTATTAATAATGCATTTATTTTTTTCTTTCTGAACTTATTCATATTCAGGATGTTCTAGGTCGTCAACTCGGCCTTAAACTCATGTTTTTTTTTATATTTTCCAGATAGAAAAAGTGACGGAAAACAAATTTGCCGAAGACAGTGTACACTATTATTCAGTCTTTTATACAGCCATTATCCTTTTGTGGTCATATATGACCCTTTAGGCCTGAAGGAGTTAATATACTTTTTCAGGCAAGGTTTAACATTTATGAATCCCGAAATCAACAATGTTCTGTATTGAAATTGATGCGTAGAAATACTTTCGATCGATCGGTGTAAACATTTTGAAAATCTTTTGAGAAATGACTGAGATATTAATTCTCAGAACCTGACCACTTTTCGTGACGGTCGCAATGCGATTTTTTTTAATTGTACCCCAGTATTGTAAACAAAAACGTAGTACTACGTCAAAAGTAATGCAAATTGACAATCCAAAAAGATCATCTGCACGTTATGTTATTTTTAAGTGAATTTAAAAAAAATCCTCAAGACATACTACTAATCCTTAGTCCTTAAGAATCTGTAGGAACTATTATTTCTTGAATTTTAGGATCAACCGAATCAAGATAATATATAATACACACGAATGCTTGTAGTATTTTTCATTAACATAAAAATATACACTATTATATAAATATTTCATGGGAATGGGAGGGACCATCAGGGCACCCGATTGAAGCACTCTGGATGTGGAGAGTGGGAATGCCGAATCCCCCTCGCTAACAGTTTGTGAATAGAGGGTGGGCTCTTCTCCCCGCCCATTGGGGCATCCTCATGTTAGATAGCTTGCTCTTTTGACCAATTGTTCAATCTTGTTGTTGGAAGGAGATTCTTATATCTCTGTGGAAACGTATAAGTGATGTTGCCTGTCGATCCACCCAACACGTTTTTGGCCCTTCATACAATGGCAGAATTAGAATAATCAAAGCTTGATCAAGTCTTACAGAGAGTAAAGTCCATTGCTGTTTCTAACTTTTCTAACTTGACATTCATAAGAAACAAATTAATCGATTTCAAAACGCTTAGGTCAAAAGTTTATTCTCAACTATTAACTCCTTTGCGGAATAAGTAAGACCAGCAGAAATGCATTAATTATCTGGTTTTCCTGGATCAAAATTTCAAGTGATAAATACATACATACATAAACATTTCAACACAGGTATTCTCCTACAGGTGACTATCGACCGGGCAGAATCGACTGCCATCATCAAGTTAACTGTAATGTAAGCTTGGTTAACTTTGTTCGTTTCAATTATGGATTTTCTTAAGTCTTCCCGGTTGAGTGGCCTACTCTGATAGTTTAATTCAAATCCTAAATTCTGATGTAACTTTGTGTCAAATCCACATAAATAGGGAAATCCACACTTCATTCCAATAAAACAATTCATTTCGTTTACGAGATCCGCAACTAACGAGTGACGTTTGTGAGACAGACCAAAAAACGGATACAAACGAAAACGGGAATCGCGCAATTCGTTCGAACGAACGATGTTCGAAAGTTCGAATGGTTAGAAACGGTTCGAACGAAAACGGGAATACGAATGTGACATTCTTTCGAACGTTTCCTCTACGAACGTAAACAAGAATAGGTGTATATATTAATTTAAAACCTAGCAGTTTACAATCATTCATTTCCCATTTCACAGAAATAAAGTATCATTTATGGGTCCAGATGAACAAGAGCTATCGAAAAATACATCTTGTACCTACGCCTATTATGTTCTCTGACCATTATTGTGAAAACTAATTCTAATCTTAGTAGATCTCAATCCAATAGAAACTGCAACAGTGGAAGTCTTTCGATGAGTGGATGTTCAGCTTAGTTACGGATATATGTATTCTACTATAGTTTACTGGCCTGCTGGTATTATTATTTTATATTATAACGTCAGTTTATTATTTTATGTTATGATATTAAATGATGTGACATAATTGCATTTAAATTCATTTAATCAAAATCACTATTTCCGATGAGACTCACTACATAAATTATTGCAAGGAAACGGAACAGCACATCGAAATTTTAGGTTTACTATTCTATTGCTATATAATTTCAGATAATTCATAGGTATCCCAAGTTTTATGAGATAATTTAATATCAATTTTTTTTCTCTCGCAGCTACATTGTCTAACTTTCAGGTCCACAAATGGAAGTGTTATTATCATTCTTATATTCATTCACTATATTATTTGTCATTATAATATTCATTCACTATATTTTTATAATTATAATATTCATTCACAAGATTTTAAATATTACTATATGACACTGAATATATATTGGGAAAGGAGGGAGCATCAGGGTATCACTCAAGCTGGAATTGGACAATGGAGTGGTATGACAACCGGCGTCTAGGAGGGAACAAACAGTATCATTTTCTTTATCCTACCGATTCGATTGTGATGCTGTGAATTCTACTCCAACAGTTTCAGTAGAGAGTGACGCGCCCTTCTTAACAAGCCATCCCGTAGAAAGCTTAATAAGTATTGCGAATTGGGTTATTCGATTTGTTGGATCGTATCGTTGGAAGGAGAATCTCATGTTCCCGCGGGTTTCGCGTAAGTGTCTCTGCTTACGGGTCCGCCCCACCGTTTTTGGCCCTTCATACAGCGTTACTGTGAATACAACCCGGCAACTCAATTTGATCTTGCTTTTAAGTGGAGCTGCATACATGACAAGGTCTTAGAAGGGATGGTGGCTACCTTACATACACATACATACATACAATTTAAAAAAAATCCTCGAGGCATGCTAATCCATAGTCCTTACGATTCTATAGGGACAATTATTTTATTTCAGTCGTTCAATCGTTTAATCAAGTTTTCCAAGAATTTATTTCTTAAAATGCGAATGAAATAAGTATTGAAGAATATTACTAAGGCAATTTAAAGCTCAAGGCAAACTGGCCTTGACGTTTTTTTAATGACCTTTTGCTTACTCTCAATTCAGTATTCTAGAAGCACTTCTACATTTATCAATTATTCATTAATTTCGTTACCAAAAATTACATTACAGCTTGAAATTTCATTAATAATGGTATCTATTACATTATCCAACTTCAAAACACTTCAAGAAAATTTTATTTTGTATCATTCTCGTACCTAACCCCAAAAAATATTCAACTTTGTATAAACGCTTCTGTATAAACATGAGCCTTGAGGATAATTGTAAGCACGAGACAAATTAACATGCTTGCTTCCGCATTTGCAAAGGATTTCTGAAGCATTTGATTTTATCCCGTTTCAAAATTAATAAAATTTGAAGTATGCAAGGTATTTTCATCTTCAACCAGACTTTACAGACAGTTAACAGCCTGACAAAAGATCCGATTGTCGCAATGTCGCAATAACCACTTCCAAATGTCTCGAACCAACGAGAAAAATCTCTAATTAAACTCTTTTCGTACACCCGATTCGCCAGTCAAAAGTGATGTTTGTCAGCTTGTCAAAAAAACTAAACGAAAAGGTTTTCAAAACGAAAACGGGAATCACCCAATTCGTTCGAACAAACCATATTCGAAAGATAAAATGATTCGAACGAAAACGAGGATACGAATGTCACATTCTTTCGAACGTTTTTAATACGAACGTAAACAAGAATAAGGGTGATTATGTGATCAATGACGTCAAAAGCGGCCTTGAAGGCCTTATATGCTGAATCCACTTAATTTTTAGCTTCAATCTTGCATAAGACAGGTACTAGTGAAGTCTGGTATGCTAGTTGTTACAGAGCGGCGTATCAAGTAAATCCATGTTGATTGTTTGAAATGTATTGTTTGGTACAGCTAAGAATCACATTACTTAACGACTATTTCGAATAGCTTCGATCCCGCAGATAGATTGGTAATTCCTCTGTAGTTCCTCACATTTCTTTTATCTACTTTCTTTAACACGGGGAACATAAAAGATTGTTTCCACACAGGTCCCCTCTGCTGCTCAAACAATTTGTTGAAGATGTAGCCAAGAGGAGTCGCTAAGGAAGCAACACAGCGACAAAAGATAACAGCCAGTACACCATCAGGCCCTGGCGAATACGAGCTTTTCAGTTTCCTAGAAGCAGCAATGGTCATGTCAGAAGTGATGAAAAAGGTGTCCAGGTCAACTACATCAGTAGGTAAATTAGAAGTTATCACAGCACTTTCTTGTTGAGAGGCCATGCCAGCGGAGAACACAGACGTGAAATGCTGGGCAAACAGTTCGCATGTTTCTTCAGCGAAAAGAATAACTATGAAAGATTTGCTCAAATTTTCAGATTTTTTATGTTACAGAATATTTTAGGTGTGTACCATTTCTATCGAATGCACACCTCTTACACTACGTCGCAATAAGTGAAAAACGGAACTATCACAACTTGAGACGTGTTGGCAGCGACTCTACACTACTACTAAATAAAACTTTTAGTCGGTTTCGAAACATGTGGAGTTGCTCTTAGGCTCCGAGTTTTAGGACATTGAGCCGTAGATCACTTACAAACGATATCCATACATAGTCTGAAAATCTCTCTCACTGATTTAGTCTTTCTGGCCGTATGAGTTATTTGACGAAATGCGAGTGCATTTTCCATGTATACATTTAATTAGAGCCAGTTGTTCAAAAATATATAAAACGAAGTGTGGCCTTCGAAAAGCTACAATTGTTTTCAAGGGTGCCAGAATAGAACCATATAACACAAGCGGATTGCAAAAAAAAAATTAACAGCGGGACCGCATACAGTTGAGCACAAATTTTCTACCAGCAAATTCAAGAGAGCGTAATCGAGTATCGAAATTCCAAAGCCAAGAAAACATAAACAAGTTCAACTAACTACGAATCAAAAACTAAAAAAAAAAAAAACGAACCATCAAATTGATCTAAACTAAAGAAAACAAAGAAACACTATTCAATTACCAGCAGCTCGCAAAAGGTATTAGTTTTGTGGTTCTGTGATTTTTGAGTAACTGGCATCCAGGAGGTTAGCTCACTCAGTCCTAGGAGTAATAACAGGCCTATTGGTAGTTGAATAGATGTGTGGCGCGCGGGGCGTGGCTGGTGTCGGTAAATCAGTAAGCTAAAAATCGTCGCAGTTGCCTCTGGAGTATCAACTGTTGATGCTTGTCTTCGCTAACGTTCTCCTCGTGACGGTACTCTTTTCGGGCTTCGAAAACATCCGCAGGGGAGAGTTTCTTCGTTTCTTGGTAGTGTTTTTTTTTTTGAATACATATAGGTGTGTGGGTGTGAGCGCGCTTGTCGCGGAGCGAAAGGTGGGTTCTGTGGGGACGATGGTTGATTTGGAACTGCCGAATGGTGTGCCAGGTACAGGTGCACGAATTGCGGTTGGCGGCTTTAGGTCCATCTGCACCGTGGGTATGTTAGTAGTTTGGGTTTTATTGTGTGGTTATGAATGTTCAAATGAAGATGTGTTGTAAGTGGGATCAGTTTCGAGTGAGAAAAAGGAAGCAACGAAAGATGGTCAGTTGTAATTAATTGTAATAAAACGATTAGTAAGTGAGAATATGATTCCATATATCGAACATATCAAATCAACGAGTATGAAGCTCTTGTTTGCGGTCTCGAAAATGAAATTCCTTCGTAGAGAAAATGCTTAGATATGAAACCTAACAACTTAGAAACTAGGTTAACGGAACAAGGGGCAAGAAATGGACACATACCTTCTAACTGGACTAGACATTGCTAATGGTGTCGCTACACCGAGTGCTTTAATTCTTTGCTGCATTGTGGGTGTCGCAGAGGTTCCACGTGGAATACCTTGCTGGTTCTGTTGCTGTTGCTGCTGTTGCTGAATCGTGATCATCGGTGGCGGTTGATCCGGCGACAGGCCTTCTGGCGTAAAGCTTCGCGAAGGATCCAAGCCACGCTGACGAGGATGGGGGCTATGCCGCGGGTGGTACATGCGTATGTGACGTGGCGAATCACCGCCACCGTTGCCGCCCTGGACGATTTGGCCGCCTCCGTTAAGGTTCAATACTCCGTTACCATCCATTGGTGGTAGGAAAAAGTTGCTTTTGGAACCATGTCGCTGCAACGGGGGTGTCGGTTCGCAATCCCGACTCTGCGATGCCTGCGGTTCCATGTCGATGTCGGAACATTCACGTCCCGGTGATAGCTGTGGATAGTTGAAATTGGTTAATATTTTCGGAACATAGCTGTATACGCATGTTGGTTTCAAATTCTTAGATAGTATGTACATAGTCAATACGAAACAAAAAGATAGCACGCCACACAAACTTATATTATACAATGTTACACACACGCGCACATACGCAAATACATAAGCGAGTATTGAAGGAAATAAGCACAAGCATTCGAATCACAAGACGGAGCCTCTCTTCTTATAAGCGAAAAAGCTATCGTCGGAACTGGCTTCATCATCATCGTCGTTGTTGGGCCTTAGGGTACTGGCCGCCATGCTCGAACCGCCGCTCACCAGCTGCAGCCTGAGATGATGCTGGCTCGGCCGGGTGATCCGATCGAGCGCACCCAAATAAGCGGCTCCATTGTAGATGGCCAAGTCTAAGCTATCGTAGCTGTTACCGGTGGTAAGCGTGGAGTAGGACGAGCTCGGGGATTCAAGGATCTTGGGGGTCTTGAGGGGCTGCAAAGGGAGCGGTAGATGATGGCCAATTAGAAGGACGATCAGGAGGTGGTTCCATGAACAACTAAACACAACTGATAGCAGCACTAGTAGGAGAGGGTGGGTTGCCTAAACACGTCCTCTTGCTATTGAAGGTCAACTTACCTTTTGGGGGCATAGAAGCCTCGTGCGGTCTGAATGGGGTCTAAACAGGATAAGGAAACTAAACACCTTTTGGAACGAACGAGGCAAATTCTAACTGGAAGCGACGGGTGGACAAAGCAAGAACAAAATATGGAAGACTATTTTTATTTTCGGAAATGCACAGTGGTACTACTACCCTTGACATAGGGGATATGTGAAAAGTTTCTGGAGTTCAAACGTTTTCCCTGTTCAACAAGTATAGTTTTTAAAATTACTGAAGTCAAATAGGGTCAGTGCACCACTTTTGGCCAAGCCTACGATAAAAGGGCATATAAAGAACGTCGTCTATTTCGCGAATGAGTTGTTTGCTTACTCCCGTCGCTAAGCTTCGAATCCGTAATCTGAACACAAACTAAGATCCGGGAACACTTGAACTACCACCGAAACATGGCCAGAATCGGTGCGTTTTCCTTATATATAATCATTTTAATTTTAACGCTGGTCCACAAAATCAGTGAAAACTAAGAATGCATGCTAATCTGGCAAGCAGATCGAGTCATTCCTTTCTAGTATACTTTAGTATTACGGAGCCCATGTTTCATCTAACAGAAATAACTTAACGCTAGCAATTGCATTAAATAGTAGAACTTGGTGAGACCATTCCAATTATGGAAAATATGTTTCGATCTTACCAACGGCATCATACGCTAATCCACCTACCACCGTTGGAATCAAATGGTTCATTCAACAGCATTCGTCATTCGTCATTCAACAGCATTCGACGCCTCCCTTGCCCTGTTCACCTGAACTCGCTTCAACCCTGTACCTAGCCCATCGGCCTCAACTCTTGTGTCCGTCCATCAGTCTGTAATAGTACCAGTCGCATCCCCCTCTACTTCGACTCAGCTACAATCGAACCCACCTGAGGCGCTAGTGGCGCTCGGCGAAGCTTCCCAACGAAACAGTTCTACTAGGCACGGCGCTAATCAACTTCGAAGATAACTACGGATCTCTGGTCGTTGCTAGGGTTCTTTTGAATAGCTGTTCGCAATTCAATCTGATGACGGAATCGCTTTACCAACGTCTAAAGTCTATCAGTTTCACCAGAAGTCGTCAACCTGGGTGGTGTGGGACAGCTTGTGACTCCTATTACTCGGGTCGTTGAAACTATAATTTCGTCTCGGATTTCAGCGTTCGAAAACAAGCAGAAATTTCTTATACTGAAGACCCTTTCCTACGACCAACCGGTTCACACGATTACGACAGTTGATTGGAAGATTCCTAACTGGATCACGTTGGCAGATCCTACATTTTGTACTCCAGGACCGGTGGATGCACTCTTGGGTGCTGGAACCATCTTCGAGCTCTTGCGATACGGTAGGATCTCTATACTGGGATGGATTGCCTCCGACGAATGCTCTAATCGCTCTGCTTCGCCTGTACAAAGCTGTTTTCTCTCCCAAAATCAAAGACTTGAACAGTTGGGGGCACACTTTTGGGATTTGTAACAGTGTTCTTCGACAAACTGCTGGTTACCGTCAGAGAAAGAATGTGAGCAAAACTTCGTAACCAACGTGTCACGCAATTCGTCTTCAAGTCAACGGAGAACTCTTGCTTCGTCTTCGGAATAATAAATACAACGCAATGCGTCGTTTTTTCGCTCTTGAACGAAAACTCGACGCAAACCCATCGCTCCGGGATCAGTACGTAGAATTTATCGATGAATATATGCGTTTGGGGCACATGCGGGAAGTTTCAAGGCAAGAGTTGGCAGCAGAAGACGACGGCGTTGGACAATACTACCTGCCACATCATGCCATTCACCCTGACAGCACAAAGCTCGGCGTCGCCTTTGATGCTTCCTGTTCTGAGCTGCTCTGGATTATTGTTCAACGACGTCCTCCTGACTGGTCCAACATCCAGGATACGATCAACACAATCGTTCTTTGCTTTCGAATACCAGCTTTCGTCATCATAGGCGATCTCTGCAAAATGCATCCTTCCGACCAACGACTTCTCCGTATCTACTGGCGAAAGAACAACAAAGAACAAAGAACCATTCAGAACAATCCTCTTCGGTTTTCAGAATACCCATGGGGTTCCTCTTCGGAGTTCATTGGGAACTTCCTTGGAATATTTTAGATTACACGTTCGTCGAAGTTTTCTCGAAATGAAACCATAAGAATCTATTTCAAGATTCAGCCGCAACCAATTTGATTCTCGCACACCTTCTACCCTTTCTAAGCTCAGTCGGTAAAGGCGCAGCTACAAAGCAGCACCATGCTAGAGGTGACTGGGTTCGATTCTGGTCTAGGGTTTTTTTCATAAACGATTTGTTTACACCCCCTGGGTATAAGGCGAGGTGGTAGAAAATTTCGCGTGTCTGGGCTCATTGGTGACC
The DNA here is from genome assembly GCA_024533555.2 of Aedes koreicus. NCBI lineage: Eukaryota > Metazoa > Arthropoda > Insecta > Diptera > Culicidae > Aedes > Aedes koreicus. The sequence continues at coordinate 773,668 of JAHHFK020001273.1, read as the reverse complement.
ACCGATAACAATACCAGCAGAGATACAAAGGCGCTTTATGGCTGGCAATCGTGCCTACTTTGCACTCCAAAGGACACTAAGATCGAACAAAGTTCGCCGAACTACAAAGCTGACCATCTACAAGACATTGATTATATCGGTAGTCCTCTACGGACACAAAACATGTACATTGTTTGTCGAGGACCTACACGCCCTTGGTGTCTTTGAACGGAAGGTATTTCGAACGATCTATGGTGGTGTGCAGATGGAAAGAGGAACGTGAAGGAGGCGGATGAACCACGAATTGCATGAGTTGTTGGGGGAACCTTCCAACGTACACACAAATCGGTCGACTACGGTGGGCTGGGCATGTAGTAAGAATGTCGGACGACAGCCCAGTTAAAATGATTCTCGAAAACTAAACGACAGGCACAAGAAGAAAAGGCGCGCAACGAGCAAGGTGGATCGATCAAGCAGAAGACGACCTACGGACCCTTCGAAGACCGAAATGCAGTGACTGACTGACTGACTGACTGACTGACTGACTGACTGACTGACTGACTGACTGACTGACTGACTGACTGACTGACTGACTGACTGACTGACTGACTGACTGACTGACTGACTGACTGACTGACTGACTGACTGACTGACTGATTGACTGAATAAAAATCGCTGGAGCCGGAACAGTAAATCTTAATTTTCAATTAATTTTCAAAACTCGGTGAATAAAAACACGTTTTCCTCAGCAATCTTACGTGTCTGGAAGACAGGAAATCTTGATTTTCATGAAAAATCATATTTTTGTGAATAAAACCCCGTTTGTCTAACCAATCTTAGGTCTTAGACAAAATCTGTGTTCACAAATGGATTCAGGGAGGTCCATTCTATAAAACCCAAGCCCAACATTTAAAGGGCGTTGCGAACATTCTACTTGTTGATAAGGTAAATAATATTTGTGATTTTTCTCAAAAACTGGACGTGTTACAGCTATTCTGAGCCCATATTTGGATTCAGCGAGTCAAAATCTATAAAATTATATGAAATTATACGCGATGGGAGCGAAACACTGCCGACTGGTGATTCATCCGAATCGTGAGATTGATCAGATTCCTCAAAACTGTTTTCAAAATTCGTCAGGATTCTAAGAGAGAATTCACCACAATTCTCTACGAAATTAGATAGGATCCTTTTCCAAATTTAGATACTTCGGGGAGTTTTTTGGAATTCAGATCGCACGAAATTTTACTCGGGATTTGCAGAAAACTCTGTTCAGATTTACAGAAATCATTCTAGTAATTCGTGGAGCTCGTGTTCGTGATTATTTAGCATCATTCTTAGATAGTACATTTTTCGTCATATATCTGAGAATTATCCAAATCTTCTTCAAGACGATTTGTTAGTATCGTCTTTCTTCAGAATACATCGAAATAGTCTTCAAGTTTCGTCGGAGCTATCTTCGAGTGTCAACGGAATTAAGTTCGCATTTCTCAGCCTTCAAGTTCGTCATCTTAATCCGCAATATTATCTCGTGGATGTTATTCAAGATTCGTCTGAATCCGCCAAAAGATTCATCAGAATACTCTCTGAGGTTTGTCAAATCTCCGTTTGAAATCCGTGAAAATCATGCACGGAGCCCGTTAGATTCCTTAGCCAGAATTATAAGGAACTAGTTTGTCAAAATTTTGTCAACTTAATTCTTGAGGGCTCGCCGAAATCAGAAATTCAAATGGTTTCAACAGCTTTTTGCAATTTAAAAAGTTAGATATCTTTGGAATTTGTTAGACTCAAGATTACCATTAGCATTAGCATTGACGTTTGCACACCTCGTGGATGGAGCTACGAGGAGGAATAATTCGTTGAAGACATTGCATGCCACCATGAAACGAAACCAGTTGCTGATACGTTTCTTCACACAATAATCTCCACGAAGACACTCCTCGATCGCTCACCTGGCCACGTCCATGCAACCGTTGGTGATAGGAAGAAATTGATTCTACCTTAAGAAGACACGGGGAACCCACTTAGCCTTCTGTAGATATCAAATGAAAAAGGAAATTATTAGTCGGAGAGAATAGTTGAACAGAATTGTCGTTGGGAGCATCTAGTCTAAGAAGGTTAAGTGATGCTCCATTTATCCTCAAACAGTTGGGACCTAAGCATTAACTATAGTCCTAGCTCCCTATGGCTTATGGTTATAGCGCCATTACTCGCTCTATTTGTTAGAACCCTACTCAAGATGTACAGAAATCTTTCTAGCGACTCGTCTGTTATACGTCTATTTTGGATCTTTTTCATCTTCGAGTTTTGTTAGATTTGTATCCGAAAAAAAAAATCATCAGAATCTTCTTCGAGAAGATTTGTTAATATCGTTAACCAGTTCAAATAATGAAGAAATCCTCTTTGAAATTTTGAAACATGGATCCCTAAGTCACCTCTCCGAGATTCGTCAGAAGGTGTCCGAATTTTCTTCTAGGCTTTGGAAATCTTATAGCTTCCTTTGAATCCTCTTCAGAAATTTGGTTCTGTCAGAATCCTTCAAAGAAGCTGTAAGAATCTTGCTGCGAATTCGATAGATTAATTCGGGAATTTTCCCGAAGCTTTGACAGACTCCTCTTCGCGATGCACCAAGAACCTGTTTGCACCTTGGATTCGTCAGTATTATTTTTGGGTACCTTTGAAACAATCTTTTGAGAATCTCATCCATCGACGCAAAGTATATTCCTGGTTTCAACAATCGTCAAGAATCGGCGGGGTCCACTTTTTTTTTGTTATTTGAAAGCTATTCCCGAATCAGAATCTAACCTAGGCTTTCTCATATGACTGACCAGGGATCAACTTGCTAAACCCATAAGTTTACGACAGCTCAAATGCCTCTTACTGGGGAGTTTGCTAAAACTGTTTCTAAACTAAAATCTCATTCAGATAATTACGATGAAGTAGCGCCTTGACTGGTGGCCATGTTTTTCTATCGTCTGCCCTTTTCATTTCTTTTTTTCAATAGTGGAAAATGGGTTCCAATCCCAAAAGTGAGAGCCGTTGCGATGAGGAAATTCATATAACGATCCATTTAGATCCCACCTTGGAGATGCTCTTAAGCTTCATTTTTTTTAAATTAAAAACTGTTGTGAAGGTTCTTATGAACCGAGAAAAATCTGAACTTGAACCAAAAACTCCTCCCCCCTCCCCCCCCCCCCCTCCTCACCAAAAACATGCACCGACAAAACTCGCCCAACAGCCATTATCGACAACGGAACAGAGTAAGGACAAAAGCACAACAAAAAATAAACGCGCAATCACTGAAAGCCAGCAGCACAGACAAAGGGGAAAGACCAAATCAATCAACACAGAAGCCTCAAGACGAACTAGTTCTTTTTTTTTTTTTTTTATTCAGCTTCAAACACAAACAGTTTACGAAAAACAAAGTGGCCAAGACAGTGCTGTTAGACTGCAATGGTGTTGAGTTAGTACTGTTACCTCTTTCTCGAGAAACGTGTTTTTTAAGTTGAGAAATGATTCGAGAGAGTATGAGAGCTATATCCGTAAATAGTGGTTGTTAGTAAATAGAGTAGTAAAAATCGTAATAGAAGAACGAAAAAGGGAAACAATATACGGCAATGGTGTGGCTCGTTATTATGGTATCCAATCGATTGAAATTTGTGGGTACGGGGGAAAGTGAGAGAAATTATGATGAAAATGTGTTAATTTGGTTGGCGAAATTTTGCAAATGACACAAACAAATTGTTACGGAATTGTAAATAAAATCAGGAATAAAAAGAAATCAGTGCAAAGTTTGAACAGAGACGATTTGTGTTTTTAGTATTAAACATGGTGCGTAGACGTGAAAAGGTATTATTTTTGCTAGTAAAAAAAACTGTTGCTCAAGTTGTTAGTAGGTTAGTGCATTGACGAATGATAAATACAAGATTAGTATTAAGTTTAGACGAGTTCGATTAAAGACTTTTGAACGACGACGACGACCACAGAGAAAACAGAGATAAAGAAGTTACTACACTCAAAAAAGAAAAATTAAACACAAAAGTTAGTAAGTCCAGTTTTGTGATGACCGACCATAAGAAATTGTGGAACAAAAAAAAGCAAAACAAAATTCGTTTGAATTTTTTAAAAACATAGAAATTTATTTCTGGGAAAAACATATTTTTCTCTTAAAATTGTCTACAAGAAATAGGATTATGAAAATCAGTACAAGGACGTAAGGGTTGTTATTCTTAAAAGCAAATTACTAATGTATAACACAGTGGAAGATTTAATTCGAAATCGAACTGAGATATTGGACTAATGTTGAGAAATTGTATCTTCATAAGAAAACAGTGTTGGAAATATCATCGGTTTTAGTTGGTAGGAGGTTATCAGTCACTGGCACTCTCTTTCTCCCTCTCTGCCTCGCTCTTTCGGCATTCGCACGCGCGCGGTTTCGTGTGGAAGTGTGAATGGAAGTAGTTAGCGATAGCGAAGGATATGTTTGTGTGTATGTGTCTGTTTTCGTGTGATGCAGCTTCTGCTCTCTGCTTCCCCTGATGGGCGCTCGTCTCTCGCATTCTCTCTCTTTCTCTCTCTCTCTATGTAGCAGTAGTGGTATTCGTTCGTGGGAAGAAAATTGAAGGGGTGTTTGGGCAAGGGGAATCAAAAGAAGGGGGGGGGGGCGCGTGTCGGTTGCACAGAGCGTTTGTTTTGTTTTTGTTTGCGTGCACAATTGAAGGAATGCAGTATTTACTTAAACATTTGCGGGTTACGGGGGATTGTTTCTGTACAATTTTTGTATTCTTATTGATTTGTGTATATTGAGATTTACACTATGGATCGCTCTGTCAACTACAAAAACCGAAAAGGAAAAGAAAAAAACAAAATAAACCAAATAAATATACAATGAAACGAAATGAAAAATGTTTCTTTTTTAGAAGAAACGGATGTTAAAAGAAGAACGGAAAAAAATGATAACTAAGAAAAGGAAATAACCCAAAACAAACTTCGAAAGAAGCGGCTAATACAACTAGAAAGATAACAAATACTACGCACCTTACTGTAGTGGCTGGATCCGACCGTACGAATACCGTGACCATTGCCATGATCCATATAGGTTTTTACCTGCGTGTGGCGGCTGTTATCGTAGATGCCCTGGCCGCCGGCCCCTCCGGATCCGGCCGCATTCAGGGCCTGCTGCTGAGAGTTGGGGTGGCGACTGGAGTTGCCGCCAGCGCCGCCGCCGCCCTCCGCCAGGGCCACCGTCGTTCGTGATCGTGCTGATCGATTGGTTTTCCTTGTTCGATCGACGGGCGACGTACTTCTGCGGTTTCAGTAAGCTGGAGGAGAAAAGGGAAAACGAAGTAAGATGAAAAGGTGAGCAATAGTGAGAGTAAAGTTTGGCATTGATTTGGTGGGCATCGAATTTTCTTGTAATCAATACCTAAAGTCGTCATCATCATCTTCTGAAAATCTTAATCCTAGTTTTCAAACAATCATTTTTAGGACGAAAAAATTAGCGTAGTTTCTTTTGTTTTTTTTAAGGAAATTGATTTTCCATTGGTTTAGAAATAAATTATTATAACTGACAAAAGGATTGTTCTATCCCAGACCACTTGAGACGTGAGACAACTGTATGAGAATAATCAAGCCAACAATTTCAAAATACATGATATTTTGGAAATCAGCTTCTTGAACAAGTTATCGGCAAATGGTAGCCAAAACCAACAGTAAGGATGCTGTTGGGGCCATTCACGAATGTGGCAGAATACAAGAATGCGTTGAAATATCGAATTTGAGAACCGATTTAAACCAACAGTAATGATGCTGTTGGGGCCACTCACAAGTGTGGGTGGTTTATTTCAGTAGAATACATAAATGCGTTAAAACATCGAGTTTGAGGACCGATTTAAACCAACAGAAAGGATGCTGTTGGGGCCACTCACAAGTGTGGGTGGTTCATTTCAGTTGACTTATTAAGTCGATATGGTGGTATCATAAACATGAAAACACTAACTTTAAAGCCCGGAAAAAGAAGACGAGAAGGTCGATGGATGTAACATAGTGTTGAAGCTCTATAAAATACTTGCTGCATTCCTTCAATCGTACCGTCAATGTTGTAATTTATTCGGCGAAATGGTATCCTTAACATCACACTATTGCACAATACCAGTGGTCGAGCGTTGATATTGAACTGCTCCAAAATAGCACTGCTGACGATTCGGCCTTTTAAGCAGCGCTGGTAAAACTCACGGACGCCATGCGACAATGAAAAAAATGGCCATCTCACTATCACGAAAAGCAACGAACAATTTCTTGTCATTCTTCTACCATCATGCAGTCAGAAAATTTTGTCACATAGAATTTTGACTCCATTTCTAACTAGTCTTTATGAAATTAGTCAAGCAATCATATGTAATCTATAGAGTGAAAAATGAATTTAAAGGTATGCGTCTAAAGTAACAATAACGGGTGAGTCATAAGTAGCGGGACTAAATGAAAATCTAGCGCTTTTTTTCATTAGGGCGAATCTACAATTGAGAGACTCTCTCTGGGCTCGCTCTCTTTCATTCATAAACCAATCACCTTTACGTTTTTCATTCTCCTATTTGTTGAGTATGCTAGCCAGCACTGTCGTGTTTGGATCTGTACTAAAGAATCCCTCGAAAGTTTTATAATGGCGATGTAATGAATGAAAGAGAGCGAGCCCGAAGAGAATCTCTCAATTGTAGATTCGCCCTAATGAAAAAAACCCTAGAAATACGCTTGGTAAAAAAGTTTATTTTTAAATTCAATTCTTTCAAGCATTTTCACAAGTCCATACAATGTGCGTTTAAGGTGTGAAACAATTAGACAGATAGTGGCCCTTCATCTTCAATCTTCCTCAAGATTCCCGGAACCCTCGCCATCATGGTCTGAAGCACCTTGAGGTCCTCTTTTTTGGCACATCGGATGATACGGGATTTGAGTTGTTGAGCTGAGGTGGCTTCCCAACCATTTTCGTACACCGACTGGGACAGTATGGCCCAATACGACTCGATTGGCAAACAGTTCTTCGTGTAGACTTCCGTATTGACCGCCATACCGCTACTCGTCTGTACGTAAAGGTTAGATATGCCAATGGTCGAAATGGCCTCCCACACCACTCAAATTAGGCTTTTCTCGCATATCTAACCTCATCGGGTGTAATGTCGAACTCGTCGGTATAGAACCCCGTGTTTCCAGTGGTTGAACTCTTCGAGTACGTAAAGTACTGCTCGTCGTATACAACAATAGTGACGCCCGGCTTTAGGACATACGGGATCAAGCTCCTATCACTTCGAAGTATGCTGAGCACATACATCAAATACTATTAGGACTTCAGGTGTCAAATTTTCAAGAATCGTTTGCTTCCATTGGTTAGCAATTTCAGCGTTGTTTGATTTGTTTTGTTTGTGATTTTTAGTCTCAAAAACCTAAAGTGATAATTAACCTAGCCTATAGTTCATATGGAGAAAGGGCTCTCTTCCCGTTTCTCCTTAAAGTACGTACGGCGCAGCTTTCGGCACTTCCACGGGATTTCCTGTAGCTGCTGCTCCGTGTACTTCGGTTTAGATGCTCGCTTGTAACGTTCCACGCCCTCCGCCTTCAGGATTCTGACCACCGTGCTCGGCGACGTTCCGAACTTCTTGGCCACCCAGGTAACCAATAAGCATTAGCATATGCAGTAAATCCACCCTAAATCTGCATTCCAGATGCTACAAGCATTATATTAGCATTATATCAGCATCTTGAATGCTGTATGTTGTAAAGTTGCTTTTAAAATGCTATTTAAATGCTTGTAGGCTGTAATAAGCATTTCGAATGCAAAATAGCATTAATGAAGCATTATCATAGCATTGCAGTAAATCGGCCGTATATTGGGCATTTATGTTGAATTTAAGGCGACTTAAATGCTTGATAGGCTGCCGTAAAGACGGTTTGGAACTGCTTATTGATTAACTGGGCAGCTTCCTGGTACTGGGGCCAATTTTGTTCTTGACGGCAGTTTTTAATTTCGTCCGCTTGGCGGCGCTTATTTCGCCCCGTTGGCCTAGTTTTTTTTAGCTGGCCTTCCAGCGTAGAACCGAGCGATCATGTTATAAAACGTGGATTTCTTGTGGCCCTCCGTCAAAAAGTACCTCGCCACCTCCTATTTAGGATGCTGTCCAAGCATCCGAAAGACGCGCTCCCGGACGAAACTGTAACTCGTAAACAAACTAAAACACACTGAGCACGAATAACGCCCACAAAGAGGACAACTCTATTACAAGTCTCTTATGCGGTGGTGGAAAACGTGACATGTGTTAAGTCTGTCACGTTCTATCATGACGAAGAATTCGATGACATTTTGGAAAAATTTCAATCATCGTTTTCTCACCCAAGAAGATTATCAGGTGTAATTCGGTAAACATCGTATGAGATTTTTCATTGAATATGACATTTGCCAGCTCTGCCTTTCAGATGTTTGCGACAAAGAGAGCTCTAGATGCATTCCGACGAATCCGAAGAGGTTCCCAGATCGACAAGCTGACAACGACTCTCGTAACTTCGCAGACGGAACAGATGTCTTCAAGGCAACCTTCGCAGAGCGAAACGTTAAAACCTACGTTGAACTGGTTCCATTCTTTTTTTTGCATTCCAGATGGTGGAGCAATATTCCAGAATTGGCCGCACCAGGAAGCAATACGAATATTTCAAGCAATAAATATTGAAGAAGTCTTTACCTATCCGGAATATAAATTCCAGAGCTTTGGAAGCCATGTTCACTATGTACGAAATGTGTAGCTTGTTGGTCAACCGGGCATCCAAAATAACTCCAAGGTCTTTAACGTAAGTTGATCGTTTGATTGTCGTGTCTCGTAGCTTGTAACATCGAAGAGGATCGGATCTTTCATGGGTCCTCCCTTAGCTCAGTCGGTAAAGGCGCAGCTACAAAGCAATACAATGCTGGAGGTGGCTGGGTTCGATTCCCGGTCTGGTCTAGGAATTTTTCGTATTTCCTCCCTGCATGCTATGATTTACTTCCCCAATCATACTAATGCAAAAATGGTACTCGGCATCGAAAGCTCTCAATTAATAACTGTGGAATGCATTCGACACTAAGTTGAGAGCAAACAATAAGCTAATTGTGAAAGCAATAAACTTGAAATGCTAAAGATGAAGAAGAATCGGATCTTTCATACGAAAAGTAGTCATCTCGCATTTGTCCGGATTAACCACCATTCGGTTAGGGTTGTACCATTGATGGTCTGTAGCTGCTGCTGTAGTAGATAACAATCGTTGATTGACACGATTCGCAGAAAGATCGGCATACGAAAGACGTGGACCAACGAGATCCAAATTAACGTCATCAAAGTGTACCAAGAAGATAAACGGTCCTTAATGATCTCCTTGATCGCTGACGTGACTGAGAAGACATCGATCAAGCACCAACGACAACTGAGAGCTGACGGTCTATAAGATAAGAACGAAACCATTAGATGAGTTCCACGAACGCCAAGTCATTGTAGATTTGCGATAGCAATCGAGTGGTTCAGTTGCTGACAAGTTTATTAAAGGGTGTCCCACATCAAATTGCATCACAGAAAAAAAAACGCTGTAGAAAATTACTCATTGGGTATTTTCTCTTGAAAATTTGGGTAGAAGTAGTTTGGAGTGTTTTTTTTGTTGTTGTATTTTTATCGCTGTCAGGTTTTCGAAAATTGTTACTACGAAACTCTGAGCATCGAACCGAAGAAGAAATGCGGTCAGAATGGATGTTCTATTAGTGATCAGGATCACTAGCGTGCCGTGAAAGCGTTTAAGCGGAATCCCAATACTTCGGTTAGGGATGTGGCCATAAAGTTGAATCTGTCCAAGTCTTTCGTTCAGAGAGCCAAGGACCGGGAAGGACTGCATACGTACATAGTGCAGAAGGCTCCGAATCGTAACGAACGGAAAATACGGTGGGAAAGTCACGGGCCCAAAAACTGTACACTCAGATGCTGACGAAGCCTATTGTCTCATCATGTATGATGAGACTTACGTCAAGGCGGACCTCCGGCAGCTTCCGGGGCTACTGTTCTACACCACCCAGCACAAGTTTGATGTTCCGGAGGAAGTAAGGAAGCAGAAACTTTCAAAGTTTGCCAAGAAATACATGATTTGGCGGGGCCTTCTCCTGCGGCCACCGGGGGGCCCCTTTCTTCCTCCCCCGGGGCGTAACCGGGGGGAGCCCCCCCAGGAGTGTCTACAGAAGCGTCTGCTTCCTTTGTTGAAGCAACACAAGGGCCCTACGATCTTCTGGCCGGATCTAAGGCCTGTACTCGAAAAAAATGCACCATTTTTATCCGTGTGTAACTTTTTTGTCCGTGGGTAAAAATTTATGAAAATCTGGGTATAACTAGTTGTGGAGTGAATTGTTTACATGTGCAAATCATAACTATCAATTCAGTGGTTATTGAGATGTCATCGAAACAAGAAGAAAATCGCCGGAGAATTTTGCGCGCCGTCATGGAAAATCCGACTGCGACCATGAGATGGACCGGAAGACAACTGGGAATCACCCATACAACTGTGTCTCGGGTGGTAAAATCGTTTAAGGAGTCCCAGACGACTGAGCGGCAGGCTGGAAGTGGAAGAAAATCGAAGACAGCTGAAGGCCTGTGAAGGCCCGGAAGGTGTTGGATTATTTCAAGTGTAATCCGAACCTTTCGATTCGCGACGCGGCTCTGAAGACAAAGTGTTCCGCCTGGTTCGTTAGGCAAACCATGAAACGAGCTGGGCTTCGTGTATTCAAGGTCCACAAGGCACCGAACCGGCATGATCAACAAAACACGGCGGCCAAATCCCGCGCAAGGAAGCTGTATCGAGAGTGGTTAACGAAACCGATGTGTGTGGTTATGGATGACGAAACCTACATCAAGGCAGACGCAAAGCAGATACCGGGGCTGGAGTTCTACGTTGCCAAATCACGGTTTGATGTTCCGGAAGACATAAGGAAGAAGAAAGTGGACAAATTCGCCAAAAAATACTTGCTCTGGCAGGCCATATGCCAATGCGGTAAACTGAGTAAACCGTACATCACAACGGGTACCATCAACAGCGAAATTTACCGCACCGAGTGCCTCCAGAAGCCCTTCCTGCGGTCCCACGGAGGCGAGACATTATTTGGGCCGGACCTGGCATCATGCCATTACGCGCGATCGACGTTGGATTGGTACAGAGACAATAACGTTGTTTTTGTACTAAAAACCGCCAACCCCCCAAATTCACCAGAGATTCGTCCGGTGGAAAGATTTTGGGCCATAATGAAGGCCAAAGTACGAAAATAGTCCAAGGTGTTTAAGAACGAGCTGGAGTTGAAGAAAGAATGGATGAAGGCGACCACAAAGGTCGGCTCCACCATTGCACAAAATGTAATGAGGGGTCTTAAGGGAAAGGTGCGGGCTTTCAGCGATGGAAAGGAAATTGAATAAAGTAATTAAGCCGAAACATAATCCATATGTATTAGTTCATTCCCTGAAAGTTTCAAGAAAATCCGACTTAAAATAATTTTTTGGCGAACACTTTTGTCTGGTGCATTTTTTTCGAGTACAGGCCTTAGCTTCGTGCCACTATTCAAATGTTTCCCTGGAGTGGTACGAAGGCTACGGGGTCAGTTTCGTATCCAAGGAAATGAACACCCCCAACGCACCGGAACTAAGGCCCATCTAAAAAAAAACTGGGCTATTATGAAGCAGGCACTACGAAAGCATCCCAAGGAGATCAAATCTGAAGAAGACATGAAGAAAAAGTGGGTTTCTGTATAGAAGAAGCTGTATCCAGATGTTGTACAGATCCTAATGGGTGGAGTTAAGCGTAAGGTGCGAGCGTACGGTTATGGTAATGAAGTTGAAGGAAATAAATATGCGAAAAGCTTACTAATGGGTTATATTTTATTGTCTGAAAGTTTGAAAAGGATCGGTCAACTAGGTAATTCTCTATAGCGTTTTTTCCGTGATGCAATTTGATGTGGGACACCCTTTATATGACGTCCATCTACATACATTTCAGCCATACGTTTCGTAATGTACGAGGTTAGGTAAAATAATTTACTGAAAGTGGAGAGTCCCACCATGAATCCGTGTTGATCTGTGCTCAAATACTGCTAGCAGTGAGAGAGAAGAGCTTCCATGTGTCACTAGCTCGAATAGTTTTGATACAGCACTTAGTAACCCCGGTAGTTTCCCACATTCTTGTTATCTGCCTTTCTAGTGAACTGGAAACATGTGTGCTACCTCCCAACAGGGGAAAACAGGGGAATCTACCTTCCAACAGGACGGGAAAGAGCCACTGGATGTGGACATTCGAAATAGCCGAAACAATTGGACAGCAGACTGAGAATAAGTTTCTTTAGGATATACCCATCTGGACCAGGACTGAAACATGACTTAAGCTGTGATGCGACAGTGAAGATTAGTGAAGCTGATGTCGATAGTACCAATTGTTTGAGCGTACAAAGGAACATTGCGCGCAGCAGTAGCTATCTCTGCATTGGTCACGTTTTCTGTGGTGAAAAAACTAGCAAACTTGATCGAGAATAAGCGGCAAGATCTCCTGATTATTTTATTTATTACATATTTATTCTTTAAAAATGTCCTTTTACCGGCACGCTTTTGCGTTAACTAAGGCATCTTAACATCAATAAGCACGATTAGATTTAATGTATTCATTTTGAGAATACTGCAATGATTGCAAACAATGACCTTAATTTGATAAAATCGCCTCAAATCTACAAGGCTGGTGACGAAGAAGTTGCCTAATCAGTCCATAAAGGGTTGATGAATCATCCGCTTTATTGGATAGCAATCTCATCGGATTGTGTTTGTTTGACGAACAATTGGCTATCGCAGGTAAAAAAGAATTTTTCAAGCCTTATATACATCACGTAAATACTTTGTTTAGTTTGTTTTGCGGAGAATATTATTGTTCTATCCATATTTGAACTTTAAGAGACCCAAAAAATTGTACTTGCTAAATCCATAAACGAATCAGAATAAGCTTCAACACTTGAGCAACACTCAACACCTCATTGCATCTTTTTTTCGCAATATCTGGAACACCGCAACTTTTCCGGCCGACTGGATGCAGGGTATCTTAGTAAAAGTTCCCAAAACGGGTGACCTAACTGTGTGCGATAACTGGCGTGGCATTATGTTGCTGTGTACCGTTCTCAAAGTTCTATGCAGAGTAATCCTAACGCGGATTCAGGAGAAGATCGATGCAACTCTCCGGCGGCAGTAGACTGGATTCCGTGCCGGAAGATGCTGCGTGGACCATATTGTCACGCTCCGTATCGCTCTGGAACATCGAGTTCCAAGAGTTACTTAACGTGGAGCGCCCTAAGACGCAAGAGAATCGCCGACCTCATCGAAGCTCAGTACGAGGCCTTTTCGTGCAGAGTTTCGCACAACGGGGTCTTGTCCGACCCCATCCGGGTCGTAGCTGGGGTGAGGCAAGGATGTATACTATCACCACTGCTGTTCTTCACCGTAATCGACGAGATACTGGTAGCAGCGATTGACCGTGAACCAAAACCGCGGGTTGCTGTGGCAGCCTATTACAATGGAGCACCTAAATGATTTCGGCTTGGCTGACGATGTTGCACTACTTTTCCAACGGCGCTCTGCTTTGCAGAGTAAGCTCGACGACCTTGCCGAACGCTCCTCATCGGCAGGTTTAACCATAATCGTCAACAAGACCAAATCGTTGGATGCGAACACGGGGACCTTCTCCAGCTTTACGGTAGCCGGGCAAACAGCGGCTAATACTGAAGGCTTCCAACATCTTGGCTGCCAAATGGGGTCAGCAGGCGGTACCAAGATCGACAAAGGTGCAAGGATCAAGAAGGCAAGGGCTGCTCTGGCGAGTCCAAAGAACATATGGAAAAACAGGCAGAGCGAGGTGCGCAGGACCCTTAAGTATGTAAGTACGTAGTTGAAGAATCGATTGATATTCAAAATTGAATATAGCCGTGTAGAAACGCTTCATTGCACTAACTCTAGTACATACAGTGACGGAAAATACAATAAGACCAAAGTCCAATTCTCATAAAAAAATGGCCATGTTTGGGGGCTTGTCTTTCATTTTCCCGTGAAGTAATTCGGCTGGAATTTTGGTTATAGCTAAGAAATAACCTGAATTTTCATCTGTAACTAATTCATATATTTTCAGTCACTTTAGAAGTAACAGACTCTACTTACGACAAAACAATAAGACCACCTTTTTAGTTAAGGCCATCTTGATGAATTTGAATTCTGATCACATCACAAATCAAAATTCAGATCCCCCAATTTAAGTATTATGTATGGATATCATAAGGTGTTCTTATTGTTTTGTCGTTAGCCGTGTCTGTAACTTATGAAGTGGTAATTGAAAAATGATGGATTCAATCAAAATCAAGTTACTCCTAGAATATAGCCGACATTTCAGCGCAATTGGTTCACGGGAAAGTGAAAGCGAAGGCCCCAAACATGAACGGTTTGTATGCAAATCGGAATTAGGTCTTATTGTATTGTCCGCCACGGCATTAGAGTTGAAACAATGCAATTTTAGACAAAGTTGAAGAATTATTCAAGCGCTACGATTTCATCGAAGTCGAAGTCGAACGAAGTCATATTTAGAATTCAGCCATAGAAACAAGTCACCGGCAAATAAGTCTAACTAAACACAGCACTAGTCTTGGGTAGTGCAACAGCAAACTTTGTACGTAGACTTACTTATCAATGTGAACCAATTAAACTCCTTATTCATAAATACATAATCCCACTTACCTCGGATACTGTGGCCCGCACTGGGTGTAGCAGCAGTTGTTCCAACAGCCGCGCGAAAACGGATTGTAGCCACCCTTGAACTTGCCCGTCACCTGCTCGTTGGTGGTTCGCCCTCGCGACACCAGCACCATGTGGAATCCAGTGAGACCGAAGATCGGAATCGCCAGCAGCGTGACGATTGCCATCAGGATCATTCTAAAAAAAAATCGGAAAAAATTACACGCCCACTCTAGAAAACGTATGACCCAAGAACTTACGCCACGATGGGCTCCACCTCCGTCAGTTTGTCCTTCTCCTTCTGGAGGACGTAGATCAGCGAGAGCGAAAAGATGCTCAGCATGTGGATCGACAGCGAGATCAGGAAGAAGAAAAAGAACCGATAGTTCCGTCGGCCGATGCAGTTGTTCACCCACGGGCAGTGGTGATCGAAGGTCTGTTTTGAACGAAAGAAAGTTGAGTTCCATTCTGAATGTTACTTTTTCGAAATCGTCTTACCTCGATGCAGTGATTGCATACGGAGCAGTGCGAACACCGTGGCGGTCGGTAGAACTTACATGTGACGCACCATTTCATCCGCACCGTGATGCCGTTGATTTCGGCATTCTTGTACAGCGGCGCTCGGAACTCGTCCTCTCGATCTTCGTCAGGTGGGGCTGCAAATCGGAGCAAAAGCAAACAAAGCAAAACATTACAATCTAATTTCCCGCTTACATGTGGACACAAGGCTAATCGTGATCAGTGCTGATTGCGCTCCTCTCAGTTCGGAATCACCTTCTCGATATGCAGCTCACAGCAAACGAGATGCAAATGAGAAGATAATTACTCTTCTCGACAACAGGTAATTAGTGAATGAATTATCGAACCAGGGCACGTCGCGACATTGTTTTCCGTTGCAGACTGAGGAAGGCACGCGACATACGGCTGTGACAACCGTCGGGTGTCCATTCTTGGTGCACGAGTCGAGCTCAATGGAAACCTGGATTCCAGCGCAGCTGGTGTGATGGGGGAATTAGAATGTCTATCAAGTGAAAATTAACACCACAAAGACAAAAGTAATGTCTACGTCTTAAAAAAATATATATAAGTCGACATGGAAACAAATGCGTTCTTCGAACTGTTCGTCACGAGTGAGTCCCATTTTTAAAGTACTAACAGCTTTGGTCAATAATTTAGGACACATTATGTCGCCGTATGGCGTTCTAGTAAATGACGCAGGTAGTGAATGATTTCAAAAACAGGTTGATCAACTATGATGGCTCGGACACAAAGATAATCAAATTGACTTACTGTCACCCATTAACTCACTATCTTTTGAATGAAAAGTTTCCTCACGACAACAGCTAAGACTCGAGTACTTTTTCAAACAGACGTATCTGATTTTGTAAACACAAGGAATAACATTTCCCATAGTTCTGAGTTACCCCCTGTTATCAAGAGTCTTGACTGATTTTAGATTTGAGAGTAATTATCATTGTAAACAATAATTTGAATCATCGATTTCTTGCGAATGGAAGCTCATTATCGCAATCAATCGGCCCAAACCGATAGCTATTTTATGCTCATGGCGAAATCGAACTTTATTTTGAACAAAACATGCGAGCCTACTTGGACCGATTTAAACAGAAATGTGATGGTGATTTTGATAAGAATGTCAGAAAATTTTACATAACGCTTGTGAGCCGATTTGAACCTGTTTAAACCAATACTAAGGATGTTGCAGGGGCTTTTTATAACCTCATAATCCCGCCCTTATTTTTCCTCAAACTTAAGACTTAAGATTCTTCATACTGAGAAGAGCGCCCTGGTTCTCCGCCGGCTCCGTTTGGGATTAGGATGTTGTTAGACCCACCTAACCATTCATTCATCGATACGGTGATCAAAGCTCGCTTGTGTCACCTGTGTGGACCTGTGATGGACTTCTTCCGTCGGAATGTTGTCCTTGGTAGGTCTTAACGGCTACTGCCGACAATACACGGCTTCTCTATCCTGTTCAGTTATAGACTTAGTTAACTTCTTATTCAAATCGGCGTCAGAATAATTCGTGTATCTGGGCTCATTGGGGCGAATGAACCACGAATTGTGTGCGTTGCCGGGAGAACCTCCCATCGTTCACACCGGTAAAATCGGTCGACTACGGTGGGCTGGGCATGTCGTAAGAATGTCGATCGACAGCCCAGTTAAAACGATTCTCGAAAACAAACCGACGGGCACAAGAGAAAGAGGCGCGCAACGAGCAAGATGGATCAAGCACAAGGCGACCTACAGACCATTCGCAGACTGCGAGACTGGCAAAGTGCAGCCATGGACCAAATAGAATGGAACTTCTGTTGCCACCACGAGCAAGATGGTCAGACCAGGTGGAGCGAGACCTAGGGGGTACAAGGTGCCCAAGGGATGCCATGTAAATAAATAAATAATTCTGTTGCCACCACGGCCTTGGCTTGATTAGTAAGGTAAGGTAAGTATCCAAAACCTTTAGATAAGGTAAGTATCCAATCAACTCAGCTCGGTATAATGAGCACATGTTTCTGCATGTATGTGAGATTTTTTGTTGTGTATGCGTTACAAATAATGTTCCTTCGGTTTCTCAGATGCTTGTCAACCGATTTTAGGCAAATGATTGCTGCTATTTTTTTTTTTTTTTTGAGTCGGTCAACTGGTTTTGGAGATATCTTAGAAACACGTTTCGGTGAATAATGAGTCCTTAGTATATATTTGGCCTCGATCGGCCTAAACGGAGGAGAGGGGGGGGGGGGGGGGGGGGGGGTAGTCTTTCAAACACCAAATACAGGCAAGTATACATTAGCTTTGAATAATTCGCTCCCTGAATCATCTGCTGCTCGTAGGTTTTCTACGCTTGCTTATTCCACAATATCCGACCGAGCTTCACACTCTCTATATACTACCAAAATGTATGGAAGCTGCGCACAAAACTGTTAAGCCATTGCTCGCTTATTGTCGGTGGTATCTACACCGTGTCCAATATATTCTCATACAAAATAAAACTCTATTTATTTAAAATCGATAATCCAGATTTTATCCGCCGTTGAAACCTCCATGGTCTAGCCGTGAATTTCGAGTTTGTAAATCAGAACGAAATACATACCGTTCTCACCGATCATCTCTAAACAAGTTCTCTTATAAATGTTGTGTAGCCAACGGTATAAACGACTAAACAACTGGCTCTATCGGCGTTACGCAAGAAACACTGAGCGTGATATGAAGCGAAAACCTAAGGGATTTTAAAAATTCGTTAGCTCCAAGATCCCGGATTGCCTTCTGTTATGCACTTGGAGCATCGCTCGGCGAGTACACAGGAAGAAAAATCCTCCTTGCAGGCTGAATGTTTTCAATCGAGGAACCGCGAGATGACTGCAATACTGAGGTATGTACCGCGTGATGTTGATGCTTGATGCTGATGCTGATACCTTCACTGTATCTGCAGACAATTTGACCAAGGCACTGTCTAAACTGAAAACGTCGTACCAACCTGGAGCGGATAGAGTCTGATTGTTCCTCTACTCCAGATCTTCAACTTGTCAATGCAGCAACGCATCTCTACAACTCTCTGGAAGGCTTTGCTATCTCGGAGTCCGTTGCTATTCTAGCTTCAATGATGTCGCCTTGTATCTTGGCGAAAATTTCTGCATCATTTACAACTTTATTACTGGCGATGAAACACTTGCACGGGTGGATTCTGTACGGGATCTCGGAGTCATTTTGGACAAGGAGCTTACATTCAAGGAACACTACGGGGAAATTATCAAGAAAACACGTCGTCAACTAGGTTTCGTATCCAAAATTACAAAAGAGTTCCGTGATCCGTACACGCTAAAATCGCTGTATGTTTCATTGGTTCGACCCATCTTGGAAACGTCATCTGTCGTGTGGGACCCGTACCAGATAACAGTAATCAAATGAATTGAAGCTGTACAACGGATGTTTATTAGATTCGCCTTGCGCCTCCTTCCCTGGAATGACCCATTGAATCTGCCACCATACGAAGCCAGATGTCAGTTGCTGGGCTTGAATACATTGGAGCACCGTAGAAAAACTGCTAAAGCTGGGTTCGTCTTCAAAATTTTGGCTGGTGAATTTGATGCTCCAAATCTCCTGGCTAGGTTGGACGTAAACGTACCTGGGTATACACATCGTTCCAGTGATTGTTTTCGCTTGCCTCGACGCTACTACGAGTATGATCTGAGCGAGCCAGTTCGGTCAATGATGAACGTTTTTAACCATCGGTATCCTGACTTTGATTTTAATATTAGTGTTGACGTGTTTAGAACTAGAATATACTATAGATTTAATTAAGACTATCAAATATTGTCAGATGAATAAAATAAATAAATAAATAAACTCATCATCACCTCAAATCACATGCGAATCCAAAAAAAAGGTGAATTGTGGTGAAAACGTGTGGCTAGGACCACAATCAGACAAGTTTCACACAAGGACCAAAACCTACCATGCGACACCTTAAATCACAAAAGAATTCAACAATGAGTTCATTACTGGTCGAACCGAGTATTCGGAGTCCTATTGGTCATATCCGGACATGTTATCGGAGCGCCCAGAAGAGTGGCCAGTTTCTGAGTTGTACCAGAATCATGTAACATCTTAAATAACATGCGAGTTTCAAGAGAAATGCAGTGGTGATTATTCGTGGAACCGTGTGAGTAAAATTTCCTATTTTTGGCACGTATATAACCTCTTGTGCCTTATACCATTCCAGGACGGATTTTGCATAGTGGCTAGAGGTCAACACAGAGCTGGAGAGTCGTAGCTTTTTATAAACGGCAGCAACTGCTTTTGCAGACATTCTTTTTCGCACACATCCTTGTTGATAGAGCCAATAGAGACGGAACTTTTAGATTTTCGACCACAACTACATATGACCCGCCAAACCAAATACTTCTTGGGGTATTCTGACACCTTTTTTGTGCGGAAAAACTCGGCAACGGAATTTCTTTGCATTGCGGTATAAAAAGCCAGACCCGAAAGCTGTTGAAAGTCTTGGAGCACATAAGGTCTGTATCCGCAATAATCCGGACGTAGTTGTTTATTTCAGATTCATGGGATGTGTTTTAACAATTCGTGAAGACAAAATATAGTTATTTGGTATTTGCATAATATTTTCGAACTTTGCGCTTAACTCCGTCCATTAGGGTTTGTACAGACTCTTCAGAAATCGTAGAAGCCGTCTTTGTCTAAATTTGCTGGAAAGACATCAATTTGATTCCTTGCTTCTTTCCAGAAAGCTTCCGCTTCATCAGAGCCCAATATCTCTCGATTGGTCGTAGCTCTGGGCAATTTGGCGGGTTTGAGGATTTGGTACAATGTTCACTTGATTTGCTTGGTACCACTCCATCACAGTTTTAGTATAGTGGTATGATGCCAAATCGGGCCAGAACAAAGGTTTTTCTTTGTGACTTTTGATGAAGGGTAGCAATCACTTCTGCAGACACTCTTTCTGATAGATCTCCTTGTCGATTGTGCCTGTAGTGACGAAAGATTTACTCTTTTTGCCACACGTGCAAATTGCTTGCCACACAAGGTATTTTTTTTGGGAAATTTCGATGCCTTCTTCGTTCTGAAATGCTCAGCTGTAGCATTTCTGGCCATAGCAGAATAAAAAGCCAGCCCTGGAAGCTGCTTGAAATCCTCCAGGACATAAGTGTCATCGTCCATAACAACGCATGAAAACTTCGTCAAATATTCGCAGTACAAACGTCGAGCCCGTGATTTTGCTGCCAAGTTCTGTTTGTCGTTGCGATTTGGAACTGTTTTTACTTTATACGACTTAAGTCCCAAACGTTGTTTTGATTTTTGGACAATACCAGGCGACATCCCTATTTTACGAGCCACCGTTCGATTGGAGAAATTTGGGTTTTTCGTTAATATCCTTTTCACCTTTCGGTCCATGACCGGATCAACGCGTCCAATGTTTTTGTCACTTCTCGGTTTCCTCTCCACCGTCAAACGTTCCGAAAATGATTTGAGCACATCGTGAACAGTGGCTTTAGGCAAATCCAATGTTTTTGCTAGGTCCCGTATTGACAAGTCAGGATTTGCCGTACGCCCGTACAAAATTCGCTCGAGCACTTATTTTTCTTTCGTCGCCATCTTGAATACTAAACATGAAATTTAAACATCAATCATAGTCGTTTTCATCATAGACTCTCAGCTATACCACAGTGAAATTTTTCATTCCTTCGTGCAATATTTCAAAAGTTACAATGATTTGAAGGTGTTCGGTTACCTTATGTTTCGTGCAGCTCCTTAGCACGACATTTTGCAGTAAAATTTTGCTTTTGGTTGGATTACCTTTTTCACTTTGTACGTCTTCATTCCACGCCTCTGCTTTACTGTTTGCACATATGATTTTGATTTTACAACTTTGCGAGCCACATTTCACACAGAATGGCACATTTGGCGGGAGTACACTTTCAAGGTTCCGATCCACAGTCAAGCGCTGGTCAAACCATTTGCAGGAGGGTGGCCAACAATTTTAATTAAAAAATGCCCGCATTTTTTCAGAATTTTCCTGACTGGGAAAATGAGTTGATAAAAATTGGATTAATGAATATTTTCGAATTTTTTGAGGAAATTGTTCAATCGGAAATTTTGACTTGTTACAGCCGCAAACGGGCTTCTCGCGTATTGCGTAACCTGCAGTTAATGCAGATGACGTAACGCGTTAATGGAGATTTGTTGATTAGCTTCTTCAAACAACCACAGATAAAAGATCGACAATCGTTCCGAAATGCCAAAACGTCTTTGTCGGATTTTTTTTTGCAAATTTTCTAGCTTTCTTGATTGCAGATTTAGAGCAAACCCGATTTGTACGTTAAGGGCTGGCAGTAGATTGCTCTCCGTCAATTCTATTTCAATTGACGATTTTGCTTTAACTGTCAGACAATTTTCTCCACTGCGGCTCCAACTAGTCCCGTCAAATCGTCAAAAAGAAACGAGGCTATTGGCGGTATTCGGTCTGGGAAACAACACGATCATTGCTGCAGACGTGATGAGAAAATTCAGATTTGGTCCCAGCATCTTATCGTCTACCGCCTCAACCACAACAGCGAACACTATTGATCGGAATACCGACGAAAAGCTCCGTTTGAAATTCTGATGGCTTTCCATTAGCTTTCTTTCTTCCTGCTTCCTAGCTTCGTCCAAAAAATCTTCTCAAATGTGGCAACATTTGTTTTCGTTATAGCTTTAAGGTGACTGACACAATAGGTTTCTGTTTACTGGAGTGACAAATATGTGTCTATTATACAAATGGACTGAGACTTTATGGTATTTTGAATATGACAGCATTTCCGAATTTCCCGAGTTTGTTGCCACCCTGCATTTGCAAACATGGTACTTTTGGTAGTTTTAGTTTCTTGGCAAGATCGCGTACCGACAACGTGGGATTTTGCTGCCGCTCGTACAACATGCTTTTGCGCACTTCCACTTGATTCGACGCCATTTTACCAAATTCAATAAGAATGTAAACATGTTGTACCATGAAATAAAGTGGAAGGTTTCAGCTGTAATGTAATTGAAGCGTTTCAGCGATCTGTGAAATAATTCAAAAACTACACTGAAAGAAAAATGTCCAAAATTTCACGTGGACAGGCCTTAAGCGTCGATAAGCATCACAATACGTCGTGCAGTGCACCAAGAGCACATATGGCCGAGACGCCACAGAGTACAAGTGTATTGAAAGCGGAAATGAAGATAATTTTCTTTTTTTTTGGGAAATCTCTTTTTTTGCTCAGTATAGTCTCCCATAAGATCAAAACACTTGGTCCAACGGTTTTCCAACTTTGTTGTCCTATCACGGAAGTGACTTTCTGGAAGGCCTGCAAAATACTCCTCGACGACGGGTATAACCTCTTCGTTTGATGAAATATGCTTTCCACGAAGGATTTTTTGTGAGACCTCCGTCGTTTGATGAAAAATGCTTTCCACGAACTCCTATTTTGGTGATGGCTTTTTGGGCTTTGAGCAGGTGCATTGTCTTGATAAACTGATTTTTTTCTTCTGACTTTTTTTACTAGGTACACAATAATAATCAGAGTTGAATGTCTTCCCAGTTTGGAGATAATCTATCAATGAAATTCCTTTTACATTCCAAAAAACTGACGCTAAGACTTTCTTGGCCGATTTCTGGACACGAACTCGCTTCGGAGCCGAAGTGCCTGGTTCACACCACTCCTTAGCCTCTTGTTTTGATTCAGGATCATGGTGGTAGACACAAGACTCGTATTAGTGATGAATCTTTATCCTTTCGAAATTGCTCCAAATGTTGCTCTGAAAGTCGCATTCGAACGTGTTTTTGTTGCATTGGCAGCAAATGCGGCACCCATTGTGCAAACAGTTTTTTTTTAAACCCCAAAACATCAGCCAAAATATGCCATGTTGTTCCATGTGAGATTCCTATGGTGTCAGCTATCACATCCACAGTCGATCGATGACCTTCCAAAACTATATCCTGTGTTTTCACTATGATTTCTGGTATTGATGCACTTTTTGGACGTCCTGAGCGTGGATCGTCTTCAACGCTTGTACGGCCACGTTTTGTAACCGTTCACGAGTTCCGAGTTTTATTAATCGGTGACTTAAGCGCCACTCTCGATGAGAGACCACCGGTCACGTTTTATTTGCCCGACCTTAGTGACTGTTTTGGCTCAGGGAAAACTCTTGAACGGTTAATGGGAAAGTTGGCAAAAATTCTATAACGCAAACGAAATCCCCTCCCCTTTCATCAGCCGAGGTATTTTCGGGGCTGCAGAAGAATTTCTACCCAATTGAGTAAACAACGAATTAAGCTCCCGAAATTAGTGAGTCGTCTATTCCCAGTAACTGACGTTAAACACAACTAAATTAAACTAAATCCAATTCGTTTTCATTTGTAGCATCGTTTATTCGTGTTGGACGGTTTCGATGAAAATGGAAAAACAAGAGCAATCATGGCCATGTAACTTCCCAGGTAATCAGTAAGCAGTTCCAAAGCGTCTTTACGGCAGCCTATCAAGCAATTAAGTCGCATTTAATGCAACATAAATTCCACTTTTTGCCCAATATACGGCTGCTTTACTGCAATGCTATGATAATGCTTCATTAAGGCTATTTTGCATTCGAAATGCTTATTACAGGCTACAAGCATTTAAATAGCATTTTAAATGCAGCTTTACAACAGATAGCATTCCGGATGCTGATATAATGCTAATATAATGCTTGTAACATCTGAAATGCAGATTTAGGGTTGATTTACTGCATATGCTAATGCTTATTGGTTACCTAGGTTAGCTCTAAAACGTATCTTCGCAAGTTTTTTGGATGACCAGATGGGACCCGTTGGAACTTCGACGACTCTGTTGATGGCGTTGGTGTAATGTCTGCCACGGGATGTCATCGCTGTGATTTGGTCGCAACGATTAAATGACCCGTGTGTGTATAACGGCTGAACTAGAGATGCGGAGGGAGTGGCGGCTGGAACGGAAGCTTCCTTCTCTATCCCCGGGGTGATCCGCCCTTATGAATAGAGGCACACATACCCAAAGGGACCCGGCTTCGCGTACCTATCCGTTCCACCGAACGAGGGTCGGTGAAGCCTCTATCCTTCGGTTTGGATCGGGTTCACAGCGTGCATTTGACGACACGCGCCCTCGGATTGCTCCGGTCCACAAAAATTGACGGAGAGGGACCTTACCTTCGGCTTTGGTCGACCGATGAGACATTCTTCGCTACACTGATTTTGGCGACTTCACTCACTTCTCCGATTGACTACCTTCTCGAGGTAGACCTTTACGGTACACACGGGTCTCTATGATCCTTAGACGGAGTTCGACTCGCACCACGAAAGAGCCTTGGATGGTCGCCGCTAGACGACGGAAATTTCCAGCCGTACGAAAAAAACTCAGCGTGCTTTTCTCGTAGAATTGGCGATTCAAAGGACCTCAGTCCACTATAAAACGTATCTCAATACACACAATCTCAAGAAACGTAATTAACTTTACAGGGTAGGCCCAAATAAGTGACGCAGTATTTTGTTTCAGTGTGGAGTTCTTCTAGCCATCTGGTTGCCAGCATATTAAAGAGGGACTGATTAATATGTAAACAATCTGGTGTTCGCTAGATTCCGTCGACAAGAAGTGCCTAAGAAAAAAATGGATTTCAAAAGACAACGGATTTTGCAGTTGCATTTGGCGGGAAAGCGTCCCAGCCAGATACTGGCCGGGACCCGGAAGGAAGGAATATGCCGCACATTAATCGAAGATGGAGAACGAGGGGAACCATCGATCCAAAGAAAAAACCAAGTCGTCCTCGCAGTGTACGTACCAAACGGATTGTAACGGCAGTGCGTGAGCGAATTCGCCGAAATCCTTGTCGTTCTTCATATAAACTAGCTCAGGATATGGACGTCTCCAGGAAAACTATCAGATCAGTTCTCAAAGAGGACTTTCGGAAGCCAACAAGAAGAACAGAGCTATTCGTTGTCGCGAATTACTTCGTCGGCACGGTGATTCCATGATTATGTTTTCGGATGAGAAAAATTTCGTATTGCAGCAATGTTTCAACGCTCAAAATGACAGGGTCTATGCAGCGAGTATTCAGGATATCCCTTCTTCAATCCGCGCAGTCCAAGGTTTCCAAAATCATTCTACGGTCATGGTTTGGGAAGCGATTTCTGCGGAAGGTCGTCTACCACTGCTTTTCACTGATAAGGGTGTAAAAATCAGCGCAGCTCGTAAAAGAGGTCCTGGAAAAGCATTTGAAGAAGCATACTTCAACGATGTTCGGTAACCACAAATGGGTGTTTCAACAGGATTCTGCGCCGTCCCATGGAGCAAAGATTACCCAAGCATGGTGCACCAAGAATTTGCCAGACTTCATTCCTAAGGAATTATCGCCAGCTTCTTCACCAGATGCAAATCCTCTGGATTTCTCTATTTGGGGAATCATGGAAGGTCACTTTCGAGATCTCAAACCAATGGGTATTTAAACATTGAAATCTACCTTACAGAAGATATATGCTTCATGATAGTGAATTGGGCACAAGGATAGCTTGATTTTAAGAACGCGAGCTTTTTAAGTTATAATTGAAACATCATTACATTTATCGAAAGCTCAATAATTATTTAATTTAAATCAATAACGAACTAAAAAAAAAACGCAAAAAGTTACAGTTTAAACTCCAAAACCCATCGGTGAACGGTTGGAAATGAAGTAGAAGACTCCTTTAATACTTTCACTATCTTAGCATGGATCTCAGTAGCCGATAAACCTTCCGAAACAAAGAATTTAATCAACGCTCTATATTCGGATTTTTCCATTGTTAAAAAATACACTGACACGTCAACTTCAAATGGCTTGTAAACAAAGAATGAATTGACAGATTGAAATGAAACTTGAGTACGTTCTTATGAAAGATGAAATATTAAAATGGCGTAGAAATTTTGGTCTTTCTACTGCTCCATAGATGTCGCTTTCATAACTTTTGGACTAACCAGTAATTATTTCAGGTAAGATAAAATTTCCTGATAATTCTAGGATTTCCATCTTCAAAAACCTTAGAGCGACAGTTGTTTTGCCAAATCGTCCTTGAAGCATCATGGTCGTTAAAACATGGGACCTGGATATTTTAGTTAAAGCTTTGAAGGATTGACACATTTGATGGTGACACTTTCTCTTCTCGACTATCGGAGCTATGAAATTCCAAACCTCGAAAAAAAATTTCGACTATTGACTTGATAATCGCAGTCATCCGAGCTGGCCAACCCAACGACAGACGAAACCGATACATAAACTTCCAATGGCGCCGTAATTGCGATAACTTTTAATTACATTCCGAAAACCACGCGAAAAACACTCACCCTTCGGTATGACACCGGGATCCATGAAGGTGGCCATCGTAAAGTTGGCGATGACGAAGAACGTGATGACGGCCTGGTACGCCGGAACCCATGGGTGTCGCTGCACGTAGAACTGGCGACATCTGCAAAGGAAAAATGGAGAGAAAAAAGAAGAAGAAACATCAGACCAAACTAATGTGAGGGACTTTGACAAGTAGGCAGCTCTCTAGAGCGTCTTTGCCGGGGAGGACAGCTTGACGGCGAACCCATTATAGATGCAAGCAACCGGGTGTGCCTTAAATGAGGATGAGAAAGACATCATTACAGGTGCAACGGCACCCATCGAAACAGCACGGCTGGGGAAGGGATTAGGTAAATCAAAAAAGGAAACGTGCTCTCATCAGCTCCGGAACGGGACTACAGTCAACTCTCCGAAGGGCGATGTTTGAGGTTGACCATCTCAGGGGCCCAGACTGGTGGAGAATTGACTGTCTGCCGAGAGAGTGTTGCTTGCTACTGTTTCGAGTGAAAGGGCCGTCTGTCTGTTCGCCTGCCACACACTACATGTAGGAGACGCACATTTTCATTCATGCGTTTGATCGCCGCCTTGCCTCGCTTTTGACGGTCGGATGATGGGTTTTATTTTTAAATCACAGTCACACGCAGAAAGTTGAATTTATTTTTTTTTTTTTTATTTGGAATCTACTTCAACAGACGGCTATCACACACGATTTATGACATATTGGCGATGGGTTGTGCCGTTGATTTAGAGGCGGGCGGCCGATTTGTTTCGGTTGGTGTTTTCGAGTCGGTGAAAAGAGTTGGGCGAACATCAATTATTTCTCGCGTAACATTAGAAATGGGCCTATTCTTGTTTAATGATGACGCGAAACGACAGCGCACATGGAAAGCTTTACAAGGAATTCATCCAATTTAATGAACTCCACACTGAAAACAGTCTGCAAAACACTGTTTTGGATTATTTAGCGAGGAAATAAAACTCCACCACTTGAGACGAAACTTTCTCACGGTTTCCTTTTATCGTCGTCTCCAACGATGCTTCCTCAATTTCGAAAATAATTCATCAGAGAACAATTACGTGGCATCCCTTTGCCAACATGTGTAATCCCACTTATTGATTGATCGCATAACTTGTGTTAGAATTCCAAAAGCCATTTGTTTACGATGGTTAGTGGTGATGGTGCTGGTGGACCTTCAAAGCAGACACAAGTTTCAGTCTGATAGCCATGCATAGAATGAAAGAGAGAGAGCGAGAGCGATAGAGCACAGTAAAGCAATTTATGTTGTGCAAAACTGTGGCCTTCCCAGCCAAAGTTCCAAACTAACCACAACTTAACGGCCCAGCTAGTGCGGACGGAAGGCGAAGTAGGAGTGTGAGTTTCCGAGTTCGGTGTGGGCATCGGAACAAAGTGAAAATCTAGATTAATCCACCCATTGGTATCGTGTGTTTCGTTTTGGCTGACTTACATACAACAAAGTATCAATTGTCGAAGAACATCACACCCTTTCGGAACCAATCGCCATACGGCAAAGGTAAAAAGGGAAAACGCAAAGCGGAAAAACTAAAAGCAACAAATTAAAAATTCTATTTTCTTTTGCACTGCATGTCTCCTATCAAGCGACCAACCAACCAACCGGCCGACCGACCGACAGTTCGTCAGCATTAGGAAAGAAGCACCACTTCCACTCACTCCATCCATCAGACGGCCGACGAGAGTGTGTTGAGGTGGATCACGTTTCTTGGATCGCGCGATGAAACTGTTTTTTTTTTGGCCCTTTGGTTCCCGAGCAAAAAGTTATGATTTAACTAAATCACCTCAGCTACGACAAAACCCAAGTAACATTGCCAAAACCATCCGGCTTTATTAAGTTTTATTAAAGCCACTAGAAATCAATTTGGCACCAAGAGGTTAGTCAGGTTTATGAGTACCTACACAGCTTGTTTACAACGATCTTAAGACCTTGTTTTCGCCAATTGCTTTTACTCGTATCAAACGTTTTATTTCGACTTTATGAACTCTTAAAATGCAGTTTTTAAATGCCGTTTTAGGACTCATTCGTATTATCTCAGTTGAATGGGCATTTTAAAACCATTTGGCCTCAGGAAAATGCATCAAACGGCAAATTTGCATTGAGGGAAGTCATGTGGTTTTAAAACGACAAAACAGAAAAAAAGATGACCAAATAGTTTTATAGTAGTCTTTGCGAAGATAAATAGGCTTTTTGGAAAAACTGTGATTATTTCCAATCGTCATATTGAAGTATAAGAAATTATTGAAATGTGGAAAAATAAATGCACCAAATTCTTAATGTAATGCAAATGAACTGAAGATCGGAGACCAATTCTTTTAGATAACCTTATTAAATTCCATAAATTTTCAGGGAATTCATGATTAATTTATCGAATACTAGCTGAAACCGGTGCGAGCGCTGCTACGCTTGCAACTAAATGAATGAAAATTTAGTAGAAATAGCGCGTTTATGGTGGTTTTTCGGAATGAGTTTTGTTAGCATATTTTCATTACTGTGACTTCGATTATAGTTGTATTTTTTTTATTTTATTTTTGTTTTTATTTTTGTTTACGTAGCTACGTTGCTTAAATTTATCGAACTTAAGGTTGCCGTTCTTAAGGGTCACCCACAATAGATACGTTTGCGTTCCGTTGACGTAAATTTTATAGAAAACCTATTGGAAAACTGTCAAATTCACGCAAACGCTTCCGCAACGTATCAATTATGGGCCAGCCATTAGAATGAAATTTCTTCACTTTACAATAGTACCTACACAGAGAGAACTAGTGCGGTAGTTCTTACTATTTTGGCTGACTACGCCAGTTTTTAAAACTACTATGGCTATCTACCATAACTTCCGTATAAACTACTTAATTCTCGTGAAAACTACCATAAATTTTTACAGGTCACAGTATTTTCTACTGCAATGTTTACATACCAGTGTATTATCATAATAGAACTAAAGAAATTTTAATATTTGCTAAATAAAAACTACAAGGTACAGCTCCATTGAGTTGTTCAAAATGATGACGTAGGACTACGATACTAAATGTAAGCCATTTAGAGGGTACAATGCAATGTTCTTTGAATTAACCCTTTCAGGCCGAATTATTACAAGCAATTTGGTGAATTCTGATTGATTTGGTGCTCAATAACATTAAATGATTGAAAAAACGAGGATATATTGCTAGGTCGTCCAAACCGTCCTGGAGTTCAGAACTTAAGATCTACAGTTGTAACAACAGCTTTATCCGCTATACAATGTTATGACATGTATTCAAACATATTCAATGAATGTCCTGGCAGACCAACTGACATTTGTTTTTTTTTAAGGTTTACTGGCGGGATTCTGAATAGAGTAGAAACCTCTACGCCAGGCCTTTGATGATATCGTTGCGTAAATCCTTTCGAATCATTTTGCCAGCCGTACACGGAACATGTCGTCCAAGAAGACGCTGTTGCAAATGACTCGGAAGGAGCCACGTTTAATAATTTTGAGTCCTTTCGTCTGTTATTTTATTTCAATTGTTTTTTTTTTTTTTTTGTTATTTTGTTAGTCGGTGTTGCGTTTGCAAATTCAATACGGTGTTTCGTAATTTCTTCAGTCTTTTGTAGTTCAGTCCGTGAAGTGTGTCATTTATGTGCTCTGAGAGTCTCGAAGCAGTTTTTTCGAACCAAAAATAAGAAGCTGTTGTATTGTTCGTTGTAGTTTAGTTCATCATTTATGTGCTGCGAAAGTCTTTTTAAACAGTTTTCTTGAATCAAAAATATCGTTGAGATATTTGAATTCTACCAGTTTTAGTAATGTCTGACGTTACAAGTCCCAGTTTGCTGATGGGACTCATGAGAGAGAAGTTTCCTCCTAGTTGCGTCTCTTTATGCTATTTAATTAGTCTGTCAGTGTTACGTTTATATGCTCAAGAGGGCACTTCGTAACTTCTTCAGTCGTTTATAATTTAGTTAATAGATGTCTAGCTTATGTGCTCTGAATCATCAATGCATACCTCGTCTTACCACGTCAATTCACTTTGTCTGCCTTAGTCAGTTTTTGTCTTCTGCGTTATTTAGTTAAATCCTATAGTTCTATTGTAGAAAAGTGTACGTTTACTTGTCTGTTCATTGCCTCCTTTTTATTTGTCAAATCCTAATCTCTAAGTTGTTTAATTGTTTCAAAGTCGTCATGCATGTGTAGCCTAACAATAATTATTTGAGCCTTGCTCAACTATAAGATTCACTTTTCGGTGGCAAAGTAAAGCTTCCTCACGCCTAATCCCTATCTATTATTATAAAATTATCGAGAATGAAGCCGTTATAAGATTGTTTGTATACCAACGTGGTATTTTTATTATGGCTCTTTGAAGTGGGACATAACAAAATAAGACTAGCGCCACGTTCGTAGTTTTAATAAAACTTCTACTCAGTGAATCCAACAGTCGATTCCCTACGAAGGTCAATAATCTTGAACACATTGTCTATCATCATATACTTTTATTTATTTAAATAGCAATACATCGTATTTACGATATGCCTTCATCTACAACATTTCGCCAATATACTCGGTCTATGGCTGCCTCTCTCCAACCTCGTTGACGACCCACATTCGCCAGATCCTGTTGCACCTGGTCCGCCCATCGTGCTCGCTGTGCCCCACGCCTTCTTGTACCGGCCGGATTCGAGGCGAACACCATTTTTGCAGGGTTGTTGTCCGGCATTCTCGCAACATGCCCTGCCCACCGTATCCTTCCAGCCTTCGCGACCTTCTGAATGCTGGGTTCGCCGTAGAGTTCAGCGAGCTCGTGGTTCCACCTTCACCGCCACACTCCATCCTCCTGTACGCCGCCAAAGATGGTCCTAACCACCCGGCGTTCGAAAACACCAAGTGCTTGCAGGTCCTCCTCGAGCATCGTCCACGTCTCGTGCCCGTAGAGAACAACCGGTCTTATCAGCGTTTTGTACATGGTACATTTAGTGCGGGGGTGAATCTTTCTTGACCGCAAGTTCTTCTGGAGCCCGTAGTAGGCACGACTTCCACTGATGATGCGTTTTCGGATTTCACGGCTGTTGTTGTTGTTAGCCGTAAGCAAGGATCCAAGGTAGATGAATTCTTCCACCACCTCGAATGTATCCCCGTCTATAGTAACACTGCTGCCTAGGCGGTCCCTGTCACGCTCGGTACCTCCTGCTAGCATGTACTTTGTTTTCGACACATTCACCTCCAGTCCGACTTTCGCAGCTTCGCGTTTTAGGCGAGTGTACATTTCTGCCACCGTTTCAAATCTTCTGCCGACAATGTTCATGTCATCCGCAAAACAAACGAACTGACCGGATCGAGAGAAAATCGTACCCCGGCTGATGAGCCCGGCTCTTCGCATGACACCTTCTAGCGCAATGTTGAACAACAGGCACGAAAGTCCATCACCTTGACGTAGTCCCCGGCGTGATTCACGCAGTTTCGCACACCGTCCATCGTAGCTTTAATCAGTCTAGTGAGCTTCCCGGGAAAGCCGTTCTCGTCCATAATCTTCCATAGCTCTATGCGGTCGATACTGTCGTACGCCGCCTTGAAATCGATGAACAGATGATGCGTCGGGACCTGGTATTCGCGGAATTTTTGGAGGATTTGCCGTACAGTAAAGATCTGGTCCGTCGTCGAGCGCCCGTCGATGAACCCGGCCTGATAACTTCCCACGAACTCAATTACTTTTGGTGAAAGCCGGCGGAAGATGACCTGGGATAGCACTTTGTAGGCAGCGTTTAGGACTGTGATCGCTCGGTAGTTCTCACACTCCAGCTTGTCGCCTTTCTTGTAGATAGGGCATATAACCCCTTGATTCCACTCCTCCGGTAGCTGTTCTGTTTCCCAGATTCGGACTATCAGCCGATGCAGATAGATGGCCAGCCTTTCCGGGCCCATCTTGATGAGTTCAGCTCCGAAGCCATCTTTGCCAGCGGCTTTGTTATTCTTGAGTTGTTGGATAGCATCCTTAACTTCCCTCAGCGTGGGAGCTGGTTCGTTCCCGTTCTCTGTAGGTCTATGTTCTGAAGAATAGTTTGGATGACCTAGAACATGTCATATTGCTTTATAATGTTTTTTGATTTTAAGAATGTTAACTGAATATGTTTGAATATTTATTATAATTTTGTATTGCCTAAAATTTACTGTTACAACTGTAAATCTTAAGTTCTGAATGCCAAGACAGTGTGGATGACCTAGACCATCCCAAGATTACCTATTTGTTTATTTTTACGTTCGAAAATATTCACTGAATATACTTGAATACGTGACGTAACTTTGTATAGTCCAAAAAGCTACTGTTACTATCGTAGATTTCAAGTTCTGAACTCCAGGACTGTTTGGATTACCTAGAGAATCTCAAAGTTGTAAAATAATGACTGTTGATCTTCCATAAGATTTATTGAATATGTTTTAATACGTATGGTCACCACATATAGCTCAAAAGCTACTGTTACAACTGTAAATCTTATGTTTTGAACTTAAGGACAGTTTGGAATACCTAGAATATCCCCAGATTGTCGCATTATGTATGTTGGCCTTCCACACTTTTCAATCATTATTGTTAAATACATATTGTCCCTTTGCACACTCTAAACACCTACTTTTACAACTGTAGATCATATGTTCTGAACTCAAGGACAGTTTGAATGACCTAGATCATCCCCGTTTATCTCATGATGTTTTTTTACGTTCGAAAATATTCACTGAATATGGTTGAATACGTAGCGTAACATTGTATAGCCCAAACAGCGATAGTTACTACTGTAGATCTTAAGTTCTAAACTCAGGGACAGTTTGGATGACCTTGAACATCATAAAGTTATCAAATAATGTCTTTTGACCTTCCAAAAGGTTCATTCAATATGTTTGAATACATATCGTAAACTTATATAGCCCTATAAGCTACTGTGACTACTATAGATCTGAAGTTTTGAACTCAAGTACATTTTGGATGACCGTGCTAATTGCTACTTAGATTTGATGTTCACTGTTTGATGCTACTTAGATTTGATCTGACCGATGATTTTTGCGTATCAGAGTCACCTACTCCTCTTTGGAAAAATGAAGTGTTCCACACTTCATTGTGGTTTTGTCGTGCACGAATATGGAGTATTCAATTGCAATTGAATACTCCATATTCGTGCACGACAAAACCACAATGATGGATAATAATTTGTCCGAGCCATACTATGATTTTAGTAGGGCTAATTATGTACTTATCATAGAAAAATTTAATTGTATTGACTGGCAAACTGTAGTACGTGATCATGATGTAGGTCAATCAGTGGATGCGTTCTACCAAATTGTGTATGATATTTTAGAAAATCTAGATTCAAATCCCCAGTATGGTATAAAAGACTGATTACTAATCTCAAAAATAGGAAACAAAAAGCTCATAAAGCATACAAAAGAAATAAAACTGATGAAAATCTATCGATTTATCTGGCCATATGCGATCAACTGAGTTTAGAATTAAAAACTGCATATGAAGAGCATAACACCCGGGTTGAGAAAAATATTAAGTCAGACCCTAAATCTATTTTTAGCTATGTAAAAGAAAAACGTAAGTCTAAGAACTTTCTGTCAAAAATACATTTAGACAACAGGACCGGTAACACAACAAATGACATTATCAACTTATTCGCTGATTTTTTTTCCAGGACATCTATACTCCTCATAACTATAACGTTTGCATTAAAATTGCCGATTTTTCATGGGTTTATCTTCACCCGCACTGACGAAACTACCCAGCATCAATCATAGTAACCCATGAGCCAGCAGACAAAATTTGACAGCTCTATCAGGCGAACTCTAACCGTGATGGCAAAAACAGTGAAGCAACTCCGTTCAGAAGTGTGCGCGTTCAAAGAACGGCACCCCGCCGCGTTGAAAACGGACATTGTGCGGCACTTTATGGACGCCGGATACGCCCGTTCCGGCATCTACAACATCTTGGCACTATTAGACAACAATCAGAGCATCGAAAGAAAGCCCGATTCCGGACAGCCGACGACCCTGAGCGACAAGAAGCTCGTTTCGTCAGTGCGGGTGAAGGTAAACCCATGAAAAATCGGCAATTTTTGTCCATTTTTTTCATTCATTTTCATTTTCAGTTTACAGCATTTGGTGGGGCAATAAGAGCGCAAGTCAGTCCAAAGCCGATGATGTAGGAGGGGT
Source organism: Aedes koreicus (assembly GCA_024533555.2). Taxonomy (NCBI): domain Eukaryota; kingdom Metazoa; phylum Arthropoda; class Insecta; order Diptera; family Culicidae; genus Aedes; species Aedes koreicus. The sequence continues at coordinate 738,815 of JAHHFK020001273.1, read as the reverse complement.
AAGGGACTATTCATAAACCACGTAGACTTTTTTGGGGGGAGACCTAAACGGGCCCTCCGCATTCCACAAAAACACCAGGAAATTCTATGACACAGTTCAAACTTCCACCTCAAATTGAATATTAAATGTATTCAAAATTAAATAAATCTATCTATGATTAAATTTTTAACGATTTGCGGCCCAATCCGCCGATATCACACTCAACTTTTGCGCCTGTATACATGCGTGCTACGACGCGGCATTTAAATAGAAAGAGGAGCGAGTGTAATATTATCACTACTTTGTGTGGCTGAACCTTTGGCTCTCCCATGAAGGGTTCATTAGAGTAGAAGGTCATACAATGACATGACCTAGCGACATCTATCATAAATCAGCTATCTCCAATGCATCATTAGGATGAGATTGGGCCCTCCCACCAGCGTCCAGTACTGTAGTACTTTAAGTACTATTTGTAAAACAAAACTGGTCTACAGTAGATTGACGCAAATAAATAAATATACTATCAAGTTTAACATCAGTTAAAATTTGAACATGTGCATGTGTGTGCATGTCGGCTCATGACTTTGTGTCGGTGGTGTGGTATCAAGGAGGTTTAAATAAAATCAATGGATAAACAGTTTTAAACAGATTTAAAATAAATATGTGTTTTCTATGTTGAAATAACAGAAAAAACGGAAGAATGCCTACTAACATCCATCACAGCCAAATGGCCTTCTATGATTGGCCAATGCTAGTTGATGATAATAACGGCAACAACCAAGATGAAGATCACGCGGGAAAGGGTGCACAGATCGGATATAAATATAACTTCGTAAGCCGCTCTCTTCACTTGTTTGGCGATTGTTAAGCGGAATACATCTCCTTGATACCACAGGTTCTTCTCTTTTTCTAAAAAAACGAATAACGGCACTACCACCAACCCTTTTTTCCCAACCACAAAAAGTGGGGCCCCTCCCCCCCCCCCCACCCAACCCCCCCCCCCACAAGAAGAAAACACCCGTTTCCCCCCCCACAAAAACAAACAACAAAAAAAAAAAAAAAATTTTTTTTCTTCCCCCCCCCCCCCCCCCCTTTTACAAAAAAAAAAAAAAATTCTTTTCCCCCCAAGGACACCCATGTAACAATTTTAGTTTTATTCCAGCCGTATAGCACCAACACCTCCTTTATGCTTCTTTTAAGTCGAAATTTGTATAAAGTGGTCCATTCTATAGACGGTTGTGAAAACAAGTTAATAAAACCTTTCTAAGCCCATACAGATTTTGAAAATGTTCTAGTGAAAGATGGTTATGACCACTTGAGAACCTTCATAAAACCTATTGGCTGCCATGAAAACCAGCATACGGCCAAATGGCCACAGCTGTCAAACTTCACTGTGATATCGTGATTGGTTTTTATTGTTCTGCTTTCTTCGATTCTCTACTCTTCTGATTCATTTAGCAATAAATAATATTCAAGAAAAAAGACCTAGTGTTGCGGGCAATTTTGTTTGATAGCAAAATATCCAAAACAAATTGAGTTTTTTACAGCGTATCATGCTCCAAATCATATGCGCATTTAATTTTATGGTGAATATTGGCACGATAAGAGCCGAAAATTAATGCGCCTCGGAAATTAAGCGAGTTTTCGACTACAAAACCAAAGTAACAACAAATTTATTCGATAAATTAATCATGAATTTCGTGAAAATTGGTGGAATTCAATTAGGTTATCTAAAAGAATGCCGAAATTGGTCTCCGATCAACAGTTCATTTGCATTACATTTAAAATAAGGTGGATTTATGTTTCTACATTTCAATTATTTCTTATATTCCAATATGGCGATTGGAAAAAATCACAGTTTTGCCAAAAAGCCAATTTATCTTCGCAATGACTACTATAAAACCAATTTGTTGTTTATAGCATTTACTGGATGCAAAATGGTTCTTAAATGCTTTCTCAACTGACCATAATAAGATAATATGAAACGGCATTTCCTAAAACGGCATTTCAAAACAGCATTTTACGAGTTCATAAAGTCGAAATAAAACCTTTGATAGGAGCAAAAGGAATTTAAGAAAACAAGGTTTTAAAATCGTTGTAAACAAGCTGTGTAGGTTCTCATAAACTCGACTAAAATATGAAACCAATTGGCTCTTCTTGGTTCCATAATAAAACCATGTTGATTTCTAGTGGCTTTCATAGAACTGTAATAAAACTTAATAAAGCTGGGCGGTTTTGGCAATGTTACTTGGGAAGCCTCCCACACAATCCCATCCAACTTTCAACTCCAGGTGTCTATGAAGGTGGCATGAGTTCTCAGCATCTTCTGAAGTTGAGATCTAATCAACACTTCCCTCCCATCCCTTACTGATCAAAGGGACCTGGCCAGCTGTTGTGCAAAGAAATCAATAGATGAAGAGCCGGTTACATCCAAGACAGCTCTTCTGGCGCTTCCATCGTCTCTTCAACAGCCAATCCAGGAGATTGTATGGTCGGATAATGCTATGCAATCGAGAATCGCAGCCAACTTATGAAACAGGGATATTTACAGGAAAAAACTTTTTGTCAACGTCGCATTCAAATTATCTCGAAAACATCTATATTTATTGCCTTGAAATGATCGGAAGAGCCATATTATATTATTATGGTATAATAATTCTTACAAAAAACTCAAAATGTATTATAAAAATCATGAAATTTTTAGTTTTTTATTTGTTAGCTTGTACTTTAAACTTTTTTATTTGAAGTTGCTCCCCTATAGAACAACTGTTATTATGCTTCGTATGACTTCCAGGAGTTTCCAGAATACAAATTAAAAAAATCCATCGTTTTCAAATCTTATGCTTAATTTTTTTGAAAAGAGAATAATTTTTATTCAGAGTATATTTTTCTACAAATCTCCCATTGATTATCTGCAATTTTTCCTTAGACACAATTACATTTTAATCAACGGTTTACGAGTTTTGATATTTTGAAGATTACACATATGTAAACACATGCGCCTTTTTAAAATATTACTCGAGGCATATTTTATTTTTTCCCATTCCGAAATTATGTGCAAAGGTTTTTCCAAATCGGAGAAGGTCATGGAAGATTTTTTTTGCTGATTTCACCCGATAATGCTCGTAAACGTACATCTTATTTTATTTTTCCTAGTTAAGTTAAATGAAGTAAAAATAGCAACTTAGTGGATTTGGTTTAAACTTTGTCTAGTTTCTTGTATCTTCCTTCACAGAGTGGCCATTACAAATGTTGCACCCCTATTTTTTCCCGTTTTCAATACTACAGTTGACCAGTAGAAGGAACCCCAAATGAGCATCGCGGACAATTTATATTTGCTTCAAAGAAGATTCAAATATTGTCACGTACGGTATGGGTCGTTAGGCCGAACTTCATTAGGACATGTTAGCTGGTTGAAAGTATTGAAATTAGAAAGAACTGCTTATGGTTTAAAGAAGGAATGGTCTCCCATGCAAGTTGAATAGCTTCATGTTGCAAAGATGTCATAAAATATGAAGTTCCATCTTCTGATTCCTAAATTCGACCTAGAGACCCATTCGGCCTAAGGTCATTCAGCCTAATGGCGTTCGACCTAATGGCCCTACAACCCTCACGTAAAACGTCTTCAGCAGTCACGAAATTAATAAACAATTCAAATTTCCTTTGTTTCTGAGCCTTATTTACCCTTCCGAAGAACTGCTCACGCATCAATTATGAATAAATTACGAACTTGGGCACATAATTTGGAAATCATTCCGTCGCAGTCTTTTACGAATTTTACGAGTTACTTATTAATCATTTCCTCAACCCGGCTTGCGACGTGCCAAACATGGTGATTTTCACAAAACAAGTTCAATGGAGAACACTCGGTGAAGTCCACGTAGCATTGATCCCCTCCCAAGCAAAAGCTTTCGATAAGTAAATTAGAATATAAAAGTCCTAATCTACAACAACCGATCACACAAAGCGCCTCGCTTGACGGTCGATGATACACTATTGAATTAATCATCGAAAAAGCACCGCCGGTACGAAAATAAAACGCAGCAAAACGGACGAGCCCGACAACCACTTGTCACATGGAGGAAGCAACCTATATACTCACATTCACTATTAGGAGAAAGAAGAACCAATCACAAGCGGGTCGCGGAATCTGAAGAAATAATGTGACTCAAGTGTGCGGTCTTCGAAGACGATAAGCAGAGGTCAAGTTGAGTATTTAACTGCCACCAGCAAAGGCTTTCCGCTGAACTAACCTGGTCATTGGCTTGTGTACAGACGGGAGGGACAATCGCGAGGCAAAATCAATTTTCGGTGACATATTGAGTGCACCCGCACCATCGCCATTCGTCCATCCATGTCATGGATATTACGGCGGAGCGCGCCGAACAAAGGTTCAACCAAATACTATGCTTATCTCTTACATGTGCTAGCGTGTGTTTGCGCGTGTGTGTGTGTGTGTGTGTGCATTGGAGTTTTGTGTACCTTTGATGGATTATGATAAAAAAAGGCAATTTTTATAGGCGGTGTCTTTCCGGTATGACGCGTGAATCCTCTTTATCTAGAGCTCGATCAGGCGCTAGCTTTTGCAATATTTTGACAATTGTTCGACATTTCAATAAGCACACAGTTCAATATCTACGGCGGCTTCTGGTTTTTGTGAAATGGTGCATGCAACACCTTTACTTGCAGCAATTGTCAAAGCTACCGACTTGATGAGTTGAATTACTTGTATGTCACCCTGAAGTTCTCTGAACGTCTATAAAGTTCTTTTTGATCTTCTCTTAAGTTTTATCCGAACTTCTCAAAAGTTCTGTTTGAACTTCTCTGAAAATCTAACTATCTTCTTTTTTTTAACTTTTTTGCTCAAGTGCCATAGGCATAGCGGAGCCGAGTTCTTTTCCATGTTTACAACGACAATAACTTACTAACTAGGTTAGCTTTGCAAAGCCGAAAAACTCGCGGCTTGGTCGAGGTTAGGGATTACAATGATTCGGGTAGGAATCGGGAATTAGGAATCTTAACGTTGGCTTTCAACAGCAGATTGGCGATGCGATATTGTTGCTGTTGGTCTGGCGTAGATGTTGCATTGCGTTAAGCTGTAACGATACAATAGAAGCGGTAGCGGTAGCGGGGAGCGGACGAGGTGGACATGTTAAAACGACAGCTAAGAGAGGATCAATCGAAAACGTCTATTTGTTTCAAGAACATGTAAATTAGCCCCATATAATCCAAGTCCAGCTCACCCAGCACGTCTCTGATATCTTCCTTCTCTGGTTTTCCTCGGGCCCGTAGGGATGCGCAAAGATCAGATCTGGCAATTTCTAAATCGAGGCAATACCAGACAACGTGGTTTCGATTTTTTCGATACCCGTGGGAGAATGGAATGTAACCATCTGCCCGAATCCCCTGCATCCCATTTTTGTTGCCAGCTGATCATGGCCTGTTGACGGAAAATAGCAAAAAATTCGTTGAAGGCGATTTGTCGATCATAAATATCGCCTGCCATAGCGCCCACCTTGGCAAATGAGTCCGCTTCTCATTACCCGGGATGGAGCAATGAGAAGGGACCCAAACCAAGGTGATGGTGTAGGAATTGTTTGATAGGGCACTCAAAAGAGATCGTATTTCGCTAACGGAATACGTTGAGTGCTTTGCCGGCCTCATTGAATTTCGTTAAAAACACCAAATTTAGTGGAATCATTTGTGTTTGACCCGTCGGTGTAAAACTTCCTGTCACATCTGATATGGCCAAAAATACTAGCAAAAATTGATGGAATGTACTCCGAACGGAGTGGATCTGGTATTCCACGAGCTTCTTGCTTCTTTAAGTCTTGGAAGTAATCACAATTACGGCAAATTCGAAGAAGGGCTCACCTCCAGAGTCATGTACCAATAGTACAGTGTCATGAACTTAGTGCATTCCTTTCCAATTGCTCCTTAACAAAGTGATGACGCAGATCAATATGTTTTGTCCGCGCCGAATATCCAACTTCTTTTCCGGTCAAACAAATAGCACTTCTGTTGTCGCCACGTAACGAAATTGTTGATTCAACTCCACTCAGCTCAGCCCTGCATGATCGCCACCACAAAGCTTCCTGTTCAGCAGCTGCGATAGCCATATACTCCGCTTCTGTTGGGGATAAAGCAACTGTGGGTTGTCGTCAGCAGCTCCAAGCAACTGCACCAGCCGAGTGCATGAATACATAACCTGTTATGGACCGCCTTGTTTCTACCTCATTGCCCCAATCTGCGTCCGTGTATCCATGAAACGGTTCTGGCTTCCCGTTGTTGTAGACAAGCTTGACGTTATTCGTTCCTTGCAAATGCCTGAGTACGCGTTTTGCTGCAGTTCAATGAGCTTCTCCCGGGTTGCTGCAGAAACTGCTAACTGTATTCACCGCGAATGCAATATCGGGTCTGGTACACTGTGCAATGAATTGTAGTCCACGTACTAGTTCACGAAACGGCACATGTTCCATCCTCTTGGTTTCATCAAGTGATTTCGGACACATTTCCTTTGTCAATCTTTGGCTTGGATCCAACGGTGTTGAAACTGGATTGCAATCAGCCATTCCAAACCTTTCCAGCTGATCGATGTACCACTTTTGATCTAGCATAACTGCTTCTTCAGTTCGTGTCACATGTATTCCAAGCACCTGTTCCGCCAAACCCAGATCCTTTATCTGAAACCGGGACATTAGCTGTTTCTTCAACACTGTGACCATATCGTTGTCATTGGAGAAAATCAAGAAGTCGTCCACATACACAGCCACGATAAGGAGCTTGTCATCCTCAATCAGGAAGTAGACACACGTATCCAGCTTCGATTGTTGCAGGCCGATGTTTCTTAACTCCGCATCAAGCTTCATGTTCCATACGCGGCTCGCTTGCTTAAGCCCGTATAATGCTTTCTTCAGACGACACACCTTACCGCCATCGACAACAAAACCAAAGATTGTTGGTTATTTAGTTGCGGAGGGAGCGCTGCTTCTGCTGCATCTGGCAGCAGTTCTTCACCACTGCTAACACTCCCCGGTACTATCGTGTCTGCACAGCGATGCTCGACATCCAAATTGAAGTCTGCCCCTGCCATTCGAAACTGTAGTACTTCTGGTTCGGAAGATGTTGACTGTTCTTCATTGTTGCCTTCATTCAGGAACATAACATCACGACTCACATATATTCGCTTGGTTCTTGGGTTGTAGCCTCGGTAACCTTTTAATCCGACTCCATACCCGACGAAAATACCTTCTTCCGATGTTGAGTCCCACTTCTTCCTGCGCACCTTTGGAATGTAACTAATCACTCCCGTTCCGAATACATGCAGATTCGACACATTCCGCAAAATCGCTCTTCTGGAGTTACTTGAAGCCCCTTTGTCGGGGAACGATTGACGAGATGGCACGCTGTTCCAACTGCTTCTGCCCAAAATGATTTGTCCAGCCCGGCATCGAAAAAAAGACAAAGAGCGCGCTCCTCAAGAGTCCGATTCATGCGTTCGGCTAAACCATTTTGTTCCGGGTTATACGGTACGGTGGTTTCTTGCTGGATGCCACATCGCCGCAAATACTGCTTCATATCAGTACTAACATACTCCGTGCCGTTATCACTCCTCAACCGCTTCACTCGCTTGCCAGTTTAAGTTTCCACATATCAAAGTTGAAAGTCCTTGAAGCATTCCAGTACTTCGATCTTCGATCGAATGAAATCAACGAAACATTTTCTGCTGCAGTCGTCGATGAATGTGAGAAAATATTTGCTTCCACCGAGGGACATCGTTTCCATAGGACCGCACAAATCGCTGTGCACAAGTTCCAACACAACTGTTGATCTGCTGCCTTTGGATTTGAACGGTTGACGGTGATGTTTTCCTCCCAAGCAACGCACGCAAGCCGGTAAAGTTGTTTCACTAAACTGCACACCAGTAACCATACCTCGAAGCTGTTTCAAGCTGTGCACGTTTAGATGCCACAACGCGATGTCTTTTTTCGGTTTCGTCATACAAGAAACATATGCTTCATTCTGGCGGAGTCGGTACAAGCCACCTTGCTGCATACCAACAGCCAGTCTGGTCGAGAACTTCACACATATCTTTGGTAAAGACAACACGTTTACCACGACTGCAAATTGTATGCACTGATAGCAGGTTTATGGCAAATTCCGGAATGCAAAGTACATCCAAAACGTCAATCACTTCCGTTGAACCGCCTACATTTGCTTCGATCAGGCCACTTGACATCCTGCAAAATCTTTGCCCGTATCGTGTCCGCTCGCATCTGGATTCCTGATGGTTCCAGACCCATAATCATGGGTTCGTAGGTTTTTGGCAAACCCATCAGTAAGACGCTTGACATCCATCGATCGTTCACCTCGAAGCCAATCTCCAATAATTTGTGCCTCGTGGAAATCAGAAGGTTCACATATTCCTCCACCGTAGCACAGTCAACGAGCTTTACTCCAGTCAGCTGCTGAAGTAGTCCGAATTCCCGAATGTATCCGTTGTCTTGGAATGCCGCCTTTAAACTGTTCCATGCGTCCTTAGCCGTTACTGCATTCTGAACTAGGCTGTAGTTCATCGGATCAATGCTTAAGCAAATGGTTGCTGTACACGTTCCGAAAGGTCGTCCGATGGATTCTCCGTTTTGATGGCTGCCCACGTACCTTCTTGAATCATTACCATCTTAATCGCGAAGGCCCAGGAGTTATAGTTTTCCTGGCCACGCAATCGCTCCGCCAAGGGCACAAATACACTACCTCCTGCTGGTAGAATTCTGGTCGGTCCTTGTGCTCCTCCATTGAAATTCGCACGCTGGTTTCCTACTGCTGCACTTGATCCGGTCGTAGCTTCGACACCTCACCTGCATTGCCACCGTTGGAACCACGTTCTGGAGATCTCCGAACCGACATTTTCCTCAGCTTATCGAATCTTGAAGTATAACCTAATGGAACCTAATGGAAAGACGTGTGGCTGCAACAGTTAGACAAACTAGAACGGTTTATTTCTTTATACAAGGGTTACTTTGACTAACAGGAAGCGGCGAAGAGGGCGTCTTTAGAAGCAGACCGGAAGGCGAAGAGTCTCATCGTTGGTTTCCTGGCTGATGAAGTTCTGGAAGTTGTCCGGGACAAACGCAGCACAAAGGAAATGTGGTGCTTTGGTGCGAAATGGCCACGATCCTTCCATTTGTCAGTTTAGTACAAGATTACTTTAGGAATGGAGGGCCAGTGTAGCAACATCTGTTATTTTTCAAACAGTTTTCATTTTTTTCACGATTGAGGATTTACGCCTTTCCCTGCTTCTAGCAGCGGAGTGTCATGCTATCAGCAGTTTATCCTGCTATGAACAGTGTGTCCTGCTATCAGCAGTATATTCTTAATCAAGTTACTAACCGATTCCCCTTGTAACTGTCCTTGTTTGCGTGCGTAGCGTATTCCATGATACAGTCGATTGGTTTCAAAACCGCGACCGCTTGCTGATCACAATACACGATTTCGGATCCGTGATCCAGGGAAGCAGCTAGAAATTCCAGATACGATTTATTCTCGTCGCTAGATGTGATACCTTGTATTAAGTACTTCTGTAGTCTTTGGCTACACACAATAATCTGATTTATTATTGATTCGACCCTATCATAGCCTACTAACACAATATGATAGCATGAATGTGCACCAGTCATTTCCAGGATAGTTGTTTTTTGAATCGCTTTTCCTTCTTTCCTTGGTCATCCAGAAATCCTTTGACGATCAATTTAAGGTCATTCCTTTGGAAAGGCATTCCCCACTCCGCTGCGAGTAGCAAACCATCAACCAGCATTTGCTCATCTTGGCAAATCAACACTGTTTTTTTCAGTCCTTTTTCAAGTAACGCGAAATTGTTGGTGGGCAGAATGTGTACCGCTTTGCCGCTTCCCGGATGGACATTCCGTTCTTTTTAATTTCTAGCGCTGCTTTTTCCAAAGTTTCCTTCGAAAAATCAGCAAACTTGCGACTTTCGGCTGGCCGCTTATAGGTCCTGGGCATGATTTTCGATGTATACGAATTCTGTAACAAGGAAGTTGATAATAATTATATATTGGACTAGCTGAACCCGGTGCGTGCGCTGCTACGCTTGCAACTAAATGAAGGAAAATTTAATATAACTGGCACGTGTATGGTTTTTTTTTCTTGAATAAGCAGGGGTTAAAACTTCTATCAAAACATGCTTCTTACCCGAGAAATACACGTTTTGTGTTTAAGTAACCTGGATAATTCTCATTTTTGGTAGGAATTTGTGTTTCATTTGTATGGGAGCCCTCCCTTCCAGAGGGGGGTGGATTCTCAAACCAAAAACCTCCACATGCCAAATGCCAAATTTGGTTTCATTTGCTTCATTGGCTCTCGAGTTATGCTAAAAATTATGTTTCATTTTTGTGGGAGTCTCCCCTTCTAGAAAGCGGAGGGGTCTCAAACCACCATAGAAACATTTTTCGCCTCCAGAAAACCCCACATGCCAAATTTGGTTCCATTTGCTGGATTAGTTCTTGAGATATGCAGAAACTTCTGTTTCATTTGTATGGGAGCCTCCCTTTCTATAAAGGGGAGGGGTCTCTGACTACCATAGAAACATTTCTTGCCTCCATAAACTTCCGTATGCTAAATTTGGGTTACTTTGCTTGACCAGTTCTCGAGTTATGCAGAAATGTGTGCTTCATTTGTATGGGAGTTCCCCTTTCCAGAGAAGGGAGGGTCTCAAACCATCATAAGAACCTTCCCCGCCCCCAAAAACTTCTTCATACAAAATTTCACGCTGATCGGTTCAGTAGTTTTCGAGCCTATGAGGTTCAGACAGACAGATAGACAGACAGACAGAAATCCATTTTTTTATATTTACACTATTTATGCAAGATTCGATCTATGGACAAATGCTAAAACCTGGGAGAGGATCGTTTGTGGTACATTTATTCCAATTATCTCATAATAACTTACGGTTTCTGGTGCTTAAATGTGAGCTGAATATTCGGATTTATTCAATTACGTCAGAAAAACAACAAAATGAAATATTTTTCACTCGATTAGTCATCAAACACAACGAATAGAGTGTAAACAATGCACGCGAACTGACAGTTGTTGATGTTTATGTTTATTTTCACCATAATTGAACAAAAACCGCGTATCAACGTAAGTGTTGCAAGTCACCCCGTTTGACGGTAGTTCTCTTCTGAACTCTTCTGAAGGTCTGTCTGAACATCTCTGAAGCTATCCAAACTTCTCTAAAGTTCTGTCTGGACATCCCTGAAACTATCCGAACTTAACTGTAGGTCTGTCTAACCTTCTCTGAACTTTAGTCTGAACATCTCTGAATTTACCTCGGTGATTGTCACCATGTGAGGAAATCGACCGACGTAAAATAAAAAAAAATAAAAAATAAAATCTCTGAATTTTTGTCTGAACTTCTGTCCACCTTAAAATTGCTGTACAACTTTTTAGAGTTTTGTCTGAACTGCTCTAAATGTCTCTCTGAACTTCAGTCTGAACTTCTCTGAGGTTCAATCTGCACTTCTCTGAAGATCTTTCTGCACTTTTCTGAAGGTATGTCTCTGTAGTTCTGCCTGAACTTCCCTGAAGTTCTGTCTGAGTATCTTTAAATTTCTGCCTGAACTTCTCAGAAGGTTTGTATGAACTTCTCTGAAGTTCTCCGAAGATCCGTCTAAACTTCATGGACTTTTCTGAGTTTCAATCTGAGCTTCTTTGAAGTTCTGTCTGAACTTCTCTGATAGTCTGTCTGAACTTTTCTGAAGGTCTGTCTGTCTGAACATCTCCGAAATTATCAGAAGTTAAGTTGTCCACCTTGAAAATACTGCACAGCTACTCTAAAATGCAGTCTGCACTTATCTGAATGTCTGTCTGAACTTCTCTCATGTTCAATCTGAACTGATCTCAAGATCAATCTGAACTTCTCGGAAATTCTGTCTGAACTTTTCTGATGGTCTGTCTGAACTTCTCTGAAGTTTTGTCTGCACCTCTCCCAATTTCAATTTGAACTTCTCTTCTCAACTCTGTCTGAACTGCTTCAAAGTATTCAAGCTGAACAATGCATTAGGTCATAAGTAACATTGAGAGATTCTCTTCGTCGACTGTATCTTTCGTTAATAGTTTGTCTATTGATGGATTTGCTAATGTTTTTGACGCATTGGATCCTTAATTACACTTAATATTACCGTAAAATACGTAAACATGTTTTTACATAGCCATAGGAACGCAAAGAGAAAGTCGACGAAGAGAGTCCCCCAATGTTACTTAGGCCCTAATGCATTGTTCAGTTTGTATTGTTTGGAATGTCCTCTAGTTCCGCATAAACCCTTTAAACTCTGAACTTTTTTTTAAATTTGCAATATTCTAAAAATTCTTTCTAAAAAAAACCTTTGAACAGCAGATTAGCGTTGACTCTCCATAATTCTCGACAACTTATTCCAAACTACGAATCTGATTTTGTTAACAAAGATTCAAACCTAAATTTCTCAAAAATCTCAGCATCACCATCAAGTATGAGAAGTATTATTCTTTTTGGTGGTGGTCCTCGTTTTCCTGAAACTGCTAAGTGTTTCAAGAACTTTACGTTTGAATCCTTGTTTACAAAATCAGATACGTCGTTTTGAATAGGTTCTCAAGATTTCACAAACACAATCAAAACAAATCCAGCCCATTTCCCTGCAACCTTGAACCGCATCGCCCCCAGTACTTTTCATCGACCCGAAGAAAATGCATACCAAAAATCCACCTTTCAACACAACACACACCTCCCCCCCCCCAAAAGATCCTCATAATCCTTGCCAACAGGCGAAACCCCAATCCGAGTGTCAGCTGAGTCAATGACACTGCCACCCCCAGCTGCTTGCTCTACACTCTACGACGGGTGCCTACTTGATAACGACAGAACAGAGTTCTACTCACGGATAGTAGAAAAACAGGAACGTCGTGCCCAACAGGAGCGTCCAGGCGAAGGTCGCTGGGATGTATCTGGTTTTGACATCACATTTCGGCATCGTCCGTCGCTTGCTGTGGCTACGGAAACGGCTGGCTGCGTCCCCGTATTCCGCTTCCGTCCGAAAATCTAGGACTCACTCCAGCAGTCCCTGCGAAAATTTTCACCTTTTTTCCCACCCACACACAAACCCCCAACACCCTCGATCTCGACCGATAGGGGGACAGGATGGCCTTCCCGACAGAAGAATAAATTATTCGCTCAAACCTATCGGACGCTTCTGCCCTTTATTTCTTCGCTAAACCACATCAAACTACTGTACACCTTCTTCACTGTTTGCTCGCTCTGTTGCTTTCGAAGCTTCTTCTTCCTCCACTAAACCAAAGTGATTCGCCTTTTTTTTTATCGTCGTCGACGTCGTCGTCGTTTTCTTCGTAATTTTTCCCTTCTTCTCGCTAATACAGGTTACTCGGAGTAACCTTTTATAGCTTTTGCAGTCTTCAGAAGAACACTCTCTGCTGGTCGTCCATGATTTGCTGTTGTTACTCCATTTTCGATACACTCCATTTACACCACTATCGCACCAAACCGAAACAGAGCCCTTTTTTCCTCCTTGCTGGAATGCAAAAGAAGGTAAAATTCTTCCACCTAGGTAATCGCGTTTTTTTTTCTCTCCTTTGAACACTCCTCGCACTCTTACTGCCACCAACTTGTATGGGAGTGTGCCTCTTTTTCTTCTTCTTCTTCTCTATTCAGCGCGCCCCAGAGGGTGCAAAATAGCAGAACAGCAGCCCCAAGAGGAAAACCCTCACGACACGACTTCTGCTACATTACTTTCGATCACTCTCACTCACTCACTGCTGCTGCTGCTGGTGGTTTTCCCTTCTTTCCGCCGCGGAAGCACGCACGAATCCGAATCCGAAAACACTTGCTATTTTTCCACTGACTGCCACTGGAAGGTTGTTCCTAGGCAGAATCCGCGATCCGAGAAAAAGAGGCTAGTGCCCGTACCATGCAAAAACTACTGTGTGATTATGGATGCGACCGTCGACGAAGAGAAGCGACATGCGAGCAAAATGTTGAACCTTTTTCGTCTTCGTCGTCGTCGTCGTCGTCACGAACATCATCGCATGATGGCTGCGATTTTCTCTGACAGCCACATGACGGATGATATGGGTAGTGGTAACTAGGGGTGTCGAACGTCGTTTGTTGGACAATAATCGATTATTTTTATCTAATAATTAGCGCTATATATCACTGAGAAAAAATATTGGTATACGCAAACATATCTCGAATAATTCATGTTAAGGGCCGAAAAGCCATTTGTAAACAATGACTTTAAATGTCGATTTCTCTTGAATCTTCAATCACTCCCGTGAAATAAAAGCAGTATTTGGTAGAAGAATGTTAGTTCTACCATATGGAGAAGCTAGATATAGTGGGATTCTCGTGTTTCGTGAGATATCAACGTTTAAAGTCATTGTGTACTAATGACTTTTAGGCCCCAATCATGAATTACTCGAGAATATTCTAGTTTCTTTTAACTGGAATTTCACGTTGAATTGGGCACAACCATCATTGTTTGTTGTTTCAAACGGGACTGTTTTTTTTCTCCGTGATCTGCTGGAAAAACGGACAGTTTGGACACAGCGCGGTAGTAAGCTCAAGCTCTAAATAAGAAACTCTCAGATACCAATCAATGCGGTTGTGGTGCAGGCTATCAGGACATCAACCACGTTGTCTGATATTGCCTCGATTTAGAAATGGCCAGCTCTGATTTTTGCGCATCCCTACGGGCCCGAGGGAAACCAGAGAAGGAAGATATCAGAGATGTGCTGAGTAAGCTGGATTTGGACTAATGACCAATTTACAAGTTTTTGAAACAAATAGATGTATTCGTTTGATCCTCTCTTAGCTATCGTATTAACACCTTGTCCCCTCCTCCGTAATTCCGCTTCGATTGTATTGTTACAGTTTAAAGGTCGGTGTCGTGTCCGAAAGAATATTTTTTTCCATCCTAAACCCGTGTTAAATTCCATTTACTGAAACGGAAAAGTGAAGCATCGAAATGAAATTTCTGCAGCAGTATTCACCTGAAAAGAACGAAAAATAAAATTGGAATTTGTAAGGTTTGCACGCAAACTAATGGGAGCTCTAACTTTTACTTTCGGAAAAATATTTCGCTCGATTATTCCGTAAGTAAAGGTGACATTTCGTTCCATGCAGATCAATTCCGCTTGGTAATATTGAACAAAATTCCGTAAACTCTCTACTTTTGAAGTGGATACTGGCATTAACGCAATGTCATATCTACGCCTGACCAACAACAACAATACCGCAACGCCAATCTGCTGTTGAAAGCCAACGTTAAGATCCATACTTCCCCATTCCTGCCCGAATCATTGTAATTCCTAAACTCGACCTAGCCGTGAGTATTTCGGCTATCCAAAACTAACATAATTACTAAGGCTATGTAACAATTCTCGAATAAATTTTAATTTTACTTAAACCTGACAGATGGAAAATAATCGATTAATCGATTAAAATCCCTTTGTGATTGATCAACAAACTTTCGATAAGATGTCTTTCAAAATAGTGTTTCCGTCTGTCAGAATAAGTCAGCTCGAGTAGCAGACTTAATCGATTATTATTCATCTGTCAAGTTTAAGTGAAAATTAAAATTAATTCCTACAGCCTTGGTCACTATCCCTGTAAAAATAACAAAGAACTCGGCTTCAATATGCTTATGGCACTTGAGCTTCATGTATAAAAAATTAAGTAAAAAAAAAACAACATTCCTCAGACGATTATGCCGCCGCAGTTGTCACTCTACACTCAGGCAAATAAAGTGACCATTCGCTTATTGCAATTTCGTTAATTGCAACGTCCTTTAATTGCAAGTTCACCCGCATAATCACAAACCATTCTTGGACCATTTCCCTTATTGTTGACGACCGTTTCCGTTATTGTTACGACACGTACCGCCCAAACACAATGATAACGGAAACGGAACGGAAAAACGCAGGTTTGACAGTTGTTGCAAATGACTTCGATATGTCCAATTAGAATCAGCTTGGATTTAGCCTGGTTTCTTTCCGACAAGCAGGCTTACTCTGATCGGACTTTTCCGTTTTTCGTTGCCGCTATCATTGTGTTAAGGCCATTACCCTTATAGTTGTCAACTATAAACTAACAAACTCCTCTATAGTTTTAACAATCTGTCAGATGGTAAAAGGCCAAAATAACAATATGCTGAATAGGCGGTTAAGTTCAGTTACCATAAAAAAAATGGCAATTTTCACGAACAAAACTTTTGCAGTACTCTATGCCAAGCTCTATGCCTAAAAGTTGGTATATAATCCAGACCGAGTGCAGACAATAAAAAACATTTCAATGACAATATGGCATACATTAACAATATGTGTTAATGAGGAGGTTGTATGGTAAAAACGAGATTCAAATATTTGATAACAATAACATAAAATGTGATAGTATATCTTACATATGAAATATAGTTTTGACTATATAGCAAATTGTGTTTCGTTATGTGGGTACTAATTGCAACGTGTTGCAATTAAAAAGCAATTAACTATCATATGCAAATGTCAAGCAGTAATCTATCATTTAACTCAAAGGGTTCACGAGTTTTTGACAGTCGATTTGACGCTGTCACATGTTGCATTGAGCGAATGGTCACTGTAAACTTAGAATTGTATAAGGTTCAACCAAGGGGCAAGACAGCTTTCTCGTGAGTAACTTTTTTCTTCAAAATTACTCAGGATTCATTAAATTTGCACACTTTATGATTTTCTTCTCCTCCCAAGATATAGAGTGGTGGGAATGCCAAAAAATGTGTGCGAAAATGAAAAAAACAACTTCACTCAAATTTGATCATAAAACATACGTTTGCTCAGAATGCATCAGCTTCCATCAACTTGTATAATTTATAACTTAAAGTATTGTGGCAGCACTGACTTGAATAAGACAATCTTGGTAACCAATAACAGCAGTATGTTTACTGTTTGGGAAAATTATTTACTATCGTATCGTAAGCTCTCGTTTCAGGCAAGATAGGTCACAGTATTTGGAAGAGGAATTGGGCCCCGAAGCCCCTTTTTGTAGGAAGACGAAAGCCAGATGTAATCACCTCCAAAAAGAGAACAAGCCGGTTCAACCGACCGCAAATATTGAAAATTTTAGTTTTGCGATTGGCAGCCGTTCGGCAGTCATTAAATGCCACATATTTCTATTGTACGTATTGATTGGTCCTCCCTTAGCTCAGTCGGCAAAGGCGCGGCTACAAAGCAACACCATGCTGGAGGTGGCTGGGTTCGATTCCCGGTCTGGTCTAGGAATTTTTCGTTAAGGAAAATTTCTCGACTCCCTGGGCATAGGGTATGATTGTACTTGCCACACAATCATACTAATGCAAAAATGGTACCTGGCATCGAAAGCTCTTAATTAATAACTGTGGAAGTGCAATTAGAACACTAGTTGAGAGCAAGCAATAAGCTAATTGCGAAAGCAATAAGCTTGAAACGCGAAGAAAGAAGAAGAAGGATTGATTGACCCAACCAATTCGACGTTGGCTTCGACTGTGGGAGGCATTGCTGATGCAGTGACGCATATTCGATTTGACAAACATCGGATAGAGTCGTTTTGATTAAGATTGCGTCGGTATGCGGACACTGATTCGGAGTTCAGAAGCGAAAGTTCTGTAGGATCATTTTAAGTTGCATACTTAGCGAGGGGGCCTGATGATGGCGCGACTAATTCATTTTCATACGGGGTGGTCGGCTTCAGGTGAATAGTAGATGGGGACTGGCAATGAGCTGTTTTTGGGCTGCGGGACCGACACAAGTTCCAACCACGCTTAAAACAACAAAACCTACACAAATTAATATTAATTATATATTAATTTAATGACTAGCGGGTGAGCATTGCCACAACGTTGATAGGGTTACCCTTCACAATAGAACCATAGACTAACTCTAAGACCAGTAGGTCCCGAACAAATACGGTTTTTTTCTTGGCTCAGTCAGTACTAGCGCATCGGTCCCAAGCTCGGTCCCAAGCTTAATAATACGCCCCTAATAATGAACTCACACGAACACACTCTCAAATATTCTGTCAAAATAACACCGCAAATCAAAACAAAGGCACAAATATGTATAGTTAGGTGCTGGCTTCAAGGTGTACTTCGGACCAAGGGGTTCTACAACAGTGAACCAATTTCAAATCGCTAGTTGCATATTGATTGTTGATAGAACTTTCTTGTTTTGATTTTGCAATTTCACTGTCAAAACCAAGCTTTAAAAAAGTTAGGAATGTTGGATAGCACAATATGAATCCAATGAATGAGAGATGCTCAAAATTGCTCAGAGTTACTCAGGATTTGTCAGTGTTTTGCCACTAGGGTTCAACTTATGAACGATGCCTTATGGAAATTCATAAGGCTGACTTATGAATGAACTTGGCTGTATACGAATTTGTTTTTGTACGCCTTTAAGCTTTCCTGATTACAAGTGTCGATATATGCTAGTGGGCAAGCCACTGGACCTATAACCTCAATGTTCAAGGTTCGAATTCAGGTCCTTTCATCATCATATTCCATGAGCCTGTGCACGCTGCTATAATTGTTTTGTTCTTTTGACTTTTACTGTGAGCCGTATTTTGTTGTTGTCTCACTCACTCTCACAGGACGTTTGAAAACATGGCTCATAGTTAAAATCAATTTTTTTTATAGCGTGCACAGGCTCTTAAGGCAAATTTATGAAATTCATACTGATTTATTATGGCAAATAATCTTAATACGTCGGGTATGTTTTACCCATTTTTACAAAATGGGAAATGGGTAAAAAATACCCAATTGTTAAACGTTTGTTATTTGGGAAATAAGTACACTCAGCGGAATAAACTTTAGATGTTCATAAAATTGCATTATGATTTTTTGCCATAGGAAAACAGTATGAATTTAATTAATTTGCATTATAAAATATAATGATGTTGAAAAAATAAAAAAAGAAGCAACCTATAGAATCAAACCTTGAACGAGAAGGTTGCGGATCCAGTGGCTTGACTCTTATAATCAGTAAAGGCTAAAGGCGTACAAGAACAACGTTGTGCAAAACAAAAGTCTTTCATATATAAGTTATGCTTATGAAATACTAAAGCATCGTTCATACGTTGTACCTTATGAAATTCTTAAGTTTACTTGCCTGCGTGTTTAGAATACCCATTTTTCAAAATGTTTATTATTTGCAAAATTGGAATGAAATAACCATTTTTCGGGATTTTCTCTGTTGTTATATTGAATAATGAGAATTAGCACAAACGTTATAGATCTCAATTACAGTATTTGTATTTGTATTATTGTATTTATTTGCAACGACAACCTTTTAGCACCTTTACATGGAATTTCGGCTCGGAAACATGATCCTCAATCAAAACCCCGCATCAAAACCGGACACTGCAACCATTTAAAGGTTTTTTATATGTTATAATATTATATTGGAAAATAAACATACCATCAGTCAAATTGTGCTTTTCAAATAAATTTGTTCAAACGATGCGTCTAACAACCAACCTATCAAACTGCCGGAAGCTCTGGTATGGCTACTCAAAAGTGAATAAAGTAAGTTCATAGTGGTAATATCAACAGTAATCGAATCTGCTTTTGTAAACAAATACAAATACAAATACAATTCCTTCAAATTTGATATATCAGCGGATAGAGATAAAGCTCTTCTCCTTCAAAGAGTGCTTAATTTGTATTGGTGACCTTTTGTTCAAGAGAAAATGACTACGAAAGCCATTGTTTGCAAAAGCAGTGTTACTCCTAACTATCTTTTTTGACCGATTTGAGTCAATCATACTCAATTTTGGGTTGTTTTCGAAATTAGTGTGGATAAACCGGGTAATGCTTGGGGGTAAAGCCGGTAAAACCATTTTTAAAATTCCAATAACCGTGTTTCAAAATTTTTTTAGTCGGGTTATCATTTAAACCAAACAAGTCGAACAAAAGGTTAAAAGTAGGCTGACTCGTTTTTCTTTTATATCCTAATCAATACTTCGTTAAATTAAATACTGTACGTTGGAAACATAAGAACAAAACATTGAGAATTATTCATCCTTTTAATCAATCGTCTCACCATGCAGGTAAATGCAACCTAAATGGATTCTGGTCCAGAAAACTTGGACGAGTATTCCTCAAACGAAAGCATGCAGGACGTTATCGAACGGGCGCAAGCCTTCCTGGAGGCGGCATGCACTTCCTCGGAGTGGTCTTTTGGCGAACCTTCAACCTCTCACAGTTCCGGATCAACCGGTGGCCATACTCGCCGGGATAGTGATTGTATCGTACTGGAAGCATTCGCCAACCGCCCCGATGGGAACCCGGTAAATGGAAACCGTCGGCGTCGAGCCGATGGGGTCCCTGTGCTGGAATCGGTCGTCCTCGATGAAACGCTGAACGATTTGGAAGTTAATCAGGCACCGTCACCGCCGCGAAAGGTATTGTACAATGAACCACCCCACCACCAGTTCCCATTTCGTGTCCAATATGCTTTGAGTCCGTTTTTGAGCAGCAAGCGGCCTCTACCGTTTGTGGACATATGTTTTGCCACTCGTGCATTACTCGAGAAGTTGATATCCGCAAAAAATGCCCGATGTGCCAACGGCCGCTTAATCGCTCACAAGTTATACCGATCTATGTAAATTGAGAGTTTGCTGCCGATTTAGAAGATTTGTGCCGTGTCTCTAGCTATTAAGACATCAACTTTTTTGATTTGTTTTTTTTTTTCAAAATTAAAAGTGTTTTATTAACTGCAAATTACTTAAATTGTCTCCAGATAGTTCACAGACTGCATCAGAAAAGTATACAGGAATTTGTGGCGTTTGTTTTTGGAATGCTGAATGGCAAGTATGTATGTGTACATGAATACAAATTCTTTTTATTTAAATATAATTTACGCTGTTGGATCGGAAGCGCTGGCTATTTGAGAGAAGTAATTGATGGAGTTTGTAAAAAAAACGCGCCTCAAATTATTGTTTTGATTAATCTTGGTGGATTCTGAATCCTGATGAAACCGATATTTTCGAGCTGATCTGCATCCTTCAAACGAGAAAAGTAGTACAGGACGAGGCGACTTAACCACTGGAAACCATAAATTAGGTAAAGTATATTACATATATTATGGCCTTTCTCCCTGGGCATGCAAGTTCATTACTTCCAGTGGTTGATCTGCTTCGAATGTGTATAGGATAGATCGCTTGAGAACCAGGGTCAATGCATTTATAATGAAAACATATATATTCTTTTCAAAAAGTGCTCTAGCAATCATAATTCAATACCGAGCACGTCCTAGGGTAGGGAACGGCATAATCAGGGGTGACTGTTTTCATCATTTGTTATGAAATAGTAGAGGTTGGCACCGATATTCAAAGTGCTGATGCAGAAGAAACGCTTGACAACAACCTGCAATACGGAGACGGTTAACAGATGCCTCGTCGAACTTCGGACTCCGCATAGCCAGCAGAATTAGAATAGCACCTAAGGTATCGAGTAGGGACCTTTTGGATTTTACGTTCATTCCAGTTCGTGTACGCGTAGCAGTAGGATCAATAATTGTTCAAGTGAAAATGATTCTAATGTAAAATAGTGATCAAGTGAATCCCTTTAACAATGTTAATTAGTGCTTAATTGAATCAACAAAAGATTTTTTTTAAGAGCTCTCGAGCCACGAGGTCTAAGGCTTCTTTATTGTTCAAATTATATCACATACGATGATACGAACATGATCTCTATCTATCGGGCTAATGATGCAATGTTTGAATCATGATTGACTACCAATTGATTACTCTCATTTTGAAGATTTAAAATACATCATCTGGAAAACCATCAGTTTTCTTGTTGCTCAAAAAGTTCGCTTATATATTGCCTCTGCATATTTTGCATTTGTTCACATGTAGGGAATGTTTTAATCAGATCTTTCTCACATCTAGGCTTGTTGCCAAAGTGTGATGTTGAATATTGAGTGTAATTTATTTCATATTTATAAAGGCTGTTCTCGAAAAAAATGAGATAGTATCATTAGTAGGATTTTACGAATATATTTTACGTATTTTACGAAGTTTGACCTTCATGATGGCCCAAAATTTCTGGCGAGATCTGTGGGTTGAAGTATTTTGCTACAAAAACAACTTTGTTATCGTGCGTAGTGGCAGGATGCCAAACTGGCAAAAATAGCGTCTTATCTCCGTGAGACCGCAGGAAGGGCAGCAGGCGCTTCTGGAGACACTCGTCTCGGTAGATTTGCCAAACCATGAACTTGTTGGTGAATTTGTACACCTTCTTCTTCCTTACCTCCTCAAGAACGGCCAACCGTGTTGTGGCAACATAATGGCTGGCCCACAATTGATACGTTTGCGTGAATTTGACAGTTTTCCTATAGGTTTTCTGTCAAATTTACGTCAACGGAACGCAAACGTATCTATTGTGGATGACCCTTAACTCCTGCCCCGGTAATAGATCATTGCACGATGGCGTGATCAATGCAGTTTTGACAGTTCAGGGAGCTTGTTTAAGTGGACTTAGAATATTTTCGGTAAGATCTGTTTGCAATTTTGTGCTCTAAATTTATTACGATTGAAGTAAAATTGCCGGAAAACAGTCACCAGTTCTTATTTTTACATCATTTCCTGAATCTAATCATACAGAATACGGAAAAATTCAATGAAAAATTTCGTTTGAGCGGTTCAAATTCTAACACCTTGTAAACAAGCTCCCTGAACTATCAAAAAAGTGAGGCTAATACATTCCCATGCTGTTCTGGCAACCCTACTCGTGCCCCTGCCGCATCGCTCTAGTTTTTGGTCGATGACGAATGCGTAGAAATGACAGATGAGAAAGATTGAAAAGAATGTAAATAGAAGGGATGATAAATAAAGGAAGAACGGAAATGATAGGTGGAGAACAGATTGATTATAAGAAGAATAATTATATTGATCAAAGTGGCGTGGAAAATAGTATCGAGCTATAAGGAGAAAGGTTCGGGTTCCGTGAGTTAAACCTTACCGTTACCGTGAGTTAAACCTACAATCTATCTTACAGCTAAGTAAATACTAAGACTAAATTAAATTACTATTGAAACACAGGAACTACGATAGTGGTTAGAGAAAAGAGTAGAGAAGAAGAAACTTTAGCTGAAACGAAAAAACTAAAACTGTGAGTAAAATGCTTGGAAATGTTAACCTAATTACTTACTCCAAATGTATGCTTAATATATTTCAGTTTGATCTGTTGTATAACTAGATTCAGAAAATAGTTTCTTTCGAATCCTACTCGGTCCGAACACATGCAATGATCTATTGCTTTGTGTCCGCCTTGGTGCACTGAGAAAAAAGATTGGTAAACGCTAACATATTCTACACGGTTGTTTGCAAAAACCCATTAATGGGTAAAAAATTACCCATTTTCAAATAGCATTCCTATCTGTCATAAAATGGGAGAATTTTCAATCATGCAATGGGTAAAAAAATACCCATTAGAGAAAACCCCATGCAATAAAAAAATTGTTATATTTTTACATATTAATGGGTGAAAAAATAGTTCAAAACCAATCGTATCCGGTACATCGTTGGTGGACAGCGCAGCTTTTTCAGTTCATTAATTTTTCAAAAACCAATATAATATTTGAAACTATACGCTCACGGAACAACGTAAGTAAGACTAATAATGTATTTATCTAATCTCAAAATAGAATCTAATCTAATGCTTCAAAATTATGCTTCCAGATCGTCGGAACATGGAGGAACTTAAAAGAAGTTGGACGCAGACATATTAATCGTTTACATTAGAACGTAATGAATTCCAGAAAAGGCATGAATAAAAACAATTAAAAGTATTTTATTTTTTTATGTTGTTGCCTTTATTGATTTATTATTACGAATACCATGAATTTCCAATCCAAACCAAACAGCTACATAATCTATATGCAAAAATGAGTAATTTTTCACCCATTTTGGCTTCATTGCAATGGGTGAATAACCATTTTGGCTTCTTTGCAATGGGTGAATAAACCCCCATTTTGTGACATTAACTGCTTTTACCCATTAATGGTTAAATCGGGTTTACCCATTAAATGGGGAGAGGCACTTCTAGCGAAAATGGGTGTTTTTTCACCCATTAATGGGTTTTTACAAACGACCGTGTAGTTTCATTTAAACGGAATTTTACGTTGAATTGGGCACAAACATCATCTTAGTTAGATTTGACTACCTACGGTGGTTAAAACAAACTAAAATTTTGTTTGAATTACGCAGTTACGTTTAACTGACACCCGTTTGAACTTACCATTATGTTGGTTGTTGCATTATGACAGCTACGAAAAAGGTTGATTCTACCAACGCTTATGGTTTGGTTCAAACAAGTTTTAGTATGATTTAAACTGAATTGCTGTTTGAAACAAACAAACGAAAACGGTTGAAACAACAAACATTTCCGTTTACAATCGCCTACATTTCTACTGTAGTTTCAATTATTTGAATAAAATACTAACAAACATTAAAAAAGTAAACCTTTTAAATTTATAGACCTCTCCCCGTCCAAGAAAAATCTACGAATGTAAATGCGAGCCTTCCAACTTTTTTGAAATTTTTTTTTTAAGTAAAATATTAAATTTTAACCTATTGTCGAGTGACAGCGTAAGAGTATGCAGCGAGACTGGCCAAGGGGCAAGACAGCTTTCTCGTGAGTAACTTTTTTCTTCAAAATTACTCAGGATTCATCAAGTTTGCACACTTTATGATTTTCTTCTCTCCCAAGATATAGAGTGGTGGGAATGCCAAAACATGTGTGCGGAAACGAAAAAAACAATTTCGCTTGTGAGCAAGACTCACGCTTGCTCAGAATGCATCAGCTTCCATCAACTTGTATAATTTATAACTCGGTCTAAAGTATTCTGGCAGCACTGGCTTGAATAACACTGTGGTGACTGTGGTAGCCTTGGCAACCAATAACAGCAGTTTGTTTACTGTTTGGGAAAATTATTTATTATCGTATCGTAAGAAGCTCTCATTTCAGGCAAGATTGGTCGCATTTGGAAGAGGAATTGGGCCCCGAAGTAGATTGTTAAATATTGTTTCATTGTTTTTCTGGTAGGAAGACAAAAAAAAACAGATGGAATCACCTCCAAGAAGAGAACAAGCCGGTATTGAAAACTCTAGTTTTGCGATTGGTTGATCCGGGTTGGTTTCTTTTTGGAGGTGATCCGTCCGGCAGTCATTAAATGCCACATATTCACAAAATATTATTAATTACATATTAATTTAATGACTAACGGGTGAAGAATACCACAAAGTTGATACGGTAACCCTTCACGACAGAACTTTCTTGTTTTGATTATGCAATATCACTGTCAAAACCAAGCTTTACAACAGGTAGGAATGTTGAACAGCACAATTAGAACCCAGTGAATAAGAGATGCTCATAATTGCTCAGAGTTACTCAGGATTGCTCAGTGTCTTGCCCCTAGAGACTGGCTGACGGAAAATGAAATAACCCAAAATAATACTTCACTTTTTTAAAAAAAAAACACTTGCGAGCGTATTAGAAGAACGGTTTTGATTGAAAAACTAGGATAATTTAAATTAACACTTCACTTGATCACTTTTTCTAAAAAAAATAAAAAACTGAAACACTTTTTTATACCTAAATATATTCAACCAAGCATGGATAGCGCTGCACAGTAGTGGTTTACCAGGATTTTTACATAATTTGTTGTATAATTTACTGTCAGAAAAACAAATGACCTTCAATCTAGGCCAACTGACAACTTCCAGAATTAGCTACATGGGCTTACCCCAAGGCTCATGTCTAAGTCCCTTACTTCATAATTTTTATGTTAAAGATACCGACTGCTTGGAAAATAGATGCACGCTAAGACAACTTGCAGACGATGCTGTGATTTCCTTTAGAGGTCCATGTGCGGAAATCTTGCAAAGACCATTGCAAAATTCCCTGGATAATCTGTCCATTTGGGCCAGAAATTTGGGGATCGAGTTTTTACCGCAAAAAACCGAATTGGTAGTGTTTACTATAAAGCGGTTCCCTGCCCAACTGCGTCTCAAGCTGTTGGGAAGAGACATTACCCAATCTTTGACCTTCAAATACCTTGGAGTCATGTTTGATTCGAAATGCACATTGCGCATTTGAAACAGAAATGTCAACAGAGGATCAATTTTCTAAGATCAATTTCCGGGACATGGTGGGGTGCTCACCCGGAAGACCTCATCAAACTCTATAAAACAACTATTCTTTCAGTTCTCGAATATGACTCTTTTTGCTTCCTCAAGAAACAGCAACCTCATTAAATTGGAATGCATTAAATATCCTTGTTTACGTATTGCCCTTGGCTGTATGCAATCAACGCACAATATGAGCCTGAAGGTTCTGGCAGGAATAAAACCCTTACAGAACCACTTCAGGGAGCTCTCATCTAGAATACTGATTAAGTTTGGAATCAGTAACAACCTTGTGATTGAAAACTTCGAAGAAATGCTCGAATTAAGTACCCAGTCTAGATTCTTGCCAATCTATATTAACTATATGTCATCCGATACTAGTCTTCCTTGCTATAATTCTCCTAGTGTATGCTTCACTTATCACAGTTCCTGCATTGATTATGATCTCTCCATGAAACAGGCTATTCAAGGAGTTCCAGATCAACTTCGACCTATTTTAATTCCCCATATTTTTATTGAAAAGTACCAACATGTCAATTGCAATAGAAGAATTTTCACTGATGGGTCGCGCATTGATGGATCCACTGGTTGCGGTGTTTACCATGAATACTCATCTGCCTTCCGGAATCTTCAGGAACCTTGTTCCGTATATGTTGCTGAGCTGGCAGCAATCAATTTCGCATTGGGGATAATTTCCGACATGCCCATAGACCATTATTTCATCTTCTCGGATAGTCTCAGTTCTATTGAGGCCCTCCAGTCAATGAAAACAGTGAGGCACGCATCATACTTTCTTTCAAAAATAAGGGAGCAGATGTGTGCGTAGGTCGAAAGATCATTTAGGATTACCGTTGGGTCCCCTCACATTGCTCAATTCCAGGTAATGAGAAGGTGGACTCTCTAGCAAAGGTGGGCGCAAAAGAAGGCGAAGAAGTTGGCAAAACGATTGGACAAGTAATTCTCTTGGGCGGTGGTTACATTCCATTATTCCCAATGTTTCGTCGAGATGGTGGTTCAAAGCTCTGGATGTAAGTTGGGGTTTCATTCGTGTGATGTCAAGACTTATGCCCAACCACTACTCGCTAGACGCACATCTCTACAGAATTAACCTCGTCGATAGCAATTTATGTAGGTGCCGAACCGCTTATGATGACATCGCTCACGCAGTTTGGCATTGCTCGGATAATGATGCCTCCAGAGCACGACTATTGGATACCCTAGTGGCAAGAGGTAGACAACCCTCCTGCGAGGTAAGAGTTGTTTTGGGAATGCGTGATCTTCCCTAAATGCAAGCGATTTACGAATTCCTTTGTTTGTCTGACCTAAGAGTGTAATGTCATCACCCCCTCCCCTCCAGTCCAGTGTCCCAGTTATACTATCCTTTTGTTTCCGTGCTACTTGTACCTGTGGTCACCCATCTGCGGATAAGTTCCTGAAAGGGACTACAGGGACCGTGGATTTGGTAGATGTCGCAACCATGAGCAGCAAATAATACCTTCAATAAGTTACCTGCCTAGCCCCTTCCAAACAATAATGTGGCCCATTAACCTCGAGCTAGCCACGAGTAATTGGCACCCCATTTTACTAAAATTTAAAAATTATACATTGTTGATAACAATATTGAATATCGGCTCCGTAAAGTGTTACACACGCCTGAGCCTAACAAATAAACGAGCTAATAAAAAAAAGCATGGATAGCCATACGATGGCTTATTTGGATCCGTATCGAATTTCTTCGAAGTTCACTTAAAATTGGTAAAAGCCCTTCCAAAGGTGCACATACTGAAATTATCGGTAAACAAGGATTACCAAAAATTTGGTAGTGTTGGAAAGAAGTGGAAAAAGTTAATAATTACTTAT
The DNA here is from genome assembly GCA_024533555.2 of Aedes koreicus. Taxonomy (NCBI): domain Eukaryota; kingdom Metazoa; phylum Arthropoda; class Insecta; order Diptera; family Culicidae; genus Aedes; species Aedes koreicus. Next base: position 710,773 of record JAHHFK020001273.1, on the reverse strand, counting down.
TTTTTACGCTTCTTTTTACCGGAAGTTCATGCAGCCCAATTAAAGAATTTTAAACCAAATTTAAATAACAAAAAAAAATTTGTAAATCCACTTTACTAAAAAAATATGTAAAATCAAAAGTAATCTGTCGGTAAATTATACCGATAGTTTGGGTTTTGTTACCAACACCTAATATTCGGGAATCTTATCTTAGCGTGTAGGTCATAACAAGTGAACGTGCTCCATACTCGTTTTCGCCTCCTAAAAACTTTTCGGTGGCCAGACGACAACGTATTGGTATACAGGTGAGAAATCATTTCTTGTGCACGCTATTTTTAAACAACCCAAATTTAAGTAAATCCCCCAAATCCCCCCACCCAAAAAACACAAAAAAAATTGAGGGGAAACTGGTAACAACACAACAACCACTACTCAATCTATGTAACAGTGTTCACTTTTCCTCACCACTATTTCCACACACTTTTATACTACCCCCCAATAACGACTCACCAATTTATATTTTTTCACTATCACAATATCTCCCTTCCACCCCCGCAAAAAACACTCTCTATTCACAGAAGATTACAATATTATTATTTGATAAAACGCTATAAATTTTACCACACTACCCCACAAAATATAATAATATTGAAAAAATATAAATATGGAGCAACCTGGATTCGAACCTTGAACGTTGCGGTTATGGATCCAGTGACTTTGTAAGGAGGGTCCTGGTAGGGCCTCCAAATTCTGACTTATGCGCCAGACGACCGGAGTCGTCTGCCAGAACTCAAGATCGGTTTGCCCTGCTAGCTCTTTGTCCAACCCTACAGCAGGATCCACCTTCAAAGATATCCAACACTTCCAAAACTTCCCTTCCAAATTCCTTATTCCTTATAGTTTCCCAAATTTATTAAATTTACTAAAAGTTCGTGTTGATTTACCAGTGGAAAAACAAAGCATTTATTGAAAAGTAATTTAAAACCTCTATTTTGTTCTCATGCAATAAAACTTTAATTTTTAACGTTTACTGTTGATTTCCAAAGTCTATTGTTTTGCATTAAATTTTTCGTTTCGTTTTGAAAACCTTCTTCTCTTCCTACCATCTCCTATCTTATGACGTCATTCCCTCAGTGTACCCTGTACGTGAGTCCTTCTTCTCCCAGTTCCCTTTCCCCTTCTTTTCCCCTACTAATATAACTGTTAGGCTCTTAAATTTGTGTTTTTTTTTGTTGGGGTCTTAAAAAACCGGTTCAGGTTCTTCACAGGTGTCCCTGTCCGTTGGTCATCTGGCTTCCCGTGTTCGGAGTGGGTTAGCGCTGTAACGCTGCACACGTACTTTCGTCGGTAGACTACCGACGGCACGGATCCTTCGGTATGCACGGCAGATGGACGTGGTTCACTGACCCGGTAGCGGATGGACGTTTCCCGGTTTTCTTCGGCCGGCGAATATGGACAGCTGATTTGTACGGGTATGGCTGAGTTTTCGCGGAATGCCGCAGGGAGGATCCAGACATTCGACCGGAAGGCTATCTTGCTGAGATTTTGGCGCTCCGTACGGTGACGTCATGCATACGTAGGTGAGGCTGGAGATGTGCTGTGTGCTGTTGGGCTCTGATCGGGACTGGCTGTCAATTGGTTTTTACCCGGGACGTGAGTCTGGGCGATACGCTCTGGCGGTGGCAATCTTTCCCCAGACAGATCACTCGCGAAATGTGGCAACCACGTGGTGACGGGTGGTGCTCGCGAGGCCGAACTTCCTTCTCCGATGACCACGCACTCTGAAGCTATTCTTAGCGGTACGCAGCCGCGAGGCGAAGTATAGTCCCAGGGGATCGCCCCCAGTCTCTCCGATAGCACGCAGATATTTTGTGGGTGATGCAATAGCCGTAGTAAGGATGACGGTTTCTGCCCGCACAATCTCCTCAAAATGCACTCGTCGAAATAAAAACGAAAACCCAAGGATGCACGTGCTCACGTGTGGTGACTCAGGTTTATTTTAACTTAGTATCCTAAAACTGTTAAATCAGCTTATTCTGGACTCACGATTTTATACCTTCTTTAACTTTTCACGATCAATTGACACCTAAATATCCCCCCACTTGGCATACTGATTCGAGCACTATATTGCCTACTACCGAGGCGCTAACCACCTGAAAAATAGGGTTCTGTATGAAACGTTGACCGACGGTCCGTTTCAACTTGACCACTAGTATACATCACCACTTGTAAATAGAAAAGCTTAAAGGCGAATAAGAACAACGTTGAGTAAAACAAAATCCATTCATAAGTCAACCTTATGAAATTTAAAGCATCGTTCATAAGTTGAAGCTTATGAAATTCTTAAGATTATTTGGCTGAGTGTATGACCATAAAGTATGCTCTTTTGAGGGAAACTTTGACCACGCCAAAAAGGAGTATAGTACTTTTATTTTCTTTAGCGTAAACTGAATATACGTCAAAATGTGCATACTTTTTACTCCTTTTCAAAATAAAAAATGCATACTTTTTACTCCTTTTGATAACTTAAAAGACTTCTTACGCATTTCGGAAAATCAATATTGCTTGAGTATTGCTGAAAATGGCTCAATTCCGTAATTCAAATTCGAAAGCGAAAAAGTCATAGCCATGTTTATTAATTGAAAATAAAAAAAATAACAAAAATATGAGTAGAGGTTTTGCGCAGAAATTGACTCACGCATTTTTTTAGTCAAGAAGAAAATATTGATTTTGGGTCAGGAAGTACCACCCTAATAAGTTTCGTATTGTTATTTTTCATAACGACCTATTTATGGTATCATCCAGCCCAATAAAGAAATGGTTGAAGGATTTGTGATATCGTTCGTTTAAGGTAATTTTTTATCAGGGCAGCACATCATTCACAAACTCGGTCCCAAGCTTAATGATTCGTCCCTGTAAATGTATCCCGAATAGCTGCATTGGGCCTCAGGGCATGGGAGACCTGTTTTGTTTCATACACACTGTAAGCTCATTTATGGGTAATGATGACTTTACCCATATTTGAGTAAATTTGTATGGGAAATAATACTCAAATATGGGTAAGTAGTAATGTACCCATAAATGGGTATGTGCACTTTCCACGATTATGGGTATTATTCACCCATATTTGGGTAAACTGAACTTAGCGTGCAGTGTTAAACATTAGTAATAGATCATTGCACGATGGCGTCATCAATCCAGTTTTGACAGTTCAGGGAGCTTGTTTACATGGACTTAGAATATTTTCGGTAAGATCGGTTTGAGATTTTGTGCTCTAAATTTATTACGGTAGAAGTGAAATAGTCGGCAAACAGACACCAGTGCTTATTACACTCAACCAAACTACCTTAAAATATTCATAAGATTGAACTTATGAAGCATGAAAATAGATCAATTTTAATTTTCATTAAGTATCTTATGACTTTTGTTTGAACTTGCATGAAATTCATTCAAACACCCTATAAATTTCATAGGAGTTACGTGTGAGGTATTTTCATAAGATATGCGTTATGTTTTTTGTCAGTATTATTGATGCGAAAAACTTATAACGCAAATCCTATGAATTCAGTTGTAACTTGTGAAGATGGCGGGTTATATTATAAACGAGCTTGCTCTTATTGCGGATTTGTTCTCCGATACGCCAGCAGAAATTGGAGAAGTTTTTCGGCGTGCAGGTTTGCAAACTGTGGATTTGATTACTATAAACTGGGAAGATTTTGAGTGCCGATTGTCAGTGATTCCCAACAAATATCAGGCTGAGCAGTTATGGGAGTCCATTGTCAGATGGAGGATCAGAAATGTAAGTATATTTCATTTCATCCAGTCAATTTTATACCCTCTCTACTTTGAACTATGTTTCATTCGCCATAACTATTTGCCATTTCTCGACATCTTATCAAAACAGACGAATCTGATTGCATAAAAAAAGAGGGGGAAAAGAATCAACCTTTAAAATCTTGGAACCGTTAGGCCTTTCGTGCAAACTAGGACCACCAAAACAAAGAATAGCATTTCCTTAACAAAATGATGATGCTAGTTTCCGTGGGGGTACTGATAGTTTTGAGAAATTTACGTTTGAGTATGTCTTCCCCTCTTCGTTTTCAAAATCATCATTGTTGGTGTTTTTTTATTTCAGAACTTTACAGAAGTGTCACTAGTAGAAGAGAACACAAGTACTACCAGCATCCATCCAGTAAATCTGACTGTCACGGAAAATTTATATCCTGGTCCATCATGTGCAAAGGAAGGACAACAGATACCACCCGATTGTTCCACCACATCGTCAATCATGCCAGCCAATTTTCCACCTAATTCACCGACCCTGGATCATGAAATTTACAGTCAGGAGCACACACAAAACGTGGATTCATCCGTCGTAAAGGTACAGTAAACTATTATTATCTTTAATTATACTTTTATTACCTTTTTGCAATGCTTATTTGATTTTTTCGGTATGGATTCTCACAGCCATCGAGAGGAAAACGCAAACTCGATAACATTCCACCTTTGACAACAGTAATCCTTCAATCTCTTCTAACCCAAAGCGATTTTGGTAAACAGATCCTTAAAACCGCCAGTACACATCCACTCTCCCATAACGGACGCAAATTGGTAGTCGACACGGTTGGACGATACCATCTTAATCGCGAACGTAAATGTTCCTCAGAGACCCTGGACGATTTGAGCGAAGTAATCACAAGTCTGTTCGTGAAGGAGTCGAAGGTAGGTTTTTCGGTTAATATATTAATATTTTTTTCCACATTTTGCTCTCCCGACCAACGAACTGCCAGCGACTGCGTTGTTACAATGATCCTTCTATCAATCCTTCGGGGCCAACAAAAATTAATCAAAAAAGAATCGTGAGAATCCGTCAATCCGTTCTTTTGTATTGAGTTGTTATGTACAAACACCATAATATATTTATTTTTATTTACTATTCTTTTTTTTCTGGCACAGGAAACATATTACATACCCGGATCAAAAGGTTCCAATCCTCGTGGGAAGCTCTTCAGCCACATAAATTATATTGTCCAAAAAAGCCGTCGGATTGCCAAGGAAGAAGAAAATCGTTTCAAACCGATCGTTGAAGAAGAAGCTGAAAAAACTGACCCGGAGGTTGAAGCAGCAATTTCTTGGCTGGAAATTAATTCGTCTCCGTGGGCGACAGTTCTCACACAGTGGGAAATTAGCTTCCCTGGACAACTGAACAAATCTCAGCAGCTGGTTCAAACATATCATCACTTGTGTCAGGAATTTGGATACCAGCTGGTAAGTTGTTTAGATTTATATTTTATTTATATACTCGATTTCTTATGTATATATCTTTTTCGATTGTATTTATGATGCAAAACATAGAGAATTATTCTCAGAAAATTTCATGCAAGTCAAGGCTATAGTCAAATGAGGTAAACTAAATAATGAAGATGAACATTTCAAAATGTCTTATATGTTAAAAAGAAACTCCTTTGAATTTATTTATTTTACGACAATTATAGGGCCACAGTAGTGCAAATCTTGGTGGGTGTTGGCCAAATTTGGATTTTTCAGATATAATCCTAAATAGGTTACGGAATATTTTTCATACATCTAGTATCCTTACGTCCGTGCTCCATCACAGTATTTTCTATTGTGATGTGTCCAACTCAATGGGTAAATTGAACTGAAGGTGAATTTGAAAGAAGGGGAACTTGGAGTAGAGCACACGTACCCACTGGTTGACACTAAATATTGGCCAACGTGCTTTTGAACATTTGTTTGAGGATTTGTTAAGCGACACAAGTTTTCAAATCCAAAGTTCGAATGCCGTACTGCATCAGTGCCCAGACTTTTTATTAATGAATCTGGACACTTTTAAAACCACAAACTAGCATGCAGTTATGAGCTTGTAAATTTATAATAGCATATTAGTGTTAAATTTGAGAGGATTCATCGATTTCTTTTACAATTTTTCAACAAATATTACTTTAGATTAATTTAATACTTCCTACAGTAAAATATGTATAATTTTAATGTTAAGAGAGAATAAACGTGTAATTTTATACAGAAATCCTTTGTGTCAAGATCTAATGCTTAAATATTATAATTTGGAGTACTCTTGGGATAAATCGTACATGTTTTGTTGATCAATTTAATTGCATTTATGATAACTCAAATGTCCTATTTAAAAATTGCTCCACAAATGATCATTTACATATCCAAGCCTGCAATGGTACACCTCCTATATGAAAATCATATTGAACGGTGTATGATTGTCTTAAGTAAACACAAATGATTTTCATAAGATTTACATATGAATTCTTCTATGATCTATAAAAAAAAATATGTTTTTTATAAGGTCGGCTTATAAAATCCAATGTTGGCCAACTTAAAACAAAGAAAAAGAATTAATACAAAAAAAAAATAATTATTTATTTCTATACTTACCACTTCACAGTATATTTACTGCGACCTTAAAACAAATAGTTTCTACTTTTCTATTTTTCTCCCCCCACCCCCACCCACCCCCCCCCCTACCCCAAAAAATATATTATTTTATTTCATTCTTTACCCCACCACCAACCACCGCCCCACCTCCGACCTCCAGCGCAATACAATATACTCCACCAAAAAAACAGCAGCCGTCAAATTATACCGCAACCCCCTAAACAAGACAACCGAACGCAGCTCTTGAAAGACGGTAAAAAATTACCGAATACTGTAAAATTTTCTAAGTGTGTATACACTGCCCTTATCAAATAAATCTCGAGTACTTTTTCAAAAGGACGTAAGTCACAAAATGTAAACAAACGCTTTGTTCATGGCATGTTGTTAAAAAATCATGTATATATGCCCTTGTTTGATGAAGTTTCTGATGGATTATTATTGGAATATTTTACTAACTTTTTTCAAAACGGTGTAAAATCACTTTTGCACTCCTTGGGAATAATGGTAGATACGTCGCTTGTGTTGAAAAGTAATTGCGAAACATTATTATATCATTTGGATGCTCCTTAACGACTCGTTAGTAAAAGTCTTTATACCACAAGGTTAAAAATTTAGATTTTTTTCAGCAAAAATTGTTTTTTTTAGCAAAAATATTTTTACAACGTTTTGTTGTAGAAAAAAATTATACGTCATTTTAAAAAGTTCGACGTATCTGTGTGAAATACTAAAACTTGACGTAACATTTCGACGTAACAACATTGTCATTCGCAGAATGGCGTATCATTTTGACGCAAGTAACATGCCATCTATCATACTGGCTTATCAAAATGACGTATTATCTTTTTCGATTGCAGACCGTTGTAAGAAACATTTTTCTAAATGAAGCTTGAATTTTCACTCCTAGTGTAGTTTTTAAGCACAGTGATGCAATATCTTTTATCGATGTGTCATTTAGTGGAATTTAATTGGGATAAACATGTCCGGTTTTCAAATAGGAATAAAAATAAACTCAAAAAAGCTCAATGCTGATTTTCTCATCTTCGTCCAAATGTTACTTACGTCTATTTGAAAAAGTACTCGAGAATACGACGAATCGAACTCGTTCATCACAGGCAGCTGGGACTTGGATGTAAACAATCTGAAAGTTTGGAAGCTCGTCCGGAACGATTACGCCGACGATGAAAATGAATTCGTTCCAAAGTGTACGGCGGAGATTTGCTTCCCCGGCGATCTCAGCGGACTGGAGTTTGTCGATGAGCGCAATGTGGTCGTTTCCAGCACGGAAGGATTCGTCAGTTTGATCGCCCTAGATCGGGAGAAAGACGAGAACAACCTTCAGGAACGGCATCGGTTCAGTGACCTACACAGATTCGATACATTCAGCAGTTTGAATGTGGCCCCGTGCACGGGACTGTCGGTACACGAATCCGATGTGGCAACGGTGGGAGAAGATGGTCGGTTGAATGTGCTGTCCACGGTCAGTCAGTCGGTGCTTCGAAGCATTGCCAATGCAGATAGTTGCACAATCAGCTGTGTGGCGTTCCTGAATCCGAAAGAAGTCCTTACCGGTAACCGCCTTGGAACAATCAAGTGCTTCGATATTCGAGCCGAAAACCAAAAAGCGGTCGGTAGCTTCGTGGTATCCTGTGAGGACGAAAAGCGATCCAATTGTGTCACCTGCATTGCGTACCATCCGACGCAGAGGCATATCGTATGTCATAATGTTTCAATTGTTTCAGAACAGACTAACACCAGTTACCTTTCAGATTTTGGCTGGTAGCGAGGAGGGTTCGATAACCGTCTGGGACCTGAGACAGCCGCAGTTTCCAGCTTCCTACTTGAAGGCACACGACCATGCGATCAGTGAGTTGGCGTTTCACCGAACGCAACCGACTAAACTTTTCTCCGCCTCCGAGGGCGGCGAGTTGTGGCAGTGGAACCAGAATAGCATGCCAACGGCCACCGGAGGAATGCTAAACGGAGCGGCTTCGGCGAACGATTCTTCTTCCTCCGATACCAACAATCCGTGGTTGAACGGGGAACGAGCCAAAAGTAAGATCAACGTTACCTCGCTGCTAAGTGGCATCCGGAAGGCAATCAACTCGTTTGATTCCTGTCGCTCCAGGATCATTTGCGGGGGAGACAACGAAGCGATTTATTTGTTGGAAAATGTGAATTAAGGTATCTTTATTGTGGAATAAATGTAGTTATCTGAATCTGAATATTCAAGGCGCTCAGCACCATTCATTCCTCTGCCTTGAGCTTCGATAGTCGCTGAAGCGACTTAACCGCGGCCTGATGAATCTTCGAATCCAGATTGTCTGCAAAATAAAAAGTTTAAAATTAACAATCACCACTCAAATCTCTTATCGTAAAACTAACAAATCTTGTGCTGCCCTTTGACGGGGAATCGAATGGGCAATTCCTGTGGATCCGTACAAACGAACACAAACGGACTTTCCGATTCGCCCTCCGGATACTGCTTCCGATATTCCTCCTGCGGAAGAACATCCTGCACCGAAACGCATCCCAGCAAACATCCCGAAGGATACTGCGAAGGAAATTCTATCCCATCGTTATTGTACAGCACCCGGTAGAAGTTCTCCATCTGCTTGACAACTTCCATGTCAACCGGTTTCACCGTTGCCGCAATCCACAGCCGTCCTCTGTGCGACGAATACCAAGTACGACCTTCGTGCTTCTTAATTCCCGACACCAACAGCGATGCCCACGGTTGGTGCATCGAAATGCAATGCCGCAAGTCGGACATCTCGAGGAATTCCTTATCCTGAACCTTACTGTAAACCCCATCGAAATGCGAACCATTTTTCGCACCCATTGCCTTTCGAGTCGATGAGATTCCACAGCCCGGATCGATAAACTGAAATTCAAAAGAGTTCAATTAAAATCCCCATCGATCAAATTATGTCAAAGCAACTTACAATCGGTGCGTCTCCAACGATCCCCGGATGAATATCATCCCATGGATCCTCATTTCCTGCTACACTGTTCCACCCACCTCTCTCACCCGCATTCCCCTTCTCCGGTCCAACGGATTCTGCGATTTTATTCAAAATCTCATCCTCCACATCGATTGCAAGTTGCGGTTCTTCAACCACTTGCCGTCCGGTAAAATCTATCGTCACCTTCCGGCTCATCCGGCTGGCATGCTTCTTCTCGCGCAATTCACTTTCTAGCTTTTCCATTTTCTTCCGTTCCGCGTCCGACAACCAAACCGAATTCGCTTTAAAGTAGTCCGACTCATCGTCAATCACGGTCGTTCGTTTCTCGCTGTTCCGGTCGTACTCCAGCAGTCGATTGCGTGTGGCGACGGCTTCCTCCCATCCCTTCGGACGATTTTGATCCATCAGACTGCGCTTGAGGTTGTCCCCTTTCTTCGAGGAACTGTCAATCATCTTCTGCTCCTCGTCCGTGCAAACCAAGCTTCCGCAGAACAGACACGGTCCGCTGCCTTCCTGCTCGCAGACGATCCTTCCACAGTGCAGACAGTTGTTGACCAGTTTGTGCCTAGATGCTTGGCAGTCGCACAGGTGCCGTCCTTTGATCAGGACCACATTCGCTCGGCCCTCCTGATCGTACAGGCTAACGTATTTGGTTTTCTTCTTGACCGCTCCCTGACTGATCGGTGCAGTCATAGCCGCTGGAGGGTCCGCTTTTGCAATCGGTTCCGGAAGCTTTGTTTGGCGTGGTTGCTGCTGCTGTTGTGGCCTATTCTGTGGCGGCTGAGATTTACCGGATTTCTGATTCTTGCTACCACGACCTTCCGATGGACTTTTTCCTATGGAGGAAATTTTTTTAGGACAATGTTAAGGTAGTAGGTTCTGGAAGATACCTACTCAATCGTTGCTTGAAATCATTCAGGAATAATGCGTGTTCCGGATTGCCGAGATCCAGCAGACTTTTGAAGTATTCGACCATCTCCTGAGTGCCCCGGATGGAGAGAATGTCACTGGAAATGTTAAAAGTGTTATTGCACAATGTTCGGCAAGTTGCGATTTACACATCTCAATTTACCCAATCATTTCGTCCGGTACTTCGAAGCCCAGGCACTTCGAGAGACGTTCCTTCAACCAGCTGTCCATTTTTGGGGGGGTTGGATAAATTATTCAACTGCAAGTTCAACAAAATTCGACTATTTTAATGCAAAATTTAAAAATAACAATAATTATTTGCGTGTGCAATTTTCGCCGCTGCTCGTGCACACGAAAATTGAAGAAACCGCACTGAAGCAAATAATATGCATCGCAGCTGATTTTGACATTTGCTTACTCCACGAAAAGTGTATGCGGTGCTTAATTTTGAGCGTAAGCATGTTTAGTAAGGGGCAAGACAGCTTTCTCGTGAGTTACTTTTTTCTTCAAAATTACTCAGGTTTCATCAAATTTGCACACTTTATGATTTTCTACTCTCCCCAAGATAAAGGGTGGTGGGAATGCCAAAAAATATGTGCGAAAACGAAAAAAAACCACTTCACTCATATTTGATCATAAAACTCACGTTTGCTCAGAATGCATCAGCTCCAATAAACTTGTATAGTTTATAACTCGATCTAAAGTATTCTGGCAGCACTGGCTTGAATAAGACGGTGGTGACGGTGGCAACCTTGGCAACCAATAACAGCAGTATGTTTACTGTTTGGGAAAATGATTTATTATCGTATCGTAAGAATTTCATTTCCGGCAAGAAAGGTCGCAGTATTTGAAAGAGGAATTAGGCCCCTAAGTAGATTGTTTCATATTTTTTTTTGTAGGAATACGCAAAACAGATGGAATCACCTCCAAAAAGAGAACAAACCGGTTCGACCAACCACAAATATCAAAAAACTCCAGTTTTGCGATTGGTCGATCCAGCTTGGTTTCTTTTTGGAGGTGATCCGTTTGGCAGTCATTAAATGCCACATATTCCTATTGTCCGGATTGATTAACCCAACCAATTCGACGTTGGCTTCGACTGTAGGAAGCATTGCTGATGTTGTGACGCATATTCGATTTGAGGGAACAGGACAAACATCGGATAGAGTCGTTTTGATGAAAATTGCGTCGGTATGCGGACACTGATTCGGAGTCTAGAAGCGAAAGTTCTGTACTCTGAGAAAAATTTCATCGTTGTACCGACAATTAAATCATGGTCAGGATGACTATCGCATATAATGGTTTCAATAACCATGAAAATGGTCGAATTTACCACGTTCATGGCATTTTTGACTATGACCATGGTAACAAGGACTATTCCGACATTATGGAAAATGTTGCATCAACTATTTTTAATGGTAGTTTTGACCATGATCATAGTCGGTTCAAAATCACTATACTGCAATAGTCATCCTTACCCCCAATAATAGTAAAATTGACTATCAAATTCCTCTCTGTGTAGGGTCACTTTAAGTTGCATACTTAGAGGGGGGGCCTGATGATGGCGCGACTAATTGATTTTCATACGGAGTAGTCGGCTTCAGGTGAATAGTAGATGGGGACTGGCAATGAGCTGTGCTTGGGCTGGGGGACCGACACAAGTTCCAACCAAGCTGAAAACAACGCAATCTACACAAATTATTATTAATTAATGACTAGCGGTTGAGGATTACCACAACGTTAATACGGTAACCCTTCACGACAGAACTTTTTTGTTTTGATTGTGCAATTTCACTTTCAAAACCAAGATTTACAAAAGGTAGGAATGTTGAATAGCACAATATGAATCCAGTGAATAAGAAATGCTCATAATTGCTTATGCTTTGTTCATACTACAGCGTTGTATCATAATACAAGGCTATCTTGATGACATTTTCCTTGTTGATAATTTTCAAAACACCCTTGTATTATGTTACATGTCTGTAGTCTGAACAAAGCATTAGAGTTACTCAGGATTGCTCAGTGTCTTGCCCCTAGTCCTCGCTTCAACTTCCTCAATTCCACTGTGTTTACACTTGATGAAAAAGAACAAATACGGGTAAGTTTGGTTTGAATTAAGTACATGTTCAGTGTTAAGCATAATACAAAAAAGCTCAATAGACTTTTTCTTTCTTACAAATTCTAGAGATTCATCATCAATACATCTGCTCGTATTTCTGCGCTAAATGAGGAATATCGCGGATCCCAACAGGAAGCTGTAACTGGACCATCCACATCTCAGCAAGACGAGTTAGACAACTTGTATGTTCGGAGGTTTGCTGTCAGCATCAAGTGAAAGTGAAGAAGGTTCGCAGAAAAATACTCTGGTGGAACAACTGAGCGTGCTTGATGTTGGACTCCGCCAACCCCATCATATTGATGTGTGGAATTACTGGTTAGAGAAAAAGGCAACACATAAGGATCTGTTTGAAGTAGCTGCAGTTATTTACGCCGTTCCTTCAACGCAAGTGTCGGTAGAACGTGCGTTTAGCGCGCTTGCTTTGACTCTATCCGACCACCGAACTTCATTGGAAGAACACACATTGGAAGATCTTCTCATTGTGAAGCTAAATCAAACAGTTTTGGAGAAGATTCTTCCTGAGCTGAAAGACTACAACACAGGAGATTCAGTAACCAATGCAAATTAAATTTAATCTTTCCCTTTATTCAATCGAACTTGTATTCCACATCATATCATTAATCACTCGCAAAATTATCATAAAATAAATAAATGAATGAAACGAAACAAACGCTTGTATCTTATATTGTCATTTTCATCGCAATATAGATAGAATAATCGATTTTTCACCATGATGTACAAATTAATACGTTATCATCTACAGTACAGATACATCTTGATATGACGTAACTTAAACCGAATAATGCTGCGTAGATGTACAGACAATATTCACAAACTAATAACACAAACTAACAACACATCACAAACTAACAGTTCACACAGATAAAATAACAATTATTAAACAAGAAAAGGGTGGACCAACTGTTAGGGATACATATTTTTCATTGTTCTCCATTATGGCCTGTTGCCTGGATAACTTAGTAAACATGTTGTTATTGGTAAAATTTTCAATGGAAATGTATGACATTTGGTTGTACTTTTTTCCAAATGGCTCATCCAAACACAAACCAAAGGAACAAAACCTGCACAGAGTGAATTATTATGTTTTCATTATCAAAGGGCCAATGAATCATATGTAAAAATTTCATAACTACATACATATTTGTTATTGATTCATGTTTAATTCATTGTTTTATGTTTTATTTAATTGCAATAGACCTTCACATTCCAGAGTAACATTCATCTGCCATTGATTGAGCTGTAAAGATGCACTAAGGTGCATATTAGTATCATATGCCTATTTTTACTATTTTAATTATTTCATCATATTATTTTATTTATAACCATATTAAATTACAGGATTACAAATTCCTACTATGACATATTTAAGTAAGATATTCTAGTATATTTCATTGCTCTAGTACATACTACATATATCGCATATTATGACATATTATTTACATTATATATAATAAATACTGCGAGGAAGCATCTGGGTATCATTCAAGCTGAAACTGGACGTTGGTTTGATTGACTGCCTGAGTCTAGGCGGGAACGAGCATTGTCATTTTCGTTATCCTACCGATTCGATTGTGATGCTGTGAATTCTACTCCAACAGTTTCAGTGAGAGTGACGTGCCCTTCTTAACAAGCCATCCTGTAGAAAGTGTAAGTATTGCAAACTGGGTTATTCGATTTGTTGGATCATATCGTTGGAAGGAGAATCTTATGTTCCCGCGGGTTTCGCGTTAGTGTCTCTGCTTACGGGTCCATCCCACCGTTTTTGGCCCTTCATACAGTGATATTGTGAATTCAGATCGGTGGCTTAACTTGATCTTGCTATTGAGTGGAGCTGCATCCAAGCCAAGGGCACGAAGGGTTGGTGGCTACCATACATACCATACAAACGCATCGTCACTGGCAACGTGTCTATGTGCTAAATTTCAGCTCGATTGTATAAAGGGGAAGTTGGTTAACTAGCCCTCCCGAGATTTGCATTACCCGTGCAAACCCACGCGCAAAACACTGGATAAAATCGAATTTAATTTAAAGGATTTGAAAATAAAAACAGCCGAGTTTCAGCAGGGACTCGGTGAGCAACATATTCCCTAGCAGAGTCCTACAGGGTAATCGAGGAATTCGTATATTAGCACGTGATTAAAGTGTGAAAGACACCGCGCCGTCTAGGCAAAGCGATATGTTGGTGTGGAGAAACGAATAAAAATACCTCGTATGCCGCACGCTCCCATTCGTTCGGCAGTTTCAGCTTTTCAATATGCACGAGAAGCGGAAGAGAGAAAGCATGAAAAAATCGTCTTCCACAGGACTGCTACGACATACACCATGAACTCGACCGAAAAAAGGTAGAATGACTGCGCCATTTTGTCCATTCATTCCTCCGTTCTCGTTGTGCAAAGGGAATGCAGAAAACGTACGCATTCACGCAGTGACGGGTGAAAAGCTATCCCTCTTTAAGCACTGGTCATGGCTGCGTAGGAATGGTAACAATCGCTTCTTTTGGCATTCTTCACGGTATATTTCCTTGTTTACCGTTCCGGTAGTGATGAACACTCAGCGAAATAAACTTTCGATATTCATAAGATTGCATTATGATTATTTGCTATAAGAAAACAGTTTGAATTACATAAATTTGCCTTATGAAATATAATGATGTTGACAAAATAAAAATATGGAGAAACTTAGATTCGAACCTTGGACGTTGAGGTTATGGGTCGAGTGACATGATCACTAGTATGTATCAACACTTGTAAATAGGAAAGCTTAAAGGCGAACAAGAACAACGTCATGTAAACCAAAATCCATTCATAAGTCAACCTAATGAAATTTAAAGCATCGTTCATAAGTTGAACCTTCTAAAATTCTTAAGATTATTTGGCTAAGTGAAGCTTTGGCTTGCTCGACCACTACTGCATATTGCTTCCCGAACCAAATATTTTTTGGGAAACTTTTTCTTCGTCCTGAAATGCTCCTCTACGCCGTTCCGTTGCATGGCAGTATAGTAAGACATTCCGGGACGCTGCTTAAAGTCTTCCAGCACATAAGTTTCATCGTCCATTATCACGCAGGAAAACTTCGTCAAATATTCGCGATACAACTTGCGAGCCCGGATTTTAGCCGTCAAATTTTGTTTATCATTACGGTTCGGTACAGTTTTCAACTTGAACGACTTCATACTTCGCCGGTGCTTGGAAGTATGCACGAAAGCTGGGGACATTTTTATTTTTCTAGCCACAGTACGTACCGAAAGATCGGGTCTCTTCTGCAATATTTGCTTCACCTTCGCGTCCTTCTGGTGGTCCCCCAAGTCCCGATATAATAAAAAAGCCACTAATCAACCACAATATTTTTTAAAACCAAAACAATACAAAAACATTTTCTTACATCATCATTAATAAGCATAATACATTCTTAACTACTACTCTTTCCACCTAAAACAACCCCCCTAATAAAAAACAAATTATAACTGTTCTTGGTGAGTTCCGTTTTAGTTCCGCTCCCAGCCTTCCTGGCTGTTGTCAAACGTGTATCGAAAGATTTAAGAACGTTATGGACAGTGCTTGTAGGAAAACCAAGCTTTTTTGCAAGTTTTATTACTGACAGATCCGGATTTTCATTGCAACCGCACACAATTGCTTTTCGCACTTGCTCTTCTTTCGACACCATCTTCGATCTAAAAGCTTGTAGTATCTCCAAAAATTGATTTTCCACAATGAACAGACATACGTTCATCAGTCTGCGAAATATTTCACGCGTTGGTGAAGTATTTCCAGAGATATACGTATTTAGGGGTGTCCAGATTTTGTCGCGAACAAGCCATAGTTCCCTTCTTGTGAACTGGAAACAAGCGAGCAACCTTACAATAGGAGGGAAATATGCCATCTTTAGAAACACTAACGGAACTCCATCTGGGCCAGGATTGAAAGCTGACTTGAGCTGCGATGCGGCGGTGGATATCATCACAATACTGATATCGATTGCACCAAATGAGTGACCATGCAGAGGAACGTTGTTCGTTGCCGCAATTATCTGATCGCCAGTAACATTTTCGTCAGTGAATATGCTGGCAAACTTGATCGAAAACAAGCGGCAAATATCCTGAGGAATGGAAGCGGTTTCGCCGTTCAAGACCATGGACGATGGTAGTCCAGACTCCCTGGACGTTTGACTTCGATTTAGATGGGGTATATCCCACCTAGCGGGAACCCGATCAAAACGTAGCCCACTTGAAGATAGCCCAACGCAACGAAATTCGACTCTACTCCCTGGTGTGTCTTAGTACCCAATCTGATGTATCTTACCCCCAAATGATGCTGTTGTACGCCTTGTCCGCCAGCCGGACTGCTCTTTCCATGGCCTGCAGATATGTTATCTAAATGTACATGGATTACGAACGAAAATTGACGAGTTCCTCACCGTCGCACCAATCTTCAATCGTGATTCCGGTTGTTAATTCCTTGTCAAATTGGAACCGCGAGTGATGTAGATTAACTAAACTTTATGGATATTATCTTATTCTAGGCTACTACGAATGGACGGGTCGAGTTGCTCTATTTCCTCCATCATCTACGGAGTCTACGAAAATTCAACAAGCTGAGTTAAAGTAAATCATTTATTGAGTCGTTTTCTGCGATAGTGTATTACATTGAACATCGTGCATGCAAACGGTCGTCTCTCATTTCGCTAATTATTTTCCCTTCTGTTTCTCTCTTCTCAGCTGATGGGATGGGGCTGATATGAAGGTAAATATTTACAAATTAGACACATGCATGCCTATGTGCTATGCGTTCTTGGACAACGGTTTCTCCGTAGCAGCAGTCAGTAGTAGTAGATAGCAACCAGCTTGTTTTGCCCGCAAGTGCCCCGCTAATTTGTGATGAGTTTTCATTTTTGACGACGACAGAGAGATACCCGTAATTTGTTTGTCGCTACACCCTTCCGCACTTTGTTATCAATCACAGTGTTTTCTTCAGTCGCCACTTATCAGCAAACTTGAACAGAGGTATCGGTTGACTTTAGTGTTTCTGAATTTCCCTTCAACTTAAATCTTAAATTCAAGGTTTTGAAATACAATAACTCCAATCAATCAGCAATGGATTTCCAAAGCCAATATACAACAGAAGAAGCAGTCGCTATTGAGAAGGAATTCACTAGAGTGAAAGGTATCTAAAATTCACACTTAGAATTTCAGAAAACAAGGAAATTATAAGTACTAAAATCCACATAGAAAAATGCTACCTCGATCATGCCGGAACGACCCTGTACGCGGAGTCACAAATCCAAGCTGCTTGCGAAAACCTCGCCCAGAACCTGTACTGCAATCCACACACAAGTCGAACGACGGAAGACCTGCTGGACCAGGTCCGTTACCGGGTGCTGCGTCACTTCAATACCCGCTCCTCGGAGTATAGTTTAATTTTTACCTCCGGTACCACGGCCAGTCTAAAACTGGTGGCCGAGTGCTACGACTTCGATCCCGAGGGAGCCTTTGTCTATCTGAGGGACAGCCACACGTCGGTGCTGGGAATGCGGGAAATTGTTGGAACCGAGCGCATCTATCCAATCGAACGGAAGCAGCTACTAACACAATCCGAGTTCACTGGTAGATCGAGCAATGAGCGTTCCTCCTTGCTAGTCTTTCCAGCTCAATGTAATTTCAATGGCGTTAAGTATCCACTGGACCTGGTGCGGAAGATACAAACCGAAGGCATAGAAGGTTATGGGAAGGAGCGGTTCCGGGTTTGTTTGGATGCGGCCAGTTTTGTGTCCACCAGCTTTCTAGATCTATCCAAGTACCAACCGGAATTCGTGTGCCTCTCGTTCTACAAGATTTTTGGGTGAGTTAGAGTAATTTAGTATAAGCAGTTGAAGTGCTTATTTATTGTTTCAGATACCCAACCGGATTGGGAGCCTTGCTGGTCCACCGTAACGCTACGAATCTTCTCATCAAAAAGTACTACGGTGGGGGAACGGTCAAAATAGCCATGTCCGGACGAAACTTCCACGTAAAACGAGATTCTCTCGCGGAGCGTTTCGAAGATGGGACGATTGCCTTTACCTCAATCATAGCCCTGCTGCAGGGTTTTGAAACCCTCGAACGATTAGTTCCATCAACCGCAGAGCTACGACCAATTGAGCGGATATCTCATCAAACTTTCCTTCTTGGAAGGTACTGCTTCCAGCGATTGAAGGTTCTCCGTCACTTCAACGGAAGCGAAGTTGTCAAACTCTATCACGATTCAGAATTTACCGACAGGCGATTGCAGGGAGGAATTGTCAACTTCAACATTCTTCATGACGATGGAACCTTCGTAGGATTTGCCGAAGTTTCCTACATGGCCAGTATTCATAATATTGTGCTGAGAACGGGCTGTTTCTGCAATCCAGGAGCATGCCAAAGCATGCTCGAGCTAACGGACGATGACATCGTGCAGCAGTTCAATGCCGGGCACGTTTGCGGCGATGCAAATGATCTCATCAACGGTCAGCCCACCGGTTCCGTAAGAGTATCGTTCGGCTACATGACCCGGAGGCAGGATATCGATCGCTTGATCGAAATGGTCGAAAAATGCTACATCAGAAAGTCAATAGCCAACGGATTAACACGAGCGCAGGTCGTGTCAAACTACAAAACCCACGATCAACCTCGACTTAAGATGATCTGCCTTTTCCCGATCAAATCCTGTGGGGCTTTCAAACTAACGACCAGGTGGCCCTTGAGTCATAAAGGACTCAAGCACGACCGAGAATTTGTTGTAGTAGATGAAAACGGAGTAGCCGTGACGCAGAAGAAACTAACCGAAATGTGCCTTATTCGACCGAGGATTGACCTGAAGTCCAGCGAGATGATTCTAACGCACCCCTCGATGGATGAATTTGTGCTGGATTTGTCTTCCCTGTCGGGTGCAGATGATACGCAACAGGTGCGGCTCTGTCAGACCAAAGTATGCCAAGATAACATCCAAGCGATCGACTGCGGTGACAAAGTTGCCGAATGGATCAGCGTAGCTCTGCATACGTCCGGTCTACGGTTGCTAAAGCAAGCGGACGAAGAAGTGCGAACTTTCCAGAAATCGGAAAAAGAAATTTCCCTCTCTAATCAGGCACAGTTTCTGTTGATTAACCAAACTTCGGTTCGATGGTTGGCTGAAAAGGTTCCCGACTGGGATGAACTGCACGAGGAACCAGCGTTGGAATCGTTGGTCGATCGCTTCCGAGGGAACTTGATAGTCGAAACGTCCAATGCCATGGAGGAATGCAACTGGAAGCAGGTCACAATAGGTGTCATGGAATTCGGAGTCGATGGACCATGCTCGCGCTGTCAGATGATTTGCATCGATCAGGGAAGTGGAATCAAAACGACGGAACCATTGCGAACGATTGCACGGGAGTTTAAGGGGAAAATGCGCTTTGGAATCTATCTTTCCCATTTGGATTCGCTCAGGGATGGTTCGGATGAAAGGTGGCTGTACTGCAACAGTACGGTTCAGGGACTAGTCGAATAACATTTCTGTTTTAATGGAGTTTAAAGGACACTAACTTTTGCTATGATCCGAAATCCTACTGAAGAACACAATCCGTTATGGGTTGTTCCTTAACCGTGGCGACTGGGCGGCCTTCTTTGGCGGCTATTACATCGCTAACGACTTCCTCGTAGTCCGGGAACGCCAGTGTGTTCAGCTTCGAGTGGACGAGGCTCTCGTTGATCTGCACTTCGAACGAACCTCGACGGCCAATTTTGCACGCAACTTGGACACCTGGCACGCGCTCCTTGATCAGGTGGCTCAGTTCTAGGCACTGCGGTTTGGAGTTGCAGACGTTGCTGGAAATGAGCAAAAGCAAGTTTGGATTGATTGAAACAGTTTGGGAATTTATAGCGCAGCGGAAAACGTGCTGGTTTTGCAATTCCGAGGTCGAAATATTCGATACAGGCGCATACGTTTTGCCCTGGAGCCCTTGTCACACACTATACGAATTGATAGGATAAGAACTGTGGAAATGCTTCAAAAGACAGCGACCCGTTGGCCGTATACAGGCCAGAACAAAAAAGGGAACTACTCAATTTCCAGCGCGTAAAGTTCCATAAAACTGAAAATGCTCGAATTGTTAAGGTCCATCTTAGGGCTTCAGCAAACGCTGGAAAGGGATCTTAAGGAACTTATGCAAGTGTTGTAAGAGTTCAGAGATTTTAGTTGGTAGCAAGTCAAGGCATTTTACAACCCGATAGAGGGTTTACTTTGTAGCTGGACAAATCAGTTTACTCCTAGAAGTGGCCAGTCTCTTAATTGGAACAAACTCAGCAAAAGATGGAGCGTCTTTCCTGAATGCTGACTTGAACTAGGAACTGCACATTTAACTCCTTTCAGTATCCAGTAAATTATGAAAAACTCACCAATATTCGATGTCCACCTGTACCAGATTCGAGTCACCTTTATCCATGATTTTCCAAACACACGAAGCATCCAACATTCACGTTTGTTTACATTCTCTCAACCGAGCTCTCAACTTATGAGCACGTCATTCGAACAAGCACAAAACCGCTGGGCATCCATGATAATTTTGCGTCGCCGCGTCGCAATCGTTTGACGAGTTTGTTGATTTTCTGAGAGATTCACGCTCAAAACAGCCTCTCTTTCATTTGTAATACTGTCCCTTTTCTCCTCACGGAAAAGTCACTAAATTTTTGCAAAAAGTGGAACAACTCATAAATTGAGATTTTCCACTTTTTACGAAAATTGAGTAACTTTTCCGTGTGACAATAAGGGACCGTACAAATGGAAGAGAGAGAGACTGTTTTGAGCGTGTTTAACGTGAGAAAGTGAAGGGCAGAAGAATCAGAAGATTGTTTGCATTTAGGGAATTTAGTTTCAATGGGAAGCACAGTCGGAGTCAGGGTTGCCAAATGCACAGATTTATCTAGATTGACACAGATTTAAAAAAAAAAATTACATGCAGATATATGTACATAAAGATAACAGATTCTTGGGATAAACCAAGATTTTTAAGATTTTTGACAATTGCTTGTCGACTTGAAAACCTCAAATTAAAAAAAAAGAGTACATTTTAGGATCCAACTTTTTACAAATTCTACTATGTACCCGCATAATCACAAACCATTCCTGGACCATTTCACTTATTGTTGATGACTGCTTCCGTTATTGTTACAACACTTACCCTTATTGTTGACAACTTTAAACTAACAATCTCCTATATAGTTTTAACAATATGTCAGATGGTAAAAGGCCAAATAACAATATGCTGAATAGGCGGTTAAGTTAGGTTACCATAAAGAAATGGCTGTTTTCAGGAACAAAATTTTTGCTGTACTCTATCCCAAAAAGGTGGTATATAATCCAGACCGAGTGCAGACAATAAAATACCTTTCAATGACAATATGGCATACATTAACAATATGTGTTAATGTAGAGGTTGTATGGTGAAAACGAGAATAAACTATTTGAACAATAACATAAAATGTGATAATATATCTTACATTCGAAGTATAGTTTTTACTATATAACAAATTATTTTTCGTTATGCGGGTACTGTTTCAGGCCATGAAGTAAAAGTAAACATTTCCCTTTTGTGGCATAGACCTGTTGGTCCATATTAAAATAAACATATGGCACTGCCACTATAGACGAATCCAACTTGAAAAAAGAAGAAGACACTGAGCGGTGATAAATCTGACAGCTCTCATGTTAAAGTAAAGGGCGAAAATTTTTAAATGGCGAAAAAATTCAAATGAAATTTAAATTAAAAGCGGTTTATTGTATGAGGGAAGAAAAATTCAAAAACGCACAATAGGTGCATTATTTTTATTTTATTTTTATTTTGCTGAAAATGTCTTTATTGAGTAGTTGACAATATTTTTTCCGACCGGTCTCCTCGTAAGTCGGTCGCTTGAGTGTTCCAGCGTTCCGTACCCTGAGTTGCAATGTTTACTGCCGCGAACGCCGGCGCACCGGTGCGCTGTGCATCGTTTACATTAGTTTCCTGGGTGGTTGCCGCATCCCGTGGTCGTGAGTTGGTGCAAGATTGCTTCAGTTGTTGTGAAGAAATTTGAACTACAGGTATGTAATATTGCTAAAGGGCTATATTGTCATGTTTCAGATGGTAGAAAATGACGGCGAAGAGACGTTAAGAGTGAGTTTTGTTTTTACGAATTTTCTTCATTTTATTGTATCTTATAAGCACATTCTTCCAGGTCAAAGATTTGTACTACAAAGCTGTCAAGCTCCATCTGGCGGATCACCAAACCATCTACAATACAATCGATCACATTAAAAGACTTGTGGATTTTTGATCAGATGGACCATAAGTAATGATGAATTCTGATCGATTCGTCAAGAAGCAGCTGAAACCGCGCATAATGAAAAACAAGTTGCTAGAGAGTCAAAACTAATTTCAAAATGTTCAGATATATTATCACATTCTTATGTTATTGTTAGCGATCAGTTTGACATGACAGTTATCACCACTGCAGCGCCGCCATTAACACATATGTAATGCATAACGACATATTCATTTGAAATGTCGGTTTATCAAGTTTTACACAAGTAGCAGACCGAAGATTTTTGAACGTCTGTTCTCTGTGCTACTAACACCGCCTTGTCGAGCTCCATCTGTCGGTTCACCATTAACCATCTAAAATACTAATCGATCACATAAAAAGACTTGTGGATTTTTGATCAGATGGACCATAAGTAATGATGAGTTCTGATCGATTCGTCAAGAAGCAGCTGAAACGTGACTGTCCTAATTTGATTATTATCAAAATGTATTTGTCACTCTTTGGCTCTTTGTGCAAGCTACGCATGCGAAAAGCTGCCATTGTACCTGGAACAGTGGATGCGAAATATCTACAGTTATTTGTCCTGCAGCCTCAAAAGATACAAGGAATTCCATTTGATTCAAGCACAGCCATTCAAGCTTGAATCTCAGCGTGTGTAGAATTTCTCAACCTTCAATTAAAAAGGAATCGCCAAATGACAATAACAATTAGCAAAAAGGAAATCTGTCAGTTTTGTTGCCGCTATGTGCTATCTAATTGCGCGTCAAAACACCGTGTCAATATCGGGTGGCGTGTGGCGAACGTCGGCGTGATATTTTGACATGCTAGCAGGTGCCGCAACTTCGCCACATCAGTGGGCACCTCGACTAAGTGAACTAAGTGGCGTTAGTGAAGAAGCTATTGCTAACGCTAGCGCTTGTTAGCGGTTTGAAAATTTACACAAAATTATCGATTAATTTTGTTCTTGCTTAAACGTCTGTCTGTGATTCAAGTATCTTGGAATTGAAGCTTTTGATAGGTCTGCATCCATCTGACACCAGATGACTATCGTTGGAGTCAGTTGTCAGAAGGAACTAGGAACGGTTTCAGAGCTCATGTTGTTTTTCTCGTTCCAATCCAACTGCGACAACAATCAAACCACACAGCGCCATCTCTGTCATTGCAATGACCCGATGACGCAGCAACTTCTGCACTTTTTGAGCTACGTATGCCTCTTAAAAACAAAGCGAACCGTATCTTCCAGTCAAAAGCTCCAGAATTCCCGAACATGTGCTATCAGCCGAAGTCCCTGCTAATGGTTCTCGTTGCAAATATCTGTGAGGATGATTGCCTAAAACACTTATCGCATTTCGGAACTCCTGATTTCAAGAAACATCCCGTTAGAAGTCGCAAATATATATCGGGGTAGCAGCAGGAGATATGCTTACATCCGGAACTCTCGATAATATCAGAAAGGAGGCTTTCTACTCGATCTGCAATGCCTTCTATACCGAGTTGATTAAACATTTCACTAAGCGCTTTGATGTGAACGATCCAGTACTGACTACTGCATCGAGCATAGACCCCAAGAAGCTACACATTTTGAAGGAGTTCAACTCGATTCTTAAACATTATCCAAACTTTTTTTTGAAAGCGGTAAGTAACAGACCATCGAAAATGAGTATCGTAAGCTGAGGACGGCAATCATTTGCAAGGAAATCAAAAAAGAAGAATCAGATGACTTGGAAACTTGTTGGAGAAAACTGCTGTGTTTCAAACGAGCAGATGGGCAGCTGAATTTTCCTTAGCTAAGAAAGTTCGTTGCGAACTTTCTACCAATTCCGCATTCTTTGGCAGCGGTGGAGCGAGTTTTCTCGCAATACAATCTCAGTTAGATCGAAATCCGGAATCGCCTGAATACGGACACCATGGATGCCATCCTACGATCCAAATGTTATTTGAAAGGGAAAGGATGAGTTGATCAGCTAACATTAACATCACAACTGAAATCTAAACTTAACAAATGTATGTACATACATCATAACAATGATTGATTGTTAATTCCGTTCCGATTTTGTTCACCTTTCCTTGGACTTTTAGTACTCAAAACAAACACCTCATGATTCATTATCATGTCAATACTGGCCTGTCAGAAGGGCTTAAGTGCAATGATCGATTTCCCCCGAGAACATGGATCCCTCGTATACTGATCCGTTTTCTTGAAGAGAGAAGGTCTATTTTACTGAAGTGTGATGTAGGGAAACCGATTATTCCACTAAAGCTTTATTGAAAAGACCGTTTTGTTTCGGCCAATCAAAATAAATGTGTTTTGGTGAGTATACATCTGATATGTTTTGCATTCAACTCAATAGCAATTTTAAAAGCGAAGTGCATTAACATTCAGACACCTTAAGGCCAGTATCGACTTAAAAAGTAGAGAGGTTACGGAATTTTGTTCAATATTACCAAGCGGAATTTTTACAATTGATCTGCATGGAACGAAATGTCACCTTCACTTACGGAATAATCGAGCGGAATATTTTTCCGAAAGTAAAAGTGACAGGTCCCATTAGTTTGCATGGAAACCATACAAAATCCAATTTTATTTTCCATTCTTTTCAGGTGGATACTGCTGCAGAAATTTCTTTTCGATTCTTTACTTTTCCGTTTCAGTAAACAGAATTTAACATGGGTTTGGGATAGAAAAAGACATTTCTTTCGAACAGGATACCGACCTTTAAAAGATTCCATTCTGCTTTTACAACACAAAGTTTGAAGTAAAGATTTTTACCAAGATATTCTGATGTTAAACACACACAGAGAGGAATTTGATGGTCAATTTTACCATTATTGGGGGTTAGGATGACTATTGCAGTATAGTGATTTTGAACCGAGTATGATCATGGTCAAAACTACCATTAAAAATAGTTGATGCAACATTTTCCATAATGTTGGAATAGTCCTTGTTACCATGATCATAGTCAAAAATGCCATGAACGTGGTGAATTCGACCATTTTCATGGTTATTGAAACCATTATATGCGATAGTCATCCTGACCATGATTTAATTGTCGGTACAACGATGAAATTTTTCTCAGAGCAGATAAAAACGAGTTTTTGGCAAA
The DNA here is from genome assembly GCA_024533555.2 of Aedes koreicus. NCBI lineage: Eukaryota > Metazoa > Arthropoda > Insecta > Diptera > Culicidae > Aedes > Aedes koreicus. The sequence continues at coordinate 684,964 of JAHHFK020001273.1, read as the reverse complement.
AATTAAAGATGGGAACGAAAAATAATCTGGCAACCCTGGTTGGAGTAAGGAAAGCCTCCTCGTCACTTTTTTATCTCTCGCATCCTCGCATCTGATCCGTCATGGCCAGTTTTGTTTACAACCCCTCTCGCGCGAAATTTGACAGTTAACGGTAGTTTGCTTTTGCGTTCGCTCTTCGCCGAAGCGAACAAACTCCAGCAGCGGGCGGTGCTCGCTCGACTCGGCTCTCTTTTCGTTCGACCAGTCGTAATGGCGATCCCGTTGCAGGTGGAGGGTTTGTGAACGAACGCGAAATTGAAGTTCAAATTCGGAGAACCTTTTTTCTGCTGCCTACATTTTTTTTTGAGTTTCCCCTCCATCATCTCTGGTCGCGTCGTGTGCGTTTGTGTGTGGTAATTCTATGCGTTCGGAAAATAGAATTGAGTTTTGATTTGAGGAAAACCGTCGCGGTTGATTTATTGGGAAGCAAAATACCTTCCGCTTGCAGCGTCGTGTTTTTTTGCGATTTCGTTCCCAGCGTGAGTGACAAAATTTTAATTTTCATTGCATGTGGTAGAGCCAAGTAGCATCGTCTAAACCGCGTGTGTGTTGGTGTGAAGTGTTGAAGAAAAAAAAATCTCAGAAGAAAATAAAAATAAGGTGCTGCTGCGGGGGAAGAAAAGCAGCGAAAAAAGATACGCGAGGTTTTTTCGTCGGTTTGATTTTATTGGATTCTGTGTGCTTGTAGGATCTGGGGTTTTCCGTTCTCATTCCGAACTTGCCTCGCCGATTGCGGCTGCGGCATGGGATTTCCATCCCACAGTGCATGTGTATTGGTGTGAGCGCGGATTAATCTGATTAGGAGGAAATTTGATTAGTAAACAGGAAGAGCGACGAAGAACAGGCACGTCAAGGTGTTCAGGATTCCCAACTTTGTTCAGTTTGTGTTGTTTACATAATAAATAATAATATTCCTGGTGGAACTAAAAGCTTACGGGCGGAAAAGTTGACAAGTTTGCAATCAATAAAACAAGTGTTGTGTTGTCTACGCGAATTCACGGATCGATGATTAGGAAGCAAAAATAAAAGCACAGCGGCAACCTATTTTCGAATGAATATTGCTGCCGCAGCGAGTGGAAAAGAAATCACCGAATCAATGTGGCGGCCCCCCCCTCTTTCTGTGTTTGTGTGCGAATGATGATGATGATGATGAGGATGGAGATGGAGATTCGCATTCACGATGAGACGATAGATGATGTTGAACGAACTGCTCTTGATCGTCCAGTTTGCAATGCTGCTCCGTTCGAGGTTGAATTTTTCTATCTCATTTCGGTTTGATGGGGCATTTTCTGAATACTGGTGGGCCTTGCCATGGTCATGTTTCGATGAAGTTTTTCATTCAAAATCTCATCGTTATATGATGAAACTATGTCCTTTTTTGGGATGGCACATGCGTTTTGCAAACAAGTACTTGAAGACTACAACATACTGGCACAGAGGTCTGCAAATTGTTATGCTAATATAATAATGTTTCCAAGAGTTCAATAACGAAAATAAAAAAAGGGAATACTTCTAAACAGACAAACATATTAAGGGAAGGTCCATTAATTATGTCACGCAGTAGGGGGGAGGGGGGTTTCGAGAAAACGTGACGATCCATACAAAAAAATTTGAAGGTCCATACAAAAAACGTGACATGGGGGGGGGGGGGGTTACAAAAAGTCAATTTTTGCGTGACGTAATTAATGGACGTTCCCTAACATACGAAGAGATTGCGAAGACATTTCATTCCACGCCCTCAAGCTAAACAGTTCTGCCGAGGATAAACTAGTGGAATTTTCCAGCCTTGAAACAAAATTAAAGTGAATCAAACATTTTAGAATACACTGATGCCTTCATCAGTGCCATCATCAACTTATTTCCTGAATGTGTCGCATTCTAACAAAGATATCAAATAAGTTCCTGAACTAAGTATATGCATTTGAGTACTTTTAAATCTGACTGTTAGTTTTCCGCCGCTGATCCAGCGTATCCATGCCCAAGGGCTAACAGCATCCCACCTGTAGGCTCCATCTGGCCCGGGACCTTTATTTATTTATTTATTTGATTTAATTATCAACTAATCAACTAATTTGGTGTCCAAATGATAAAAAAAAAAACTATCTTAACGCTAACAAAAACTGTCTTCTTGTATAGTTTCGCGACATATTAAAATCGAACACAGACGACACACAATTAAAGGCACGTTGCAACGCAATCATTCCAGAGTTCGTCCCGTGGACTAAGGAGGGAGGTGTTTCGTAAGATACGGCTACGAGCCTAGAGTGGAATATCGGCGAGCAGTGAAGGGCAGTTTATTCGATCAGACAGCAAATTCGCGACGATAAGTGCCTTCGCGGCTTCACGACAAATTTGAAGAGTGTCCAAATGAATCATAAGGCAGCGACTCTCGTAACTCGGAAGGTTGAAACGGTCCCTCCAAGGCAGTCTACCAAGAGCGTATCGGATAAAACGTCGTTGAATTGACTCAATTCGTTCGACGCCATTTTGGAAATGAGCGTTCCAGACCGGGAAACCAACGAACAGTACAGCGACTTAAGGCAGTACACGTCTCGAAATTCTTTAGCCACACGAAAAATGAAGCCGAGATTTCGGGAAGCTTTCGTTATGATGGAGGACATGTGAGGTTTTTACTTGGTTGTCTCTTTGCAGAGGAGTTCCAACCAAGGAATAACCAAAGACAATAGGAGACTTCTTCCTAGAAAAAGTGACAACGGTACACTTTCCCGGATTCAAGAGCATACAGTTCACCTCGCACCACCTTTGTACTGTCTCTAAATCTTCTTGCAACTGTAAGGCGAATCCACGCGAGTGTAGATTTTAAGGTCGTCAGCAAAGCTTAGCCGAGGAGATTTCAGCAACAGGTTGACATCGTTGAAATACAAGAGAAAAATCAGCAGCCCAAGATGACTACCTTGGGGAATGTCGGACAAAGCGGGGAACGAAGAGGACAGCTCATCGTCAATTTTAACCTTGAGAGTTCTGCCACAAAGATACGATTTGAACCAGTGAAGCAAGGAGGCGCCAAAGCCAAGTCTTGCCAGTTTTGCCACAGCGATGTCATGGTTGATTCTGTCGAAGGCAGCAGATAGGTCCATGTAGACAACGTCCGTTTGTGAACCAGATGAAATCCCATCCATGATGAAGGAAGTGATTGATAGAAGGTTTGTGGTCGTTGAACGCTTCGGCATGAATCCATGTTGATCGTCGTTGATATATTGCTTCACGTGGAAAAATACGGGTTTCAAAAAGGTCAGTTCAAACAGCTTAGAGGCTGCGCACAAGCTCAACATTCCGCAAAATTCCACGTAAGCTGATAAGGCATCCTGGACAAAGCACCCGGTTTTCAGGATTGGGAAAATCAGCGAACAGTAGAGAGCTTTAAAGCAGTACGGATCAGTGAAACCTTTGAAGAACTTTGAGGCAAGCATCAGTTGACGATTAGCGTTAGCAATGCAAGCCGATCGATGCCATTTCAACGTCATATCCATCAAAACACCGAAATCGCTGATTTCATCGGCTCGTTGTTGCCTGTCACTATTCGGACACAATCGGTTGAGGGATCTGGAAGTAAGACATCACCATGCATTTGAGAACACTCATAGTTAGCTCCGTTTACCTGACAAATTTGTCCAGAATAAAAGTAGCTGCATGCAGCTCACAACCAGATCCAAGAAGTAGCATCACGTCGTTGAAGAAGAGAAGGAAACGAAAAGGGCCCAGGATATTTCCCTGAGGCACTCCCGATGAGGTCTTGAAACTCGAGGCAGGGTTGCGGTCATTCACATTGATTCACTTATATTCGTTTGCAAAAGCCGAATTTCAAAACATAATGTATGATATACTTTTAGAGCTTGTGTTGAAGAGTAGGCGCTTAGTGAACAAGAAGGTCATATTTTGATTGATTACTTATTTTCCAACCCTTGAACAGAACAGTTGCTTTTATTAACCAAACCGATCTACGGCAGATTCCGAAAGGTTATGGGCGTTTTTTTTTACAGAAGATTCTGTCGATTTAAGAGAAGAAATTGAAGGAAGCATGTTTTCCCTCGAGAAGCTTCGCAGAGGCTCCGAAAGCTTGAGATTGAAGGTCGAGATGCTGCTAATTCGCGAAAACCTTTGGAAGCATGTCACGGAGACCGTCCCCCGAGCCTCTGACCGATTCATGGAAGGAAGGGGATGCAAAAGCTCGTGCCACGATTGCTCTACTAGTCGATGATGGCCAACATCCTCTCATCCGAAACTGCTGGATGGCAGGTGAAACGTGGAAAGCTCTGGAAAACCACGAAAACTCGAGTACTTTTTCAAACAGGGGAAGTAAGATTCAAACGTTAAATTCTTGAAACCCTTAGCACTTTCATGCAAACTAGGGCCACCAATACATGGAATAACATTTCTCTAACATGATGGTGATGCTACTTTTCGTGAGGGTACTGAGAGTTTTGAGAAATTTACGTTTGAATCTTACTTCCCCCCTTTGTTAACAAAATCCGATACGTCTGTTTGAAAAAGTACTCGAGAAAAGACCACTATGTGCACCAGAGTGTTCGTGCTGAAGAGACACTGTACGGCGGAGAATCTGGACGATGGAGACATGGAATGTCACCTCTTTCGCGTGGTCGAACTTTTCGCTAGTCTAGCTAACGCTCGACAGGAGCTGGAATCAAGCCTCAAAGTCGCGATGGTGTTGAAGAGCATGCCGGAGTCTTTCGACACTCTTACGACAGCACTGGAGAGCGGGTCCGATGAGGAATTAACGATGGAATTAGTGAAGCAGAAGCTGCTTGACGAGGCTCACAAGCAGCGAGCGGAGAAAGCTTATCACGGTGAAGCCATTTTGCGAGCGGGCGGTGAAAAACGAAGCGTTAGTTGTCACCGTTGCAACAAACCGGGTCACGTGAAGCGGGAATGTTCCTTAGCGAAGTTCGAGAAAGAAATCAGCAACCAACCGACTGGTGGAAGAAAACCGAAACCTGCAGTGAAATGCAAAAGTGCGAAAATTGGCAAGGTGTCACCGTTTGCGTTAATGGCCAGCTGCAACCAACGATTATCCAAAGCGTGTATCGTGGATTCTGGCGCAACATCCCACATGTGCGCAGACCGTGCATTTTTTGACGAGCTGAAGAACAGTCCGAGAACAACCATCACTTTGGCCGATGGTAATGAAACGCACGTGAAGGGGATCGGTCCGGTAAATTGCTTCGCTGTGACGACCAAGGCGACGAACACGAAGTTATCCTAACTGATAGCTACTACGTTCCCGAAGTGGAATCAACTTTGATTTCGATCAGCAGATTAGTAACGAAGGGGCGCAGAAGTCCAATTAGGTGCGTGATCAAGGGCAGAGGAGCGGTGGCAGCCGTTACACCCAAGACCGCCGGTCAGCACGGAATACAAGTGGCGGCTGCCGTCCATCCAAAAGATTGTGTGCACGTGGGCACCTGCGAGTGCTTATGAGTAAATACAAAATCCAACGATCCTGCGAGTGCTGTACTGGGGGTAGATTACCACAATAACCGTTTCCCAAGAAGGCCGCACGACAGTCATCGAAGGATGACTGTCCTGGATTCTCGTTCACACGGACATTTGCGGTACAATGAACACTACGACTCCAGTTGGACCAAGATATTTTCTCACGATGATCGATGACTTCAGTCGATACCACGTGGTATATTTCCTCAAGCAGAAGTCCAAGGCTGTGGAAAAAATCCAGGAGTGTGTCAACATGGTGCGAAATTGTTTCGGAAGAAATCCCGTGAACATTTGCTCCGATCAAGGGGCCGAGTACAAGGCGAAACGTTAGGGTAAGTTCTACAGAGAAAATGGAATTGTCCCACAGTACACTGAAAGTTACACGCCGCAATAGAATGGAGTCTCGGAGCGCAAGAACTGGACGATTGTGGAGATGGCACAATAATTTATGCGAAGATGGACTATCGGTTTTTGGCGGATGCCGTCAAACACCTCATACGCTCGTAGTCCGACAAGAACCTTCACAACACTGCTGACAGTAGCTGGCTAGCGTGACATGCTTGTAAAATACGCCGAGGTAAAAACTGTTTATCTGCAGGATGATATACTTGAACAAGCATTTTACAGTAGCGTGATGGTAAGTCTTTTACACTTGACCAGAAGGCTTACATTCATAAAATGTTGCTGAGATTTGGAATGGATCGGGCAAAGTCATCGAAGTACCCCCTGGATTCCGGCCACCTAAAACAGAAGGAGGAGAAAGAACTGGTAATCAACAATCACCATGCGCCAGTTTAATCGGATGTCAGGAGTATGTGGCTGTTAATACTTGGCCAGACATTGCCGCAGCTGTATCGAGTTTGGAACGTTCGGTTAGTGCACCAACTCAAGCTGACTTGACACAAGCCAAGCGTGTCTTACGCTACCTAAAGTCTACAGTGGACCAAAAACTTACACGCTGAAAGCCAACGAGTCCGGTTTAGAAGTTTAAATATGTTGAAGTATCTGCTGGCAGAAGAAACCAAGTGTGATCAGGAAGGAATTGAATCTTCCAGTGTCGAAACGTCGAGTGCAGCAAATTTTAAGCAGTGATAATAATACCAAATATGGTTAAAAGTGTGCCCGTTCCTCGCTTATTGCCTCGACATTAAAAAGCAAGATAGGAATTTGCAGAAAAGTAAAAACGGAAAAATAGTGGGAAAATGTGGTGTTCCGCGATGAAAAGAAATTAAATTTAGATGTACCGGATGGATCAACTAACTGTTGGCAGGATATAAGACGTGAAAAACCACAAAGGGAATCGAGAAATTTTGGAGGGAGCACTCTGATGATCTGGGCAGGTCTTGCTGGAAAAACACCAGTGTGTTTCATTTCGACCAGAATGAATTCTGAAAAGTACGAGCAGCTCTTGGACGAAGTTTTGATCCCATTCGCTGAAAATATTATGGATTACAACATGATCTTTCAGCAGGACAACGCCGCTTTCCATTCTGCACGTAACACGAAATCGTTTCTTTCGAATAGTAACATCCCTGTTCTCGAATGGCCAGCGTGTAGCCCAGATCTCAATCCAATCGAGAATGTTTGGGGCCTACTTTCCCGAAGAGATTTCAAACAAGGGCGTATGTTTGGCACCCTTCTTCAACTCCGAACTGCTATTGTCGAAGAATGGAGCAAGTTGGACAATGATGTTCTAAAATCGTACATCACTTCAATGCCGAAACGACTGATGGAGGTCATTAAAAACAAGGGAGGAGCAACGCATTATTAATTACTTTTATTGTAATGCAATAAACTACGTTGAAATTTTGACTTTGTGCTTATACTTACTTCCTGTGGAAGAATTTTAATTTATTTTCAATAATTAATATAGTTTAATTACCAAAAAATCAAAAAAAAAGAAGAGCAGTTTAATAATAATTTAAAAAAAATACTAAAAAATTTAGCAAAAACTAAAACCAACGGAAGGCATTTGTTGTTTTTTCTTTTTTTTTTTTTTACTCATTTTATTTATGATTAACACTCACCACACAAAAAAAAATTTAGGAAAAACTACCATTTTTCCCCCCCTGTACCTGTCTTTAAAACTACCATGAAATTTCAGTTAAAAATATTACGTTTTTGGTAAAACCTTCAACATTTGTGTTATAAAGGGCGATACGGTCAAAATTTGGTCAATATCAACTTGACGTATTTCTTTCAATTTTGCATTTAAAAAACCTGAACACCCCTCATTTTGAAGGTGTGTGTGTGTGTAGAATGTTGCTCCTATTTTGATTTTGGAATTCACTCTTCAGTTGTCAAAATGCCGTCCAAGCAAGAAGAGCAGCGTATCAAAATTTTGCTCGCGCATCGCGAAAATCCGAGCTACTCGCACGCAAAGTTGGCAAAATTGCTAAAAGTTGCCAAATCAACCGTTACAAATGTAATTAAAGTGTTTGGGGAACGTTTGTCGACAGCCAGGAAGTCTGGATCGGGGGAAATCGAAAACCGGAAGCCGCTGAGACGACAAAGAGAGTTGCCGGTAGTTTCAAGCGAAACCCTAACCTATCTCTCCGAGATGCCGCAAATAAGCTGGGTGTATCGTCTACAACCGTGCATCGAGCCAAAAAACGAGCCGGACTATCGACTTACAAGAAGGTAGTGACTCCAAATCGCGATGATAAACAAAATACGACGGCCAAAGCGCGATCCCGGAGGCTGTACACGACGATGCTGACGAAGTTTGACTGCGTGGTAATGGACGACGAAACCTACGTCAAAGCCGACTACAAGCAGCTTCCGGGACAGGAGTTTTATACGGCAAAAGGAAGGGAAAGGTAGCAGATATTTTCAAGCACACGAAACTGTCAAAGTTCGCAAAGAAATATCTGGTTTGGCAAGCCATCTGTACCTGTGGCTTGAAAAGCAGCATTTTCATAGCTTCCGGGACTGTCAACCAAGAAATTTACGTGAAAGAGTGTTTGAATAAACGTCTGCTGCCTTTCCTGAAGAAACACGGTTGTTCCGTACTCTTTTGGCCGGATTTGGCATCTTGCCATTACGGTAAAAAGGCCATGGAGTGGTACGCCGCCAACAACGTGCAGGTGGTTCCCAAGGACAAGAACCCTCCCAACACACTAGAGCTCTGCCCAATTGAGAAATACTGGGCTATTGTCAAGCGGAACCTAAAGAAGACCAAAAAAAACTGCTAAGGACGAGCAGCAGTTCAAGGCAAACTGGCTTTCTGCGGCGAAGAAGGTGGACAAGGTGGCTGTACAAAATCTGATGGCAGGGGTCAAGCGTAAGGCCCGGCAATTCGGATTTGGAAAAGAAAGCGGAAGCCTTACTGAATATTTTTCCTGAGTTCTATGCTAAATTCCGACCTTGAAAAAGAAATTTAATTTGATTTTTTAAATAAACGATTTCACCGATTTACACGCGTTTTCCCTTGACCAAATTTTGACCGTATCACCCTTGTCGTCGTCGAAGGGTTCGACGGCGGGCAGCGGTGGATTTAACACGTTCAACTCGTCCGTCGGCGAAGATCCCGATCTGTCGGTGCGCGAGAAGCGTGCCAAAGTCAAAGAGGTAAGTGAAACCAATCAAATTACCGTGGATGAATGATGTTCGTGTGATCGTATTTGTGAACTAGCGAATAACTGCAATCAAATGAAAATGACGTGGTTTATCTTATCAGCTGAGGCGACAGACACGCTTTGCGTGTGATGGAGCGCATTTTACAACGTGGCCTGGGTTTGAGCAATAACGTGCTCTAATCAAATCCAATGGGTACAATTTGGGCTCACCAAAAGTAGAAAATTTTCTTGCTATAACAAGAAGTCACGTTTGAAGTTCTAGATATGAAGTTTGTTGGAACTTAACGACAAATGCCAAACACCTGGCATACGTAACCATTGTGGTAGATAAGGTAAGCGGCGTGTAAATTAGTTGCGTGACTTTTAACTGGTTTGGCCGTCGTTTGCTACTGCCGTTGGCGTATGAAACATTGGGTTATAGTCTATTGAAAATGTGTTTTTTTTTTTTTTATACGATTCTTTGAACAAATGTGAGCAGTGTGCATGGTCGACTTTTTGACCCTTCTTCAAAGAAAGGTTTAGCGAAAGAATGAAAATTCTACGTCTCGGCTCGACGAGCACACATAATGTCTGTGACATTAAAAAGTGTTTTTCAGCAACCCCTGGACCGATTTCCAAGGACCCAATGCCACATGTAAAGGGCGAACACGAAATTATTGCGACACCGAAAATGTCATGCCAATTTTCTTATAATGTTTAGAATCAAACCAACATTTTAGGGTAGTTTTATACATATATTTACTTCAAAAATCAAAAGAAAAGTTAATCGATGGAGCCTTGAGTGTAAAATTGAACGCATTTTCGCTTGATGCCCTCCATCAAAGTGTTTACAGTGTCATCCGGTACCAGTTTCTCAGTTTTTTTTTCCATTTTCTTAACATGTCCTTCTCGTCTTTGACTGTCTTCTTGCTCTTCCGAAGTTCCCGCTTCATCATTGCCCAGTACTGCTCCACCGGGCGCAGCTCCGGACAGTTTGTCGGATTCATGTCCTTAGGATCAAAATGGACAGAATTGGCCTCATACCACTCCAGGACACTTTTAGAATAGTGGCATGATGCCAAATCTGGCCAAAATAGCGGAGCTTCGTCGTGCTGCTGCAAGAACGGCAAAAGGCGCTTCTCGAGGCACTCAGATTTGTAGATCTCGCCATTTACTGTGCCCTTTGTCACGAAAGGCTCACTCCTCAGTCCGCAAGAGCAGATGGCCTGCCAAATGAGATATTTGGAGGCGAACTTCGACATTTTCTTCTTCTTAAATTTGTCGTCCACATAGAACTTGCTCTTGCCGGTGAAAAACTCCAACCCCGGAATTTGCTTAAAATCGGCTTTTATATACGTTTCGTCGTCCATCACACAGCAGCCATATTTTGTCAGCATCTTCTCGTAGAGCTTCCGTGCCCGAGTTTTAGCCGTCGATTGTTGCCGCTCATCGCGGTTTGGGAAGTTCTGTACCTTGTATGTATGTAGTCCAGCTCTCTTCTTTGCATTCTGGACGTAGCTCTGCGACATGCCGATCTTTTTAGCCAAATCACGGCTTGAGACGTTGGGATTTGCTTTAATCATCCGCTTCACCTTTCCCTCCGTCTTTTTGTTCTCCGGTCCCGGTTTTCTTCCAGCTCCTTTGCCTTGGTCCAACGTCAACCGCTCCTGGAACCGCTTCAACACTCTGGAGACGGTTGAATGGTGAATGTTCAACATTTTTCCCAACTGCCGGTGCGACAGGTCAGGAAATTCCAGGTGTTTGGAAAGAATTTGTTCTCTCGACTCGCGTTGGTTCACCTCCATTTTCGTTGAATCGAAAAACACGACTTCGAGTTTGACAGCATGTAAACAATACACATCAATGAGAAAGTGTGCAAAATTTGGTTGATTTTTACCCAAGGTAAAAAAAGTTAGACCTGTTTGATGTATTCCCATTATTTCCGTTTTCCCCCTTTAAATTAAAGAAAAATAAAATTTTAAAAAAAGGAAAAAAATTTCCCATCGTGCGGTGTTCCCCTTTACCCCGCCGAAAAAAGCAATAGAAAAGAAAAAACAAACTTTCCCCCCCCAGGGCAATTTTTAAAAACGATTTGCCCGCTTCGTTTTCCCCCCAAACCCCCCATAGTTCACCATCTTCCGCCCGACCCCTCACAAAACATACGCGGAAAGAAATATGGGCAAACCTTGCAGCATTAAAAAAATTAGAGGTGGGTTTTATCAGGGATATAACCGCGAGGCTCTCGTAGGACCGCGTTGGTGTATAGTAATAATGGTATGATCTAATTTATACGTAAATACCAACAACACATATAGTTGGTTATTGAGTATGTAAATATAAAAGTGGTTGTATAATAGATTTACTCTTAAACCCCAACTCTTTTCAACTGTTTTGAGGTCCTGAAAAGAACCGGTTTTATATGTTGATGCCCCTGGCGTGGTCCATGCAAAGCCTACTATCATCAAGTTCCAGATGTTCTTAAGTCTGATGGCTTGGCTGGTGATTTATAGCCCTTAACTAAAAATATACAATAGCTTCATGATGATCCTGAACAGATGTTATGATTGTAGTGTTCTTGTTCTTGTGAAAGTATGAGCATGCATGTTTGTTAGAATGTATCTCTAATTGAACATATTGAGTATAAGTCGTGTATGTTTGTTAACACGTAACGAGTTTATAGAAAAACAGCAAACTATTTGGATGAGAAAGGGCAGTGTAATGAGATTGAATACATATTATTTCCTGTCGCGGTAACTAAACTAAATGACGATCGGTGGAACGCGAGCCATCGAATTGTGAGTTGATGTTTTGTCCTAAGTACAACTATATCCATGCCGTACGAAACACTGAGCGAAACTCATTTTATGGCAAACGAGTCCCTAAAATGTAGACCCGAGGCGATAACCCACACTCGCAACCCAGCACCTACCCGGTCTTGCTTTGTCTCATATACCACAGCCCGGAGGACGGTACCGGGTGGGCAAAGCGTTGTGTGAACCACTAGCTGAGAGCAAGTGTCAAACACTGATATCATTTCGGTTTGCCTCGCATGCTACATACTAGCGTTGAATAGCATAGCACAGAATGAGGAGAGTCGCGAAAATGCAGTACGATGTAAAATTCGAAAGTGGGGGCGTCTTAAGTTATGAAATCTGACACCGGAAACAAAGCAAAATTATTTTGCAGCTGAAGGGTGTGGCTATAGCCGTATTAAACATGGAATGAAACCAAGCGAAATAAAAAGAAGAAGGCAATACGAACCATTTGTTATCCGTTTTTGAGGACCTGGAAAGGGAAAACCATATTTTCAACCTGTTCATATGCACATTTGTATGGGAGCAAACGAAGGTCATTTTTATGTAAACATTTGAACTACTTATACTAATAGCACTTAATTCAAATTTTAGTGCAACAATTTAGTAATTGTTTAGTAATTTAGGTGTAAGTTTTTCTGATCAAATGGTGTTTGAATGAAGTCATTCTATTCAGTCAAACGAGAGTTATAAGCATTCAAAAACCTTTCACTTTAGCGTAACGCTCTCATTTTTTCAAAATTTTGAAATGACACCCGGTATAGAAAAGAGAAACGTAGTCCTACGTTAAAAAGTGCAATTCTGCGCAAGGCTCTCAACTATGCAATCAAAGAATACGCTGTTTGGTCCAGAACGAGATTTTTTTTTTTGGGGAATACTTGTTGGTCTAAAGGTACTGTCTAAAGCAGCCGTGGCCTGATACAATCTGCTTGAAATGGAAATTAACTTCACCGTACCCGACTGGGCAGCAGTGTAACGATCGACGGCGATGAGTTCGAGGTAGTCGATGAATTTGTCTATCTCGGCTCACTGGTTACTGCGAACAACGATAACAGCCGTGAGATCCGGAGGCGGATTATCAGTGGAAGTCGGGCCTACTATGGGCTCCACAAGCAACTACGGTCAAACAGACTTAGCTCCCGTACGAAGTGCATCCTGTACAAAACTCTAATAAGACCGGTTGTTCTCTGCGGGCATGAGACGTGGATAATGCTTGAAGAGGACCTGCGAGCACTCGGAGTTTTTGAGCGACGGGTGTTAAGAACCATCTTTGGTGGAGTACAGGAGGACGGACTATGGAGGCGAAGGATGAACCGTGAGCTCGCGCAACTCGCCGGCGAACCCAGTATTCATAAGGTGGCAAAAGGCTGGAGGGATACGCTGGGAAGGACATGTTGCGAGAATGCCGGGCAACATTTCTGTACAAATTTGTTCTTAAAGTCGATAATTTTTTAATTAATTTTGGGAACGGTCGCGTCTAGATGAAGGTCAGTCATCCTTGTTCCAAATGGGTGATCTAGGATCATTCTGACCGTTCGGCGACTTGCAGCTTGTTCCTGTGAGCCTGTGTACATGATTCCCTCACCGGAGTAGCGTAGAATATCGCCGGCGCTATGATCTGTTTGTAGACGGCCAGTTTGTTCCCCCTGAGCGCGATCTTCGGCAAATCAGCGAATATAGTGACCTAACTAAGGCGGAGCACTTGACCTACGTTCTCTCCACATGCGGCCTGAAGAGAAGTTTATCGTCAAACAACAGCCCTAAATAAGTTACCTCGGTGGACCACTCAACCCTTGTGCCGTCCATGACTACCGTGCAAGATGGAGGTGGTTTTAGTTTGGGGACTGCCTATGGAGGAACATAATTGTTTGGGTTTGGGAAGCGTTGATTTTGATTTTCCACTTGGTGGCATAGTCAGCAAAGGTGTTAAGGCATCGTTGGATTTTGTTCGTGATTTCGCGAGGCATCCTTCCTTTGACGGTTATTGCGGTGTCATCTGCGAACAGGAACAACACGCAATCCTCTCCAAGAGGAGGGATATCGGAAGTGTACCTTGCGGAGCTCCTGCTGGGATTGAAAACGTATACCCTAAACGACCTTTGCTGAAGGTAGTTTCGGATGATTATAACCAGATGAAGAAGTTACAAAGCTTGTATACAAGCCCATCGTGCCAGACATTGTCAAACGCCTTTTCAACGTCTAACAACGCCATGGCAGTGGACTTGGATACAGCTTTGTTACTCCTTATGGTGTTGATCACCCGAACTAGCTGATGAGTAGTGGAATGCCAAACTGTTCCGATAGGAGGATGTTTTGCTCATCGACAAACTGCAGCTAACGATTGAGGATTAACTTCTCGAACAGTTTGCTCAGCGCTGAAAGAAGGCTTATTGGTCTGTAGCTTGAGGGAGATGTTGGATCCTTCCCGGGTTTGCGAATTGGTTTGACTTTGACTACTTTCCAGATGCTTGGAAAGTAGTGCAGTTCCAAGCATCTGTTGAAGATGTCGCTCAATGGTGTGTACACTTTTATGTTAAGTTTTTTTAGAAGTTGAAAATCCCGTCAAACCCGGGTGCGTCCTCGAGCCTAACAAATGCGATGTAGCAACGTGGTCACCGATCGTATTTGCTTTCTCGAGAAGGGTTATGAGAAGCGAATTGACAACCTTGAGATGCGGAACAGGTTTGGGATGCGTCTTCAGAACTTTGGCTACCTTCCAGAATGGTCTAGACCAGTCATCCAAGTTTTGGATGATCTTCTCGAAACTTTCGTTCCGAATTTTTACCATTCTGGAAACGATCTCCCTATTCAGATCGGCCATTTCACGGTTCCTATTCAAATCGCCTCCAACCACTAAGCGGGAACTTGACCGCGTGATGGTGTTCAAGTTCCCGCGGATCGTTGATAAATTTTGTTGCCATCCCGTTGCTGGCAGTACACTGCCTAAGACAGTAGACAGCGATGAGCCGCCGGATGCGTCCGGATGTCGATATCGATGGGCCTCGACGATGGAAGTGCGGATGTGGGGTAGAATGTTCTACTTTAATCCTTTCTTCACTATAATCGCTACCCCCCCCTTCGGAGTCGGTGCGATCAAGTCGGAAGATGTTGTGGTCAGGCAACCAGAAGCTGTCACCTGGCTTTGGATGGGTCTCGGATAGAAGACCCACGTCGATGTTGTGCTTGTAGACGAAATCAGCAAGCTCGAAGCTCGGATAGAGCAAGCGTTCCAGGCGACGATAGTTAGTGCTTTAGACGCCATACTGGATGATGAATGTACCGAGCACTTGAATCTGCTCGGGCTTGCTGCGGCACTGGCGAAGCACACCGGTCATATCGACGAAAATCGCCATCAGTTCGTCCGCAGAGAACAGTTCGTGATTGATGTTGGTTGCTGATTGACTCCAGAATCCCAAGAGGGGGTTGAGGGGTAGTATCTTGCCCCCACGGGTTTGGCTGACGACTACCATGAATTGGCGGAAAATCTCCCGCTGTGAAGGCCGGAGCCCTTTCCGTCTTCCGTCCCGGTTGGTTGGCGGTCGAGGCTTGCTTTTGGATGCGCTTAAAGGCTTCGCGTTTCGGGCATTGACGATCGGATACCTGGTCGGCACGGCTCCTTCGATGGTACAGTTGGTTGTGGTGTGATTTTGAGCGCAGTTGTTGCACCGGGCATTGACGTTGCAGTTCCGGGTACCGTGACCAAAGTTCAGGCACTGCTGGCACTGCGTCACATCACGGTGTCCACCACGCACAGTGGGGCAGCGAACCCAGTGGTGTGGCCAAAACCTCTAGCGCCCCGTGTATGCTTCTTACAGGTTTGCAGTCTTGGAGAAAGTTGTTGAGTTGTTAAAGCGCCATCTTTTGGCGGTTTTGGTGAGTACCTATTTCCCCCGCATAGGTCGCGCTCGCTTTTATATTATTTTATGGAGCAACTAGAAGGATGGTTTTTTCGACAAAGTTGTTGACTAGATCATGCTGAGAAATACATAATACAAAATGTTGGCCAACTTTTAAAAAGTACCGCAAAAAGTTGTTCTAACTATTTTTTTGCGAACAAAGATCTACAATATGAAATGTAAACGTTGCAATATTGTCAAAATGGATTTTGCGATATATCATACATGAAAACAAATATATTTACATTAATGTTGTAAAATGGAGGTGTTTTCAAATAACAATTACTCAACATATGTCAAAAAGTACACACTACCAAAATGTCATGTAAATTTCTGTCTCCTGAAACCGACACATGCAAGCGTCCTTTAGCACATAAGAATGAGTTGAAAGAGATGAGAAAATAAATTCAATCAAATACATCTTTCGTCGAATTGCATATGTGGCAGTTTCAGGAGACATAATTTTACACGAAATCTGTTTTTACGTTCCCCGACTATTTACAAACATGAATTACGTCTCGTGCAAAATTCATAATTTCTAAGTGTGCAGCAGCCAAATTTTTGGGAGAGCTCAGTGTAAACGTGGTTGGATATTTGAAAGCATGTAGTTTAACAGCGAATAGCTGGGCTTTTTGTAAAGTATCATTTTAGTATACTTAGGTTTATTTCTTTCAACTTGATTAGATTTTTTAAACCGTGTGATCAACAGAACCAGTAATCTTTGGAATTTGCTTGAATTTTTCTTATCTTACTAATGTATATGAATCACGAGCATATATTTCTTTATATAAGACAATATTGAATAGTGATTGACATTAACTTCGTGTAATCTCACATACCGATGAGTTGCCTATTTAAAGGGTTTTATTGTGGGATTTCATGCTATTACACAGTGCACACTGGTTCTGCTGTTCACACGGATTAAAAAATCTAATCAAGTTGAAAGAAATAAACATGCTTTCAAATATCCAATCACGTTTACACTAAGCTCTCCCAAAAATTTGGCTGCTACTTTTTGCTATATTTTGAGTAATTGTTATTTGACAACACCTCCATTTTACAACATTATTGTAAATATATTTGATTTCATGTATGATATATCACAAAATGTGTCTGGAATAAATAAATTGTATAATTTTAACTTGTAGATCTTTATTCACCAAAAAATAGTGAACCGAATATTTGCGGTATTTTAAAAGTTTTCCAACATTTTGTTTCCTGTGTAAGATTGGTCTTTGACGTCTTCAACAACATTTCTCAGTATGATCTAATAAACAACTTTGTCCAAAACCATCCTTCTAGGACGCTCCTTAAAAAATATAGAATCGAGCGCCACCTATGCGGAAGAAATAAGAACTAATCAAAACCACCAAAATGGCGCTTTTACAACTGAACAACTTTCTCCAAGACTACTAACCTGTAGGAAGCATACACGCGGCGCTAGAGGTTTCGGCCACACCACTGGGTTCGCTGCCCCACTGTGCCACGGTACGGCTTCCAGGTGACGATGATGGAACAGAGGGAGCGAATCGCTTTCAGCGCGTTGAGCGTCACCGTTCCCTTTTGGAAATGCACCAGGTACAGGCAATCCGGGCGATGCCTCACGTTTTCGTTCCGCCGATTCATCAGGAAGACGGCGATTGAGGCCAGTTTGTACCGGTCCTTGATTTCCGATGCGATTTGTACCGGATCGAGGTTTGGCAGACCTCTGATGACGCGGCCTTGAAAGGTTTCTCCACGGGGATGTCATGCGTGAAGAATTTCGAACTGGAATCCTTCAGATGCTTCACCACCTGGACTTAGTCCTTTTTTTGACAGGAGCATCACCTTCGTACCTATACCGTATCGGTACCGGTTTCAAGTAGCGAAAAAGGGTTGCTGCTGTCAGCCGTTTGCCGTCGGGTTTCGGTCCATCGCTTGGGCCAGGTTTGCCCATACCAACACGCGGAAACGCGAGAAATCGCGAAAGTATTAATGAAAAAACTGAAAAATTACCGAGAGCGAAAAAACACGTCCGAACTTGTTCAAAATCAACTGATGAATGATTTTCAGGACGTGAAGAACTGCTTGATAGTTATTCGATTGATTTGGCTTATTATCACTAGGAGATTATGCAACATTTTGAACTTCTTAGGGGTTTAACTTTGTAACATGAGCCGAGAGAAGAAGAAAAACCTTTGCCGCATAGTGAAAGTCAAAAAGTTTTTGAATTTTCGCAAAAAGCATAGTTGGTTGATTCGGTTATTCGACATTTTTAATGGTGGAATCTCGTTCCTAATGATTTATTCATTATGCTAGGAATCCTCGTCCTGAAAAGTAAACACCTAAATTTACCCTTTTAGAACAAATTCGAACAGAAGTCATTCTATGGAATGCAATTGGAGGTAACGTCTCAGAATTGTGTGTATCAAAGCTTTCAAAGTAAGATAAGTTTGTTCTACACAGAAAAAAATATATGAAAATTAATAATCACGTAATTTGAACCTTCATTGAAAATATGTCGACACAATTTATGGCTGACCGCATTTTTGAATCGGAATGAATTACCTGCACTGAAGTGTATAACATAGTTAAGATAGTATTCCAATTTTAATTCAGAATTGTAGTTGATAACATATAAATTCCGCCTAGAATGCTAGAAATTTACATGACCTCAACACAACTTAGCACCACCGCTTGTTATATAGAATTAAAACGATGATATACATTCATGTTTTTTATCCTTCTTCCTTCTCCCAACGTAACAGACATCCAAGAAAGTGTAGAAGTATCATCACTCTCAAAAAGGTCAATAAATAGGAAGCAATTGAAATCATTTACCAATTCTTATTATTTTGAAAAAAAAAAACCTAACCTACAAATATGAAAAAGGCAGATTAAAGCAGATTTAATGTTACAGGCCCTTAATATATAAGACATGTAAATTTACAGCATACTACAGTGATGTAAATTTAATTTGCTACAAACATTTCGATTAACTATGATAGAGGCCAATTTGTTACATTCAAGTCGCCATAATTTTACAAGTTTCATTTGAGCTGTGTATGTTGTCGCACGTTTAATAGAATGATTTGAGTCAACAGTCAAATTTTCTCACCAACCTAAATCTCGGATTTCAAAAAAGAACTGTTATCCAAAATATTTGCCAGATTGCATCTATTCTGTTGTATGTTACATAACTTTTAAGAAAGATAATCAGACCAATTCTTCAGGACAACATGCTGAGCCAAACCACCAGCACCTGTCCGCAAAGCCAATATCTTAAAATTAACATCGACATGGTTCGATTTGATACAACAGTTATGTCACTTGTTCAGTACAGTTGTTGTCTAACCATCATCCACAAACACATCCACTCTTGTGCTCCCCTTGTCAAAACATGACAGTGTCTACGAGGGCAGGTAATTATAACAATTAGAATTAATAATTAGCTCATACGATCGAAACCGGTATCTCGCAGTCCTCCCCTCATCAAACACCAGCTAGAGTAGCACAACAAAAGTATGAGCTAAATGAATTTGTCTGTTTATCAGAACGGTGCGATGTGGGAAACAGTTCAGCTGAAAATAGTATGCTCCACCACACCGCTCTTGTCGTGTTTGAAATTGTTTAATAGCAAAGTAAATAGAGGTCGGTCCACTTCTTCTACCGCCTATTCAAAGTGGGCCGTTTAGTGGAGAAAGTGAGCCACCATCCATCGGTGCTCACTTATTATCAACGCGAAAGATAATGGCAGCATGCAGATGAATGATGATTGCTCAGCCGGTTGCGCACGCCTCGTTTTGCAACTATTGCATTTGCATAATAGTAAACACGAAGCTGGCGTTTGTTTACTACGTTCAGTAGCGGTTCAGTGTGTGAAGCTGCGATTACTACAAAATAAAACACAATTTCGCATAGAAAGTGCCAGTTTATTCCATTTCCTGAAAATATACATCAACTTACTTAACTAGAAAGTTATACCTCGAAACAGAATCCGTAATGATCTGAACCTTAGGGTCATCGTAGTGTTCCATTATCGGGTCTAACGCAGCACCGCAATCTAAGGAAACCGTTGATTCTACGTCTTCGACATAAGTCAAGTAGACCCCCAAAGGAACCTTCCGAGAAAATACATTGGCAATCGCCTTTAACGAATCCGCCGAAATGGCATCCCCCGTCGAATTAACATGAATCATTGGGCACCGAGTGCCTTTAGCAGTCACCTTGAATCGACAGTTGCCAATCTTAAGCTCCTTCCAGCTTTGCACATCCATGTCGAAGTTCCCTTCCACAACCAAGCTGCCACGAAAATGCTCGATCAACCAAGTCATCGTCACTCCATCTTCAACACCATCGCCGAGTGATCTCAACGCATCCCAATTGATCATCAACAGCCTGGGTGCCGGTTTCCGTTCGTTCATCGAGGTTCGTAGAAGTCTAAGTCTCGGCATCCGTAGAGCTCGGCTAACCCACTCAGCTGCCTCCTCTCCACAATCACCCGATTGGAAATCTGTTCGGATTGGAATTTTGTTAACGTTCAAAACCAAATCGTTCATCGATGGATGCGTCAGGATGAGAAAGTCGTGACTTGGGTCAATTCTTGGCATGATTGCAGACATCTCTGCATGCTTCGTTCGCTGCATAGGGTTTCCATTGCTGTCTACGATCGTAAACTCGCGATCGTGTTTCAAGCCATGGCCGGTTAAAGGCCAACGGCTGTTTACCGGAAACGCTCCACACGACCGAATCGGATAAACATAGATCGCTTTCAGCGTTAGACCCTTCTTCTTGATCACTTTTCTCATGGGACTTACGACTGCCACCTTACTTATCGTCGTCTTTGAAACGAAGCAATTCCGTATCATATCCACCAATCGATCAACATCTTCCATTTTGTTCATGTATCCAAACGAAACTCGCACCGTTCCCGTGGGTTGACCCTCGATCATATCCGTATCGTCTCCGCAGACCTTGCCCATTTTGTAGAACATCAATATATCCTCGTCGGTAATGCCAAGATGCCTTTGGCAGCTTCCTGCGTTACAAAAACATCCTGTGCGGACGTAAATCGCATGTTGGCTAGCCACTTGAGCAAACTCCGAAAACCCCAAGTAGCTGCCATCGTCCTTGATCACATTGAACGTAACAATCCCCCCTTGACGATCACGTGTCTCGTACTGTGAATCTACATAGAAAAGAATCACCTTTCTACCACTGGCATGCTGTATAGCGTTCAGCTTCCGGTAGCAATACTTTGCCAGATTGAACACATGTTTCGATATCCGCTCCATCGATCGATATCCATTGGCCGCCGGAATCAACCGCTCAATCGTATTCGTACCCTCCAGAAGGGAAATAATCGATAGAAATGGTTGAGTTCCGTCTTCGAATCGCGCCACCAAGTCATCGTGCTTCAGATGTAGATTCTGCCCGCTAAGTAAGATCTTGATCGTTCCTCCTCCGTAGTACTTCTTATCCAAAACATGTTCCGACCCATTTCGAATCAACAGTGCTCCCAAACCCGTTGGATACCTATCGGAAAATTAAGATTATTATTCTAACTTTTTTCAAATACACCTACTCACCCAAAAATCTTGTAGAACGACATGCATACAAAATCCGGCTGGTAGCGGCTCAGATCCAAAAAGTTCGTCGATACGTAGCTAGCTGCATCCAAGCATACGAAAAACCGTTCCCCTTCATACCCAGACAAACCGTTGAGTTGAACCTCTTCGATCAACTCCAATGGGTACTTGGCAGCGTTGAAATTGTTCTGCGCCGGAAACACGAACAACGACGGCTTCCTCTGGTCAGTTTGCTGTGCCGACAACTTCAGATGCCGCAAGAAAACGTCCCGTTCGAGTACTTCGATCCGCTTGGTCCGCACGACGGCTCGCATTCCCAGCACTGATGTGTGATTGTCCCGCAGGTAGACAAACGCTCCCTCCTCCTGGGATTCGGAGCTGTTCTCCGGTTGGAAGTTGAAGCTCTCCGCAACTAGCTTGAGACTACCGGTCGCGCCGGACGTGAACACCAGACTGTACTCGGACGGGCTAGTGTTGAAGAACTTGAGCACCCGGTGGCGGACTTGCTCCATCAGTTTCCCCGTCAATGGGCTGCTGTGCGGATTGCAGAATAGGTTTCCGGCTAGTCGATCGTGGACGGCACGGATTTGCGACTCGGCGTAGAGAGTTGCTCCGGCGTGGTCCATATAGTGTTTGCCTGCAAGAGGGGTTTTGGGTGGTTAGTTGGTTTGACTTCTGAAGTGTTCGATAGAATTGGGTGCTTCTGAATTATTCAGGACCATTTGATTGGTCTTTCGAACAACCAGAGCGACTTAACAAACGTCGTTTTTTTAACGCAGAATTGTTTTGAAACGATGACAAGGTTGAAATGATGAGTCTAACCAAACCCTAAAAACTTCCTTCTATAAGTGCAACTATTGGAACACACAAAGTTCTTTTTGCAAAGGACTTCGGATATTACCCTACGTTACTTAAGAGCCGTTCTACCTGTTCTAAGTTTTTTGACGGGTGTTTTACAGCCTCATTTTAGTGTTCTTGATGCACTTTCACAGAAGTCGAGAAAAAGTTCAACTAGATATCGACCATCCTCGGAAGCCCGTATTCTTTTGCTCGGAAACCTTGAGCGACTAAAGTATCTAGGGCTTTGACTCTCAAAGGCCGTGCATGCGTGCATCACTGAGGATTCCGTAGTCTTGCGGTGTAACGCGCTATGTATCCTAACGTATGGTTGAGGTTACTACGGGCAATTTGTGTTGTTATATGTCATGACACGTGGTCAGTCTCAACTGAAGAACACTCAACAGACATTCGAGCAAGCAAAGCTCAGCCACATACTGAGAAAGGCCGGGAACGAAATTGGCAAGGATGTGCTGGATTTAAACCCGCCAGGACATCGAAGCATAGGCAGACCCAAGGGCCATAGACCAAGAGGTCAACTATTCACAAGGATCAACGGATCATTTTTTCCTATGGAGCAGTTCATGGCTGAATCAGACTTCTTCGTTTTATGAAATATGTTAACAATGGACAGGTTTAATAGCACTCCTTCACCTTAGAAGGTCACGTCCATCGTAGTGATAGACAGTTTCGACTTGAGGTGTTTTTTTTTGTTGATTATCGAGATTTTCAGCCTTGGGCTCGTTCATCTCCCATAGTAGTCACTCAAACACATCTTTGGGTACTTTCGTAACTTGTCCGGTGGTCAGATTTGAACTCGTGACTTTGGCGTGAGAGTTTAAAGGCTACACCGGGATAGCCCTACTTCGTCTCGAGATGGTAGAATGCAGCCAATCCTACTCCATGTCTGATTCGCTCTCAACCTGTATGAGAAGGTTGTGAATAACACTAAGGGAGTTATGTTGGTGCATCTCTTTGTCTACACTCCGAGGAGTTCTCGAATGACCAAGTACACTTAAAAATGGAAGTAGCCTACTCAGCATTTGTCCATAGCTCACAGTGATGCGCTTGGTGCTTTCGAAAAGCCATTTGTTATAGTAGTTGAGCTCATGGTCTATATGTCTACATTCTAAGGAGTTCGCCGGTACACTGCACGAGTTGAAAACATTTCAGAGTCTGACTTGAAGCTCAAAAGGTACCTTATGACTTCATATTAAGACTTCTAAACTTCCTTCCAAAAAAAATTTTTTTTTTATCTGATCAGCATTCTTCATAGGTGTCCTTGTACTTATTGCACAAGATATTCATAGGAGCTTTCTGGAGATTTGGCTGTGAACTTTATTCGTGTGTAGACACAAGTGGCACGATATTCAGGAAGTCTGTCCAACTTGTTTGCTTCGCCGACAATGTTGATATCGTAGCACGTAACTTTGAGACGTTGGTGGAAACGTACATTAGATTTACGGCTGAAGCAAGTGATGAAATCGAGGCGGTAGACGATCTCGTGGATCTCGGCGCATTGATGACCGCCGATAACGACACCAGCAGAGAAATACAACGGCGCCTTATGGCTGGTAAACGTGCCTACTTTGCACCCCGGAAGACGCTAAGATCGAACAAAGTTCGCCGAACTACAAAGTTGATCATCTATAAGACATTAATTTGACCGTTACAAACGTGGAGGCGATATACGTTAACTCGTCCATGTTACTCCACGTTCATTTTATTTTATTTACATGGCATAACGTCACAATACTATAGCATAGCCTGATACACAATATCTCTCCATAATGCCCGATTCGTGGCTGCTTCTCCCCAATCCCTTGGGCACCTTGTACCCCCTAGGTCTTGCTCCACCTGGTCTGACCATCTTGCTCGTGGCGCCCCACGTCGTCTTGTACCAACCGGATTCCCGTCGAACACCTTTTTTTGCAGGATAGTTGCCCGGCATTCTCGCAACATGTCCTGCCCAGCGTATCCTTCCAGCTTTTGCCACCTTATGAATACTGGGTTCGCCGGCGAGTTGCGCGAGCTCATAGTTCATCCTTCGCCTCCATAGTCCGTCCTCCTGTACTCCACCAAAGATGGTTCTTAACATCCGTCGCTCAAAAACTCCGAGTGCTCGCAGGTCCTCTTCAAGCATTGTCTACGTCTACGTCATGCCCGTAGAGAACAACCGGTCTTATTAGCGTTTTGTACAGGATGCACTTCGTACGGGAGCTAAGTCTGTTTGGCCTTAGTTGCTTGTGGAGCCCATAGTAGGCACGACTTCCACTGATAATCCGTCTCCGGATCTCACGGCTGTTATCGTTGTTCGCAGTAACCAGTGAGCCGAGATAGAGAAATTCATCGACTACCTCGAACTCATCGCCGTCGATCGTTACACTGCTGCCCAGTCGGGTCCTGTCGTACTCGGTTCCGCCTGCCAGCATGTACTTCGTTTTGGACGTATTTATCTTCAACCCAATATTCTCTGCTTCGCGCTTTAGTCTGGTGTACTGCTCTGCCACCGCCTCAAATGTTCTGCCGACAATATCCCCGTCATCGGCAAAGCAGATAAATTGACCGGATCTGTTGAAAATCGTGCCTCGCATGTTAAACGCCGCTCGTCGCATAACACCTTCAAGAGCAATGTTGAACAGGGGGCAAGAGAGACCATCACCTTGACGAAGCCCCCTGCGGGATTCGAATGAACCCGATAATCCACCCGATATCCTCACACAGCACTGGGTTCCATCCATCGTAGCCTTGATAAGTCGGGTCAGCTTCCCCGGACAGCTGTTCTCGTCCATGATCTTGTATAGCTCATATCGGTTAATTGTATCATATGCGGCTTTGAAGTCGATGAATAGATGATGCGTTGGGACTCTATATTCACGGCACTTTTGGAGGATCTGCCGCAAAGTGAAGATTTGGTCCGGTGTAGACCGTTCTTCGATGAAACCGGCCTGATAACTTCCCACAAATCTATTTGCTAGTGGCGACAGTCGCTGGAAGATGATTTGGGATAATACTTTATAGGCGGCATTAAGGACAGTGATCGCACGATAGTTTTCACAGTCCAGCTTGTCGCCTTTCTTATAGATTGGG
The DNA here is from genome assembly GCA_024533555.2 of Aedes koreicus. Taxonomy (NCBI): domain Eukaryota; kingdom Metazoa; phylum Arthropoda; class Insecta; order Diptera; family Culicidae; genus Aedes; species Aedes koreicus. Next base: position 659,693 of record JAHHFK020001273.1, on the reverse strand, counting down.
CAGATAACCCCGTCCTTCCACTCCTCCGGTAGCTGTTCGGTATCCCAAATGCTGACTATCAGTCGATACAGGCAATTTGCCAACTTGTCCGGGCCCATCTTGATAAGTTCTGCTCCGATTCCATCCCTTCCAACCGATTTGTTGTTCTTCAACTGCTTGATGCCATCCTTAACTTCACCTATCGTCGGGGGTGGCACATCTCCGTCACTTACTGCATCGACTACGTCTCTTCCATCGCTGTCTTGGTCCTCTTCCTGTACTCCATTCAGATGTTCATCGAAGTGCTGCTTCCACCTTTCGGTCACCTCACGATCGTCCGTCAGGATTCCCCCATCCTTATCTCGACACATTTCGGCTCGCGGCACGAAGCCTCTGCGGGATGTGTTGAGTTCCATGTTAACGGTACGCATATCACCTTTACTCTATACTGATATACGTTATTATATGCGATCTTGTGTTTACGTGCTCTTGGTGTCTCTGAACGGAAGGAACGATCTACGGTGGAGAACCTCCCATCGCATACACCGCTAAAATCGGTCGACAACGGTGGGCTGGGCATGTCGTAAGAATGTCGGAAGATGTCTAGTTAAAATGATTCTCGAAACCGATCCGATAGGCACAAGAAGAAGAGGCGTGCAACGAGCAAGGTGGATCGATCAAGTAGAAGGTGACCAGCGGACCCTTCGTAGACTGCGAGGCTGACGAAATGCAGCCATGGGCCGAATAGAATGGATACAACTTCTGGGCACATAAGAGGCCATCCCGGCCTTGATATGGTCTGAGCTCATTTTGAAATTTTGGTGAAGCTCCATCCATTCTTCTAGTAGTTCCTGTCGACAGTGGCAAACATTTGAAATATATATTCGTTCGCTTCTGGAAACCTGTAAATGCGTCTATCTTCGTAAATAAGCGTCTAATGTATACCAAAACCTCAGTTTTCCATCAGGTGGGCTCTGGAAACCTTTAAGTGCGTTTATCTTCGTAAATAAGCGTGTAATCGCTTAAATAGGGGGTTTAAACTAGTCGATTTTCGGTACAACATTAGCATTTGCTAAAATTTCCTTCTGAGATGACTGGAAAATCGTAGTATTTAATTTCCAATATGCAGTCGAAATCTTGAGAAAGAATTGCAGATTAGTGTGCAGTCAGTTTTGGAATCGACGAGACGTATCTGACCAACAATACTTGAAAATGAAGTTAGGCTATACAACGGGCGTTCATACACTGAAATAACGCTTTGTCGCTTTTAACCCTTAAATGCGCACGATACTAAAGGATTATCATAAAAAATAAATTTCTTTTTAAACACGTTCACTGCTGTTAAACTAACAAAATGCTTCGATACAGTGCTCCCGGTTCACACGACTGCTTCATCGAAGTCTATATAACAATTTCACTGGATTATTTCCCCAAAAGGAATAGCATTAACTTATTTTTAAGCGTTTTCGGGTATGTTGTTTTAAAGCAACATTGCGCATTTAAGGGTTAAATGCGTCCGAATAATTCCGAATTTTAACCTTCTCGGATGGCAAATTCCAAGGTGTTCTCGCATGGCCTAAAATACTAGAACATGAAGGTAGATTGGCCAACGTACACCCGTAGCCCAAAATGATGCATTGGCGCTTATGAATACGTCAAAAAAGCCTTTTGTTTCGGTGGCTGATCTCTAGGAATATAGACATATACTGAAAAGAGCCTTTGGATAACATAGAGTTCTTCAAAATTTAGATAGACTACTCAAAGTGTGCTCAAAAATCAAAATGTGCCCTACCCTTGTGATTATACATTAAATTTCTCGGATAACATATAGCATCTGAAAAACGATAAATTGAGTTAGGAGACCAAATTGATGCTATTTCGTTTGTTAAGGATAAGGATAGGATAAGGGAAGGCAGTATTCGAGTGTTTTTTTTGGTCAATTTAGTTCAAGGCTACCCAGGTAACCAATAAGCAGTTCCAAAGCTTATTTACGGCAGCCTATCAAGCAATTCAGTCACCTTTAATGCAACCCAAAGGCCGCTTTTGGCCCACTATACGACAGCTTTACTGCAATGCTATGATAATGCTTCATCAATGCTTCTTTGCATTCGAAATGCTTATTCCAGTCTACAAGTTTTTAAAAAGCATTTGAAATCCAACTTTACAACAGATAGCATTCAAAATTCTGATAGGATGCTAATATAATGCTTGTAGCACCTGAAATGCAGATTTAGGGTAGATTTACTGCATACGCTAATGCGTATTGGTTTCCTGGGTAACTAAGAGAAGAAAAAAAAAACAAATCCTTAAACTGGCCTAGAAGTACTTCTACATTTAAATGCGCTGGAACATATTTTTCATAATAGGAATGGTCTCACCAGGTTCCGATATTCGATGAAATTCTGCTTTAAGAAATATGTTCCTTCGCGGGATTTTTATCCGGATTCGGTGTTTTTTGAGGAATGTCGTCGGGCGAGGTACTTTTCCCGGGAGATACTTTCAGTATCTTTTTCGGCGGTGATGTCGTTGCGGTGCTCTTTCAGGTACTCTTTGAACAAATCCCCAATCAAATCGATGTTAACGTCCTCAGTAGGCAGCTGACTAACAAGTTCTAGAGAGCTCCATGGTACAATTCCACACTTCCTGAAACCTGACATCAGAATGCGACTTGTATTCGGGGCCATTGCTTTCACATGTTCGTTGATAGGGCTTCCGAGTCTGCTTTTAGGAATTGTTGCATTCTTAGAACCTTCAAGGGAGGCCCGCCAGCTTCCCAGCAATATTTCGCCACTCTCGCTTCATTGGTCTGAAGAACGCAACGTCTGAAACGGTTGTTTCAGATGGGTTGCGTTCGCTGGCTAGCAAATGATTCTTATGCCTTCTTGAAAGCAAATTTCGGACACAATCGGTCCTTTCAAATGCCTCGTTGCTGGCAGGAAAAGCATTATAAACCAATCTTCAAAAATCTCCCCGTTCTCTTCAATGCCAGAAGCAGTTCAGTTATAACGCGTTCCTCTAGGCCATTAAGCGTCCAACAGTCCCATAGATGCTCTGCCGTAAACATCAGGTAGGTTGACAACAGTTCTCCGTTCACACTGGCGCAAAACATCACGGATGTGACCGACTTACTGTAGTTCTTCGCGTTTTCAAAGTATTTCAAACCACGCTTACATATAGCAAGCTTCTTCCTTGGATCGTCCGACATATTCGTCTCATCGTACACACTACCAAAATGTCATGTAAATTTCTGTCTCCTGAGACCGACACATGCAAGCGTCCTTCAGCACATAAGAATGAGTTAAAAGAGATAACAAAATAAATTCAATCAAACACATCTCTCGCCGAATTGCGTATGTGTCATTTCCAGGAGACATAATTTTACACGAATTCCTTCTTTACGTTCCCCGACTTTTTACAAACATGAATTACGTCTCGTGTAAAATTAATAATTTCTAAGTGTGTAGTTAAATATGTTGGAAGCAGGAACTCGAGCGAAACCTTCAAATTGTCCATGTATTCCCTGATTGTTTCGCATGTTACTTCTGCTCGACTCACTCTACCCTCTGCCCACTTTTCATTCTGCCCTTTTCGATCTCCACTAGAATTGGAAATCAATGGAGAGATTTCTTGCAAACTCCTCCAAGAGTTGGCATCACCCTACCAGAATCGAATGAAACATTGTATGTTATGATTTCTTTATTCTAAGAAACTGTGCATAGTTTGTTTTAGAAAAAATATCTAGACTAACAATTGCAAAGGGCTACAGTTTTTCATCGTTTATTTTTAATCGATGTAAAGCTCGATTCAAAGTAAATCTGGACGCACGGTTTAATACACCACCGCGTCCCTGGTGGTTGGAACAAAAAACGTTTGAGAGGCATTTGTTGATGTTTCATGGACGAAGAAATTGGTGAAAAGTTTTCCTCGATTGATCGACGTATCTGGAAATTACGGATCATGGAACTTGAGAAAAGAAAATTAATTGTGCACAAACATCTAGAGAATCCTTCGTGGTCTGCCTTAAAAAATAGCAAAAGTCTTAAAATTCCCAAAGTCAACGATGTGTCTTGTAATCAAACGTTACAAGGATACTCTGAGTGTGGATAGAGCACAGCGCATCTATCATAAAAGTGGCACTAGGGACAAAGAGCTGAGAAGAAAGGTGTTGTGGTTAGTGAAAGGCAACCAAGGTGTCTCCATACGTGATTTGGCAAAAAAATACGATTCCTACTCTTCCACCGTGCGTAACATCCTTTCAAGAAAAGGATATAAGTCTTTTTATGCCAGTAAACACCGAATCGCTCCCTGAAACAAAATTTAGTGGCCAAAATGCGAACACGACTACTATACGAACGAGTTTTGGCGAAATTTGATGGCTGTATTTTAATGGATGACGAAACATATGTCAAAATAGATTATAAACAAATCCCCGGACGAAAATTTTACTTGGCAACTGGTCGTGGGGATGTCCCTTCCAGGTATAAATTTGTTTTCGCTGATAAGTTTGCTCGGAAACTAATGATTTGGCAAGGAATCTGCAGTTGTGGCCTTAAAACCAAGGCTTTCATCACATCCCACACAATGACGTCGAAGGTTTACATTAAAGAGTGCCTGAAAAAGCGAATTTTACCCTTCATTCGGCAACACAAGACCAACGTTATGTTTTGGCCGGATCTAGCCAGCTGCCACTACTCTAAGGAGGTACTAGGATTGTATGCTGCAAACAATGTTAATTTCGTCGCCAAAGCGATTAATCCTCCGAATTGCCCTGAGTTCAGGCCGATCGAAAAATATTGGGCAATTGTCAAGCGAAAACTTCGAGGAGGTTGTAAAAAAGTGACAAATGCACAACAAATGCGTTTAAAGTGGAATAAGTACGCCGGTACAGTGTCACCAGCGACTGTGCAGATCATGATGCCATCGATCACAAGTAAAGTGCGACAGTTCGTTCGAAACGGTGAAATGCAATAACTTGTTATTAATCGTTTGAAAGCTGAATAAAAACCCTTTTGTTTGATATTTTGATCAACCGTGTATGTTGTTTAATTCTTGGGTTATGATCACTTGAATGCGTCCAAATTTACTTTGAATTGGGCTTTAATTTAAAAAAGTATATAGGCGTAGAACAACGAATATTCAAAACCTTACTTTTTCTTTATGATCCTCCCGTAACACTCAAATTGATACACGATTTTCTCTTGAATAAATTTCGCGACCGAAAGGTATTACTCCATTTTCGTGATCAAAAGTTCAACCAGTTTAACGAATTAAATCATTAAAAGGACTGCGCTTTTTTGAGCTTGAGGAAATACATTTTTAAATTGTACGCAAATGCCAGTAATGTTCCACAAAGTCGTCGAGAACTCATTAAATTGTTCTAATGCAGAAAATAGCAGAAGATATTATTTTACAACAACCTGTAACTAACGCGTCCTCAACCACATATCAGCCACAAATTTAAAACTCAAGTTGCTTAAAGTGAAAGAACAGAATCGGAATTTCATCGAATAGCAAAACTTGGTGAGTTCATTCCAATTAAAATGAATAAGTTCAAATTCATTTCAATCCCCATCTACTTTGTTTTCGTTGAATAATTTTGGATCTTTTTCTCTCTGCGACTATAATTGAATCACAAATTTGTGATATGTTTAAGATTTTTTACTATGTTTATTTTGGAAATGTTTTGTGAAACCACTGAAACCACTGTTCAATGAACAGGTTGCACATACGGACGAGATGCCACTGCATTTCCATTAAACTCTAGAACTAGAAACTACAAAATATCCCTTGATCGACGTAAGATTCACAAACCTGCCACCTACCTCTCAATCGTGTAAACTCGTTCTCTATATTGGCCGCCTCCTCGGCCGTATACTCCTGTGCAAATTCCATTCTTGCCGTTCGTCAACTTTCACCATGCACTTCCGTCGTTCAAAACCAATTATATGCCTCTTCTGGAGGTCCTTCCTCAAGCGACTCTCACTGACTTAATAACTTATTCTGAACCGAAACACTTATCAACTGTACGATCCAAACCGAAATGATAGTTCCCATTCGCGGACGACCGATTCCATTTAAAACCCCCTTTTATTTCAGGACAACTCCCTATAAAGCCGAACATACCACAAGTTCGATATGATAAAGCAATTAGTAATTCATCAATCATTTTTTCTTGAAGTCTGTGAGAATCGGGGAACGTGCTGTTACCATGTTTCATGTAGCAGTGATATCTTCATGTTGCTTGAACATCACTTTTATGAGCGGAATCAGATCTGGGTTTTACGATCGATGCAATTACAGATTTGCATACAATTCGATCACTGCGATTAAGCGATTAGGAATCTCCGAATATCAACATGAGGTGGTCATTAATTGACGCAGAAAGTCCAATGTATATTTGCCGCGAAAACAAACCTGGTACTCAGCTGCTATGATGACACTATTAAAGCTTCTACAGGAAATCGCTTGATTCCTTGTTCTATCTGATCTAATCAGATCTAAAATTTAGCTGAAATGCACATAATCTCGTTGATTGTTAATAGGTTAACGAACTGCGAAGTTAATCGGGTATCGATAATATATAATCTGATCTATCGTATCAGATCCGGACCGCCTGGAGTCAGTGACATCATTTGTTTATTACGCTAAAGATCATCAATTCCTTTGTTAGTTGTAAAAAACAAACAACCAAATCGATCATATCTGTTCGTAAGGGCTGGAAAGATGCAACAAAGCTGTTACGTTATTCCCCACGTAGCGAGCTTTGTTCTGAAACCTGGCTGGTGAATATAAATAGCCGAGATTTCATCGAATTTGGATCAGTAAGCTGGACGTAAAGATGAAAACGGTCCAAGTCCTCGGCCTTTCGGTGGCATTGTTCCTAGTCGCCCCCGCTGTAAGTATCCCTCAAAAGCCAATTCCCACGATATAAGATTCACTATCTGTGATTTTCGTTAAAATCTAGAACGCCGGTGAACTCTTGAACCGATTAATCTCGGTCTGCACCCACAATCAGAAGCCCTCGGCGGAACTGGTGGAACGTTACAGGACAGGAGACTTCCCGGACGATGGCGATACCAAGTGTGTGATGCGGTGCATCGCCCTCAACCTTGGCGTTTACGATGACCTCAATGGGATCCACATGCACGATACGTGGCAAATGTTCCGCGGGGGTCGAGCTGCATCCGAGGAGAAGGCCTTCGCCGATCAGCACAAAAAGTGCATCAACCAACAGACGAAGAACGTCCCGGCGGATGACTACTGTGGACGGGTCTACGCCGTGTACCAGTGCTACAAGGACGAGTACCATGCTTTGCTGAAAAACATCCGGCAGGGCGCTGCCAAGGTTCAAGGATAGGATTAAAAACACAATGGCTTGCTTGAAATAAACAACTCATAGTTAGCGCTTTCTGATTCCCGCTGGAAAGTAAATGGACTGGAAACTCCATTGGACACGGATTGGTTATCATTGTTTCGCCCGATTAGCATACAAGCGCCGTTAGTTTTCCCGCGTCGGCTTTAGCTACGTTGTTTTCGCCTCTTGTGATAGCTCTAAACCGAAGAAAATCTGAGTCTCAATTGTGATGTTTCATTTTATGGCAAGAAAGCTCGTTCGATATGTGGCATCGATTGTAATGCAATGAGCCATAATTAATCATTTTCCTCCAGTCGCGTTGTTGGCACGTGGATTCACATTTTTGCATGTCTTTGTCTAGTAAGTGATCTGAAACGATTCACTTTACACCACTTCTCTGGAAGTTAAACGCCTACTCAGAAAAAAAAACCCTGAATTTATCCAACTATGGTGAGATCTGATCCTGCTTACGAATTTCATTGATGATATGTTTCACGGTCGCTGGCCACATCTTGGAGGGCTCCAATAAGTTGTCCATATGTGAGAAATGTGGTCCTAGATTTTTTTGTTTTGTTTCTTGATTATCGAGGTTTTCAGCCTCGGGCTGGTTCATCTCCCGTCGTTGTCACTCAAACATCGCTTTTGGGCGTTTTCGTAACTTTCCCGGGGGTGAGATTCAAACTCGTGACTTTGGCGTGAGAGGTATGGATGTTAATCACTGCGCCGGGGTTGCCCCCATCCTAGATATTTGATTTGACCACAAATGAAGTCTTTTTTTAATTCTAATGTGATTTAAGGTGTCGATTAATAGGTTTTGGTCCAAGTTCGAAACTGGCCGCTTCCGCTGAGCTACCCGGAACATGCCTGGATGTAGCCAATGTGTTCTTGGGCACTTCATATAACCACCACTGCAATTCTTTTAAAGTTCTTAAGTGATTTGAGGTATCGCATGCTGGGTAACCGGACCTTGGATTTCAAAATGGTGTCAAACATCAATTTTCAGTTTCTACGCTTTGTCCCTGTGCTGAAAATAGCCGAATCGTGCAATAGATGACCTACTTTTTAGAAAAAATGGTCCAAAAAGTAGTCAATTATATTCAGGAGAACAAATCAGGCTCTACTCCTCATTCAAGACAACATATCAGCGCCAAAAAATATAGCACTGGTGTCGGGATGATCCAGCGGATTAAGGATAGAAATGTTTCGAAGACATAGGCGAAGCAGAACGTACCAAAGCAATCTCCGGAGCAGATGCGTCGTGCCAAAATGAGGGCCCAAAAGCTCTACAACCGTGTTTTGGACAATCCCTCCTAGTGATGGACGAGGAACATCATCTGGACCTCAATTCTACACCAAATCAATTGGGGAGAGTATCCCAATTGCAGGTACGACTCTTGCGACGGAAAAATACGGCGAGAAGGTGCTCGTTTGGCAGGCAACTTGCACATGTTGCTTGCGATCTTCCAATAGCTACACAAAAGTAACAATAAATGCAGAAATTTATCAAAATCAGTGCTTGCAGAAGAGGTTGCTTCCAGTATATCGGAAGCATGAGATACCTCCTCTCTGCTGGTCGGATCTGGCCTCTGCCCATTATGCCGGATCAACTCTACAGTGATTTTACGATAACAACGTTGATTTCGTTAAAAAAGATGTCAAACCCATCAAACTGTCCCCAACTGCGCCGATCGAAGGCTACTGGGCTATCGTCAAGCGGAACCTCAAAAAGGCAGGTGCAGTGGCCCACAACATGTCAGACTTCGAGAAAAACTGGTCATCAGCGTCCAGGAAGTGCACAAAAACCACTGATGAACAGTACGATGTTAGCGAAATCGGTACTCTGATTAATTTGTTAGTTTGTTTGATATTTTAACATGTTAAGCTGCAATAACTAACATTGCTTTGAGAATTGCTTTTGAATGTTTATAACTACTTTTCGATACACTTCTTATCAATCATTTAAAAACCAGCCTATGGTATTATCGTGCGATATCTTTTTCTTAACATATGCTTTTTTGATTGAACATGTGTAATAACATGTGTTATTGTAAACGTTAATTTGGCATCTGTACATTTGAGCTGTCCGAATCGCCCCGATAATTTTTTTTTAATTTAAAATAATTTGAAAACATGCCATGCGATATAAGGGTAAATCATACACCACACGAATATGGATCTCCGGAAAAACCTGACGCGGTTGGTCAAAGCAACGATGGATCGAGTGATGTGTGTCGTCCGAGTATCAGGGACACTCTTGAGTCCCGTCCAATCTTGGAGAGGGTTACAGCAAGGTGATGGATTGTCGTGTTTGTTGTTTAACATTGCATTGGAGGGTGTGATTCGAAGAGCTGGGATAGACACGAGTGGCACGATCTTCAGGAAGTGTGTCCAACTATTTGACTTCACCGACGACGTTGATATCGTAGCACGCAACTTTGAGACGATGGCGGAAACGTACATCAGACTTAAGGCTGAAGCTGGTAGGCTTGTGATTAATGCGTTAAAAATAAAATACATGAAGGGAAGAGGTTCACGAGAAAACAATGTTAGCCTCCTACCACGAGTTCAAATCGACGGTGATGAAATAGAGGTAGTAGACGAATTCGTTTATCTGGGCTCGTTGGTGACCGCCGATAACGACACCAGCAGAGAAATACGAGAGGCGCATTATGGCTGACAATCGTGCCTACTTTGGACTCCGAAGGACGCTAAGATCGAACAAAGTTCGCCGAACTACAAAGTTGACCATCTACAAGACATTAATTAGACCGGTAGTTCTCTACGGCCACGAAACAGGGACATTGCTAGTGGAGGACCAACGCGCCCTTGATGTCTTTGAACGGAAGGTGCTGGGTACGATCTACGGTGGAGTGCAGATGGAAGACGGAACGTGGAGGAGGCGAATGAACCACGAATTGCATCAGTTGCTAGGAGAACCTCCCATCGTACACATCGCAAAAATCGGTCGACTACGATGGGCTGGGCATGTCGTAAGAATGTCGGACGACAGCCCTGTTAAAATGGTTCTCGAAAACGAATCCACGGGTACAACATGAAAAGGCGCGCAACGAACAAGGTGGATCGATCAAGTAGAAGGCGAACAGCGGACTCTCCGCAGACAGCGAGGCTGGCGAGGTACAGCCGTGGGCCGAATAGAATGGAGACAACTTCTGTGTACAGCAGAGGCCACACCGGCCTTGGTCTGATTGGTAAGGTAAGGTATACACCACAAAAAAAACGTAAGACCTATACAAGGATAGGTAAAAAAAAGACACGTTGTATGAGTATTCATTTCAACCGGGAAAGGGAAAAGAAGCTAAATATCACAATCAAATTACACTCAATTACAGAGGAATTATTCGTCCACTTCTTTGTCCAGTTTACTGGCGATGTGCTAGCGTTAGTCTGGTGCATTTTACTTGGTTTTGAACTACACAAAAAGGAGTATCACTACAGATTTCTCATCATTTGTTCCAACACTCTCTCGAGGGAATTCTAGCGACTCGCGGTATCAGTTCTCTTTCATTCTCAAACAGAGAGAGCGAATGCGTACAGATAAACAGAACTAGAGAGAGCGCGATGTGGCTCATGCACAACATTGCCATTTTTTTTTTGGCACCGCACCGCTACGAATCTCTCTCTCTCTCTCTCTCTCTCTCTCTCTCTCTCTCTCTCTTTTTTTATAGTCCCATTGACAATTGCAGCTGATTTTAGTTCCAGTATCGACAGTTTTATTTTAATGTCTGTAAGTAGAACTTTTTCGTGCCTTTCAGGGTTGGTTTGAACAGTGTGTTCTACTTTGTTCGTTTACCTCATTACAATTCTCTTGTATGTTGTCCCTACTGGACACCCAAACCAAGAAGTACTCCCGATTTGTTCTAACAATCTATTGTGATTTATTTCAACCATACTGAGCGAAACAGCGAACAATCTAAAACTGTTTCATAGATAAAACAAAGGGAACATTTTTTTTTTTATTTGGGGGGGGTCCCCCCCTTAAGTTTTGATTTTATTTTTAGAATTTTATTATTTTTGTTTCAGTTTTTTATTATTTATTTTTTATCCCTAGCAGGTTGCAAGGTAACTTGTTGCAATACAGTTGATGTTACTCCAATGCTACTCAATTAAGTAACAATCAAGTCACTGTAACCAAATATGACGGTTTTGTGTTGCTTGGGATGTTTGTCAGATTGCTCCTTTGCCTAAATGAAAAAGCCAAATTACGCGAAGTTGCTTCGATTTTGTAACAAGTTGTAGCAAAAAAGCGTAAAAAGTGGACATCCATGAGATTTTTTTTTGAAATAGTAACGACTAACAATTTTATTACAATCTTTTCCCTTTAACCAAGAACCTAACCTATCTAGCCTAAAGTATGTAAAAAACCCAAGCAGCACACAACCGTCAAAAATGGTTTCAGCAGCTCGATTGTGACTTAATTGAGTCACAGAGCAGTCACCTTTACTGGGTTGAAACAAGTGTGTTACTAGGGAAATATCTCTTAACCTGTAATGTTAGCTATTAGATAAGCATTGATTGCTTTTTCCCCCGCTAGTTTGAAAGTTGAAGAAGCTATGCTCAATTAAATTATCAGTTCTTGGTTAATCAAAAAACTGAATATTCAAACCAATGCTATAGCTTTCAGAACCCAAATAATACTAGATTAAGAAGCAAAGTTGATAGTTAGAAAGAGTATCAACGAAAATATTTATTTGAACTATTCATGATATGAGCCAAACCGATCAATGTTACCCCGCTGATCAATGTTACCCCGTTTCACGGTGCTGTAGTTTAGTATTATTGAGAATATATGTTGATCATATCTTATTCAGCGTGTGAGAAAGCAAGACAGCAAGCTAGTCAGAGCGAGAAGTTGCAGTTGTCTTATCCTATTCAAAGAATTTAGCCGTTTTTATGAGCATCAGCAGGATAATGAGCATGATTGACCGCCCGAGGTTGTTACTCCGTTACTGCCAGATCAGCTGTTATTACACAGAGGATCAACAGATAATGCATACATGCCCAATGTGTAAAACTGGTGATCCCAAACTAAGGCAATACCAGCACTGGCCTCGCCCGAATGCAGGTCAAATAAAGAAAGGGTAGGAATGTGTTGACGTTTATTTGGACGTTTTACTGGAAGCCGAGACCACCGCCGCACTTCCACGAGAAATCACTAGGAAGTTGGATAACAAAATTGGGTGGCAACAGGGTTCGTTTTGCTAATCGATAAGCTGAATTCACGCTTCGTTTAGTAAAATATTGAAATATTAGTACCGATTTCTGATTTGAATCGATTTATACCAACAGTAAGGATGCTATTGGGGCCACACACAAAGTGTAATGGTGGTTTTTCATTGGAAAAACAAGGTGATTTTTTTATAATGCTGGAAATCCGATTTGAACCGAGTTAAACCAATAATAAGGATGCTATTGGAGTCACTCATAAAGTGTTAATTTTGTTATCGCTTGAGAGACGGTTTGTTGTTTTCTTACTGTGCTCACTGGATCACTCGTATCACCGAATTATAGATAACCGAAACAATACGAAACGCGCCATGCCCGATAGGAAAACAGTGCGTAATAAAGCATCGTCACAACCTTTCACAGCCGATGCTCGAACCAAACTCTTTTTTCGTAACTTTCAATATTTACTACTGTATCCTACAATCTATTGCACTACTGTAACTAATATCTGTATCATTCGAATTGAAGGTTCTAAAGAACAATCTATGCTAATCCATTGAAAATTGCAATTGAGGGATTTCGTAAAAATAAGAGTTCGTAGGTGCATTTCTTGCCTTCTGGCAACTTTATGTTTCTATTGAAGTCCATGTTCATCGGTTTAATACCAACCGGGAGAGACTTGGTCTTATACAAAATGATTTCATTATCTCCAATCCGCTCAACCAATCGCAATGTTTTGTGATATATTGAAGTGATTATTATAATTTGAGATAACTCAATGCAGACGTCTTCCAAATTTGGCAGATCGACATGCAACCGGTGGAGAGCTTAGAGGAAGACCGGAAGAATAAGTGATGGTTCTGCGCGTGTTTATAAACAGAAGAACTTTCTTAACAAAACGGATACAGACATAAGCACTCGGTTACTGTTTTGCATGACAATGGCATAAAACAAGAATAATTGAATAGGTTCATTGGCAGGAAATTCCTCAATCAAATACATGTCACTACAAGTCGAGAACGCTCGTATGAACTAAGAAGAAAGCTACTATCAAGGTCGATGCTCATTACTTCTCATTCCTAACTAATTTGATTAAACGATCCATATTCACGGAACATGCTCCTGATATATTTCCGGAATCGATGGAATTATTTTAAAACAATTCAATAGTGTCCAACAAACCTTTCATTTGGCGTTTGTTTCATGTGAATCCGCTCTAGTGGTCGCTGGGAAACATGCCTTACTTCACAAACATAACCACACATACATTTTGCCTACTTATCGAGCTGATTCGAATGGTACATGATACATGGCCCTGCGGGCCTCGGAAAGATCTCTTTTATTTTCAAGCGATCGCAATACCCTTCTTCATTTCAGAAGGGTAAAAAGGCGTAGGTCGTGAAGAAAGCTCACGCTATTATTCGCGGAAGTCAAGGTTAGGAAAAGTGGATACAATGAATGCATGAATAAGTGGGCTAGTAAATGCGCCTATGCAGCAGCACGTGGGCAATGCGGGTCTATGGACAGGAACGGTTGCATTTCGTTAACTTTCACCCACGTTGGTGATGCACCGAGGGAAGCAGTGAGCTTCGTGTTGTGAATCGTAATGGGGTTTTCAGCTATTCAACTTGCTCGGTTTTTAGTTCAATTGTCTGAAGATACAGGTCTATTGGTAGACCTGATAACAGTTGCACTCAGCATAAATAGATTTGATGATATTAATCTTTAACTAGTAATTGTATAGTAAACAGTTGCAAATATATGTGCAAATTTAATGAAAATGCCATGATTTATAGATAGTTCGATGGACCTTGTGGGTAGACGTATCGAATAGTTAACCCCTCAGGTCCAAATTTATATTTCTAATAGTCATTTTCAAAGGAATACTGACTTCAATTTAGAGCAAAGCAAAAGCTTTCTATGAGCATGAACATACCGCCCAAGGTTGCTACTCCGTTACTGCCAGATCAGCTGTAATTACATAGAGAACCAACTTGGGACTATCATACCCCCTCAATGTGTAAAAACTGGTGATTCAAAATTACGGCAACACCGACGCCGACCTCGCCCGAATGTAAGTCGAAAAAGGATAGGGTGGGTGTTGACGTGATACTCACTTTGTTAGAAGCCGAGGAATCCTCTTCCAAGAGAATCTTCTTCCGTACTTCCACGAGAAATCACTGGGATGTTGGATAAAAGGGTTGGATTAGCAGCATGATTCGTTTTGATAAACGATACGCTGAATTCTTGATTGTCTTTGTTTTCAGATTATTCACCATTTAAGGAGATTTTAAGGAGATCTATAAATAGATTTATTTAAATATTAGTACCGATTTTAACCAACGATACGGATGTCATTGGGATCACTCACACAGTGTGATAGTTTTAATAACGCTTACTAGCCGATTTATACCAACAGTGAGCTGTTTTTAGAAGCTGCGTAGCTCAATAGTTACTCATTTTGCTTACTTAGCTTAGCTTGACTGACTGCACGTATCAATGGTTGCTACTTCGTGATTGATCAGGATCAGTGAAATTGCAGAACTAATCAACTGAATGGGGCTGGGAGTAACCGACCATTCTCACTGTACACGTTTCGGTGATTCCATTTCTTTAATAATCAATAACGGCGCCGGCCACGTCCTTGCAATCAGGTGAGAATATGGAAGGAATGTTAGTGTGACCTTTGCTGTTTAGGGACCGTGTTTAACTCTGCATCTACACAAAGGTCACAGGAACGTTTTTTTTAATTAAATTTACGTTAGTTGGGTAGGGCTCAATGGATCAGGATTCATAATCATTACTACACTCGCGCCGTTGAACAATAGATAACAGAAACAATACGAAACGCGCCATGTCCGACAGCCAAATAGTGCGCAATAAAGCACAACCGATGCGGATGTTCACATCCGATGCTCGAAGCAAACTTGGTCCTATACCCAATGATTAAATTATCTCCAATCCGCTGAACCGATCGCAATGTTTTGTGATATAGTAGGCGAAATATTATAATTTGAGATAATTAAATGCATTAAATGCAGGCAATCGGTGGAGATCCACCTGGTACCTCATAGCAAGATGCTTAGAGGTAGATCGGAAGATTTAGTTAATCATTTGGCTTACTGAGAAGAAAGTCCAGAGTTTCAGCCAAGGCTGTCTTCTGCTTAAGGAATTCATCACAACTTCAAAGAATATTTTCAAGACTCTACTGAGCAAGTGGATCTAAGAAATTTTACCATCTGAATATCTGGTTAAGTAACCAGATTTGAGATTTTCAAAAATGAGTCTACGTGGTTTATGAACAGGCCCTAAGGAAGGTTTGATGAAACACAATCTAAAATCTGGAGGAAGTTTCATAGTAAGAATTATAAAAAATAGAGCTATATTTGAAATAGTCTTTATGAACATCTAAAACGTTAATTATCCTGACGATCTGAGTGAAATCTGCTCCATCGGTAGTATTGCAGGATATGAAGAAAGTTCGCATAATAGCCTGGAGGAGGTGCATTGAATAGTTCAAAGGAATTCCAACTTGTGTCAGCTCCTGGCTATTGAGCCCAAAAAGCACGTGGAAGAAGTTTACAAATTGGTTTTGGTTTTGTGAAAGTTGTATGCGTTCGGTGTACTTTGGTTGGTAACCGATAGATTCTGATTAATGCGATGTGAAGGATGGACCCCCAATTTTGCTAAAATAAAAATCACCATAATTGTCGCCGGGTGGTGATGCCACGCAATTTGGCACCCCAGTGGTGCTGATTTCAGCCTTGGTCTCAACCGTTGTTACGGCGCATTGGGGGGTCCCTCGTGGTGGTTTCAGCCTTGGGCAACCTTAATACGTCAATAAGAAGAAGAAGAAAATTACCACGTATATCAGTATCGTGTTTTCATCGTAACAATTAAGCTCTGTCCCCCCCCCTTACTTTTATAATACATAGAAAACTAAAAAAAAGTGAGCAACTATACAACCAAAACTCATACTTTCAAATATATTGTTGCACAATCTGGTCAGTTGAGATTATCGCTAAAGAGAATCTAAAAAATCTTGACCCAGCTGGGTAGCTCAGTGGTTACCCGTTCTGTCTGCTGAGCTGAAGATCGGAAGTTCAATCCCAGGTCCGGCCCCTCCTTGCCATTTGTCACTTGCCCTCTTTCTATCTCCACTATGAACAACAAGCAGTCTATTGCCCTTTCATTGATCGCATAACTTAGCGCAGTGAATCTCGGATCTATAAAGAACTCTACCTCACCAACAAATTAGCCTTTCCATGGTAATGTGAAGATGTAGAGGATTCCTCGGTCTCTAGTAACAACAACTGTCGAACTAACCAGACTTCGTCTGACGAAAATTGTTTTTTTTTAATGTTATTTACGACACTTTACATCTCCCAGGCATTCGTATCAGTCAAGTTTTGCTCCACTAATTCTTAATTTCTAAATATTTCTCATTTTCTTCATTTGCTTTATCTTGTCTTTTTCAACTTCTCTTTTCTTCCACCTTTCCTTGTCTTTTTCAACTTCTTTTTTCTTCCACCTCACTGTTTCATTTTCTCTTTTTCAACTACTCTTTTTCACCTTTTCTTCTTTAGCATCTCTTTGGGAGCATTTATGCTTCCGCTATTCTTGTTCGCTCGTCTTCTTCCTCTTGTCCTCTTCTACTTCTCTTCTTATGCTTTTCTGCTTCCTTTTATCTTCTTTCTTCTTTTCTCTTCTGTTTTCTTCCTTCGCTTTTCTTCTTCCGTTTTTTTTCTTCCGCTTCTATTCTTCAACTTTTCTTCTTTCGCTTCTTCTCCGTTTCTCTCCTCCGCTTCTTTTCTTCCGTTTCTCGTTGCCTGCTTCTCTTTTTCCGGTTCTTCTTATTCGTTTCTCTTCCGCTTCATTACTTCCGTGTCTCGTCTTCCGCTTTTCTTCTTCCGCTATCTTTCTTCCGCTTTCTAAATTCTTTTTTTTTTTTTTCTTTTTTTTTCTTCTCCCGATTCTCTTCTTTCACTTCTTTTCTTCTGATTCGCTTCTTCGGTTTCTATTATTCTTCTTAACCATTCATTCATTTTCACTGTATTTTCATGTTCTTTCTAACTTTCCAATTTTTTATTTTACTTCTTCGTCATCTTGCTCCACTTCTGTTTCCGCTTAACATTCTTCAGTCCTAGTCCCATTCACTTTTTCACATTTATACAGTTTTCTGTGATTTTTTTCCCTTCGCTTTTACTGGACCTCTGAATTATCTTCTCCTTTTTCACTTCATTGTTTGTTTCATCAGCTTCCGTTTCTTGATCCTCTTCATATCTTACTTTCCGCTTTCCTTCATTTGCATCCTCTTAATAATCATCTCGCTTTCACTGTATCTTCTTTCATTCGTTTCTTCTTTCTTTTTCGCCCGTATTTCCGCTTTCGCTGCTTCGACGTTCTCAATTCTATTGCATCTCCTTCATTCACTTTTTTCTCCAATGTCTTCTTTCTTCCCACTTTTTTTTGGCAAATTTCAGAATTCACTGCTTTCATCATCAGCTTTCGTTTATTTATTCCCTTAAACGATTTCGTAGTCTTCGCTTTCATATCTTCGACTTCATTTGATTTTCCTACGTTCTTCGCCTTTTCTACTGCATCTGGATTAACGTCTGTTTCGCTTTCGACATTTTCTGTTACGTCTTCTTCTCCTCACAGGCTTCGATACACATTGGTTTCATGCAGTAACTTTAGCAATCGCTTTTCGTTGTCATCTTCGTTTCATAACTCCGCATGCAGGGTAGACGGGTCGATTTCGTATTCGGTTCTAGCTGCTTCGAAATGTCTGCAGCTGCGAGATTATTTTTTTTTTAACAAGTATATTTATTTATTCAAGTTCAATCGAATTAACTTTACAGAGCCAAGTTTTCGTTTTATATTTACATTAAATAAAGAAAAAAAAAGGTAACTTAAAACTAAGTTAAAGAGATAAAACCGATTACTCGCGGTTATCTCGAGGTTATTTGGATTTACAATTTTATGGATGGGAAAAAAGTGAAGAGGGGTTCAGACAAAGTTAACAAAATGATAGTTTTCTGATACATAGAACTTCAAATTACAATACAAGCTAGGGAATTGAACGTTCTCAAATAAAAGAAAGAAAAAAAACGCACACACACAAACGCACACACGTTCATACACTCGCACGTAGTCCTCAAACATTTAACCTAAACATGAAAGTTAATCAAACTACAACCTAAGATTACTGTTAGTCAAAAACACAGAAATAAGTTTCATGAAATCCAAATCGCGTGCAGCCAGAATATCTGGAACCGGTACATTAGGTTGTCTACCTCGAGCCCGAAGGGAATCATAAAGTTCGAAACTGACTC
Organism: Aedes koreicus; assembly: GCA_024533555.2. NCBI lineage: Eukaryota > Metazoa > Arthropoda > Insecta > Diptera > Culicidae > Aedes > Aedes koreicus. The sequence goes on along the minus strand of JAHHFK020001273.1, from coordinate 640,841 downwards.
CACGATGCTCAGCACAAAACCAAATAACGTGATCTGCTTCCTGGTAAACTTGTCCGCATTCACAGAGATTGCTGTCTCCCAGCCCAACACGAATGAAGTCTCGACACACATCCAACTCCCTGAACCATAATTTCTTCGACTCCTTGGGAGTGATAGAATGTAGCCATCTCCCCAAATCTCCTTTACTCCATTTATACTGCCAGCTGACGAGTGACTGTTGACGAATAATAGGAAAAAATTCATTGAATGCGATTTGTCGATCGTAAATATCGCCCTCCATAGCGCCCACCCTTGCAAGCGAGTCCGCTTTCTCATTGCCCGGAATCGAACAATGAGATGGGACCCACACAAAGGTGACAGTAAAAGAACGTGAAGATAAAGCACTAAAAATACCTCTTATTTTCATAACAAAATAAGAGGTGTGCCTTACCGGCCTCAAGGAGCGAATAGCCTCTATAGAAAGCTGCAAAATTATGTGGCGGATATCCACGACCGTGCCGCAAGAATCGCACATCGGTAGAGTTGATTTCTTAAATAGAAATGCGTGGCTTGAATGGCCAGGCTTGTATCACTCAGGTTCACGTCTCTCATTTGCGCCCAACGTTCTTCCAACTGCTGACGGATAGCTTGGTTCATTGCTTTCGTAGCATCTTTCCTGGAGATTGCGACGTTAAGTAGCGGGTTTCACCCGCTAGACGATCTGTTTCTTCGCTGCCACGGATGCCGGCGTGACCAGGGATCCAGCAAGGGCGTATTGGACGGTTCCGTGGTAGATTCTCTATTTCTAGAATCTCGAAAATTGTGTAGACGTATGTGCTGATCTATAAATAGAAATAATTAGTGAACTTGTATATTGAAGTACTAATCATAAGGTCCTCCTAAGTGGTTGTTTATGCATTTACACAAGTTGGGACCAGTAACGAAAGAGCAACTACAAAATGTACGGTTTTCAATAATGTATTACGTATTGATACGTTATCGCCAAAGTTAACCCAATAAAAGGTGCTATCTTATCCAATTTGATTCGTTGGTAACACAATTATTAAAGCATGTGATTTTGTATTTGACATTCTGAACGCTTGATAAGAACTTTCATTATCGAACTGCGCGATAAAAACAATTAGAAATGCCTAAGCTTTCCGTAAGTCGCTGAAGAGAATCGATCCCAGTATTCAAGCAGATTGCAATACGTACTCGAAACTCTTGACGAAACAGATAGTCAAATTTCTAACTATATGAAGAACGTTTAGAAAACCGATGTTTTACATGTCTCGATTGAAATAACATAAACAGATTCAGATATCTAGTTTTACATACTATAACTATTATGTTTATATTCTCCATACGTGGAGTAACGATTATGATTATGTAGAAGGAAATATTCTCTCAGCACCATGAGGCCCCAAGAGTGGACAGTAATTTTGCTAGAACGAAAGATATGAAGAGAGAGTTTTGGATAGTTCCGTCAGTGTACGGCAGGCTGTGAAAAATTGTATAGAAGTATTTGAAATTGAGCGAAGGGCATGTTGAATAGTACTCGAACCAAGCACACATACTACCCACGGGCTCGGTAGGCAAGAGGCGGGAAATCCATTTCAAATACTTCTATTCAATTTTTCACAGCCTGCCGTACACTGACGGAAGTATCAAAACTTTCTCTTCATATCTTTCGTTCTAGCAAAATTACTGTACTCTCTTGGGGCCTCATGGTGATGAGAGAATATTTCCTTCTATATCAAATTTTTTGTTAAGTTTTTATATCGCCTACATTTTTTTTCAATATAGTTGGTTTTCAGATCTGGTTCTTGGCCGTTAAGTAAAAGTATAAATTTGCCCCTGTTTTTTGAAGCGATCTTAAGAACATTAATTTGACTAAAACCGGTGGATTTCAAATTTATTTATCTCTCTATACATACCATATACCAATCAGACCAAGACCGGTGTGGCCTCTGCTGTACCCAGAAGTTGTCTTCATTGTAATCGGTCCATTGCTGTACTTCGCCAGCCTCGCTGTCTGCGGAGGGTCCGCAGGCCGCCTTCTACTTGATCTATCCACCTTGCTCGTTGCGCGCAAGTCTTGTTTTACCCGTCGGTTCGTTTTCGAGAACCATTTTAACAGGGCTGTCGTCCGACATTCTTACGACATGCCCAGCCCATCGTAGTCGACCGATTTTAGCGATGTGTACGATGGAAGGTTCTCCCAGCAACTGGTGCAATTCGTGGTTCATTCGCCTCCTCCACGTTTCGTCTTCCATCTGCACTCCACCGTAGGTCGTACGCAGCACCTTCCGTTCAAAAACACCAAGGGCGCGTTGGTCTTCCTCTAGCAATGTCCATATTTCGTGGCCGTCGAGAACTACCGGCCTAATTAAAGTCTTGTAGATGTTCAACTTTGTAGTTCGGCGAACTTTGTTCGATCTTAGCGTCCTTCGGTGTCCAAAATAGGCACGATTGCCAGCTATAATGCGCCTCTGTATCTCTCTACTGGTGTCGTTATCGGCGGTCACCAATGAGCCCAGATGAACGAATTCGTCTACTACCTCTATTTTATCCGTCGATCTGAACTCGTGGTAGGAGGCTAACATTGTCTTCTCGTGAACCTCTTCCCTTCGTGTATTGTGTTTTTAATGCATTAATCACAAGCCCAATCCTACCAGCTTCAGCCTTAAGAACTTTCTATACATATAGTTAGATTAACTGTGGAGTAATAACTTGCTGTGGTTTTGTTAACTGTTCAACACCGCATCTTATTTGCAAACTTGGCCTACTGATTTCAGCAAAAACAAATCCCCCAAAAAGTTTCTTTTTTTCAAAACAAAAGTAAAAATTCATAAATTTAACACTTTAAGACATCATATTGCAGCTCTTGAACTGAAGTATCGTATACTGAAAATATTTTTTTGTTGATCGGCTAACGCCATCTCATAAATTGTATGAAACATACGTTATACTTGTCATCAGCAAAATGCTTGCATTACATCTTATTCGTACAATTCACAAAATGAATTTCGTTCGAACCAGCCAATCGCTGCTCCTGTTCTATCATACCCGAACATTTTGATGTTGCTGCTGTGGCGACAAACATCATTTGTTTACCTCGAAATAAAATTAAAAGCGTCACACGCTTTGAGTCGAAATTTTCATCATCATAGCCTTAAAAGATGAACCAACCGGAGTCCGTAGCAGCTCTTCCCAAGTGGTCAGGATTTCTAAATCAGAAACATTAAAAAAAAAATCACGCTGAAACCCTCCCCACGGTTGCGCTTTTTTTTCGATGCTCATTTCGAGTCTATAAAGCAGAACTGTTATAAATGCATGTACCGATAAGCGCCATTGCGACGTATCTTTTTTCGTTTTTCAACCAAATTGTCGTAGTACTGTTGTCGTACAATGTACGAATGTTCTTTTTGAATATACAAATGCTTCGATCTTTTGACAGCGCATTTGATATTGCATACGAAGCCGTCTTCATAAATAGTACATAGCAATTTCATTGCAGTAAACAACGAATACATTGGTGAGTTAAACGAACGAATTTAAAGTAGGGAAACTGCCCCCATATTAATCTCATTGTTCCTATATTCATCCTACGATGAATCAAATAATTGGGCAGTTGAAGGATCGGTTTCTTTTTCTAATAATGCTTGCTTACGTTAAATAACTACAACAAACATTACTAACGAATCCTGTCACGTGGATATCGTTTTATTTCAAGTAGGATGAATTGCAAAGTGATGAGATTAATATAGGTACATCTTCCCTTCAATGAAATTAGGTGAAATTGACTACGTTAAGACCACAGATAAATTCATTTTTATGGCACGATTGGCCAACAAGTAGTGATAAGGTCATTATAGTACTCTACCCTAATCCATTTCCTCCACTTCCTCCTCTAAATAAACACGCCATCGAACTTAATTCGCAAAATGCCTACATCTGATCCACCTAGGCCCTCGCCCAGGCCTTGCTCATATAAACATAATGAATCACCCGCGCTACGTGGCCTGTACTTTTCGTGACTTCCAGCACTTAACCGACGGGCTTCAATTAGCGCCTGCTATTGCGCATCCAATCTCATTTTACACCCCCGTCAACTAGTGAGAAAAACAAAACGATCAAGGTTACCACCCGTCTTAGAGGTAAATGCTACAATAAGCCATAGTCCCGAAATAGGCCAACGAATAAACCGTGCGCGTTGACTTTCACCCTCCTAACTCTCTTACTCGGGGGCCCCTCAGTCAGCCAGTCAGTCAATCGACGCCGGCGAGTACCCAGCAAAGTTGATGCGATGACGACGATGACGCATGCAAATGGTAAACATTCCATTCGCATTTTCACTTGATCGTGTGAGTACCTAGTACGACTCCCCCTGTTTGGCTGCAGCTTTTTTTTACCGTTTGTGTTTAACCTAGCGCGGAAGCCGGAACGGAACACAGGGATCTATTGACGGTAAAGTAAATGGAGTGCAAATTGGCTCTATTTGGGATGGGACTGTTTGATCTGCCTGAAAGAATAATAATTCCTTATGTTAACATAGAAGATGGAATGAAGGTTTATCGTTAAAACAGATGTTCTAAATGTCAACAACAAATGGGTATGGTAGAAAAATCTGTCGTGTAAATATTTGGCAACTATACCACCAGTTTGCCATTCAGACAGAACTTGATTGTTAAACAACAAAAAAATCATTCTTCAAACTGTTGATTGGACAACATTTTTCAGGTTAGCGATTTTCTCGGACGAAGACAATTACAAAGCTTACAAACTTACGTCGATCTAATCGTCGTAAGCTAAAGCGCCCGATAGGTAGGCAACACGTTGCACTCGGCTGGCTGCGATCGTCTTGGATGCGTGTTTGTCTGTTGTAATCACTCATCGTCGTCGCTTGAAAGCTATTTCGGCCGCAATGTGACTGGAGTTGAATTTAATTTGATATATTTCCCACCGAGCTTCTGTCAACAAAAGTAATCACCAAATCGCATGGACACGAACAATCCGATCGGACGCGGAGGTCAAGGACAACGCGCTTGTAGGAAGTGGGTCTGAAAACACCATACAACACAAGGTTTAGAATCGCACAGTTTGATCTTGACAATATGTTAATGCCCAAAGCAATGTACGGAGCATTGGCTTGGGACAATATTCCTACATACCGCTTCGACGCAGGAAGCCGCCCTTTTCGCATGGTTGAGCGTGAAATAACCTCTCTTCTCGTCGGACGGAGGATTGTAAGTTGTCACTTTCGGCGAAGTGTAGAGTTTTTAATAACAAAAACAAACGTGTTCCAGTATATTTGCCGCGCTGTGTTGTCCTTCTATCCGCTAACCGGATTTGTTTGCAGTCAATTTCAACAAGTGGACAAGTGCACTCAACCTTATTCCTACGTATAGAGTACATAGAGTAGATGGCAGCAGAATGGAAATTACATAAAATATTTACTGCCTATATCACAACAGAGCGGAAGTAATTGCAGTCAGTGGGTTCGTCGGTGGGGGGGGCCTTTTTTCCTTATATATTTTATAAATATATGAATGGTGAGGTGTTTGCATACATTTAGTAGTGGGGGGGGGGTTTTATTTTTTTTTTTTTTCAAAGGATTTTTTAAAAAAAAAAAAAAAAAAAAACGCCCCCCCCCTGAATACGGAAGTGTGGAAATTGTGTGTAGAATTAGATCTGCTTTGGCATATCTCCGGTGCAGGAATATTTATTCCTAAGGTAAAATTCATTGGATTTATTTTGGAACCTACTGTTGACTGCACTTGGCACGTTCTATTTACCATCATTTCCCATCCAATAGCTTAGGAATCAGGGCTGGTAGCAGGTCACTTTTTAGTGACTTGGTCACTATTTTGAGTCTAGTCACTAAAAAGTCACTATTTGCATCCAAAAGTCACTAAAGTCACTATTTTCAGGAAAATGGTCACTAAAGTCACTATTTTCAGGAAAATGGTCACTAAAGTCACTATTTTCGCACCGCCGATTGTAAAAAGTTTAAAAAAATCACATGTACCTATAGTTCAACAGTCAACCAAATTCAGCGTTCTGGTTACACTATATAAAAGTCGCATAATATACACCAAAAAACTAGATACCCTGGCGAACACTCTCCCGCCTCTACCTTGAACTTGTCAAATGCAGAGCGCTGGTCGGTCACAACACTCTATATTAGCTTGAATGCGACGCATGTGGTCCCATATTACTTCATCTTTCATTATTTTTCAATTTTCCAGGTATTTCATAATATTTTTTTCATATACATATAAACCCAGTGAACCCCACGACGAATCGAACGAGATAGGAGTGAAAAACTTAAAACGTTTATTCAATATGCAATATGTTTATCCAAAAGAATCAAGTCATTTTTGATTTTCACTCACTTTTTTTTTCAAAAATATTTTGTTAGATTCAGTTTTTTCAAAAGCCGGCTACTCTTTTGGTATCCAAATTGTCGAGAAAAGTGGGAAAGAATTGTAAATCAGATAAAGGACTTATTTTCGGTTACTCACTTAGTAATTCTGAATCTAGATTTGATTGTTCGTATCCCGACAGTCAAGTGAACTCAATTCGATCATAAGTGAAATCGGGATAAAGTGCAATTCGACCAGTTTATAAAAGCGTTATGATTTCAAAGTTCCGTTAAAACTCGTATATTGATATTTTATATTTTTTCTATGAAAATTCTGAGACAAATATTGTTTATGATACAGTAGATTCAAAAAAAAAATCATAATTCGTCAATTATTTAAGTTTTGTCTGACTTTGATTGACTGTTTCTTGGCAAGGTTGTAAAACTTGTTTGGGAGAATTTGATCTAAATTTTTCTGATAAGGTTTATGAGCTATTGATAAGCATACTAATCTATTTCAATGCTATTTTCTTGGGATTCTTCTAGAGGGAAGAACCACTCATACATCTTATGTATGCTGATCTGGAAAGGTTGGTTGAGTTTGTAAGCCCAATGTTTGGCCCGCGAATACTTCACTTTCAGAGGACATTTTGGACAATAATGAGAACTTGCTACCAGCGGAAAAAGTTTATGTTGGGAAGGAAGCAATGCCAGAGCTGGTCAAATTAAAGGAGATCGACAAACTCCTCTTTTTCAACAATGCAATTAAGAATAACGTTGCTGCTGGTAAGCTCGTAATCAAAAATTACAAAGTACAGTCCCATTACGTTGTTCGAAATGATGACGTAGGAATACGATACCAAATGTAAGCCATTTAGATGGTACAATGCAATGTTCTTTAAATAAACCCTAATTTATACCAGCAATTTGGTGAATTCTGATTGATTTGGTGCTCAATAACATTAAATGATTGAAAAAAGTAGGAATTTTTTTTTGAGATTTGGTCGTCCAAACTGCCCAAGAGTTCAGAGCTTAAGATCTACAGTTGTAACTGTAGCTTTATCCGCTATTCATTGTTATGATATGTACATTCAAACATATTCAGTGAATGTCTTGGAAGACCAACTGACATTATGAGATAATATTGGGATATTTTATGCCAAACAAACTAACTTAACTTTGTATTGTTACAGTTGTAGACCTTAAGTTTCGAAGGACAGTTTGAATGACCTGAAACTAACAAGGTTATCCTATGATGTATGTGGACGTTTCAGAAAATTCATTGAATGTGTTTGAATATTTACCATAGCTTTGCATAGCCTTTTAATATGGTTACTATCGTATGTCTTAAGTTCGAAACTCAAGGTCAGTTTTTATGAACCTGGACATCCCGAGATAAACTGATAATGACTGATAAGCTTACAGAAGCTTCACTGAATGTGTTTGAATGCAGATCGTCACCTTTTATAGATTATAAAGCTAGCTTTACGACTATAGATCCTAAATTCTGAACTCAAGGGCAGTTTCGATGACCTATAACATCCCAAGATATCTCATTATATCGGTTGACCTTTCAAAAGACTCACTTAATTCAGTCAAATACATATTGTTACTTTGTTTAGTCCAAGCAGCTGTAGATTTTAAGCTACAATTCAAGACTTAAAATCTTCAGCTGTAGTTTTTAGGTTTGAAATTCCAGGAAAGTTTGGATAACCTAGAACATCCGAAGATTATCTGATAATGTCTGTTCCAAAATATTCACAGCCTTGCACAGCCCAGAAAGGTTTTATTACAACTGTAGGTCCTATGTTCTGATCTCAAGGATAGTTTGGATGACCTAGAACATTTCATATTCGATTATGATGTTTTTTGACTTTAAGAATGTTAATTGAAAATGTTTGAATAATTATTGTAGCTTTGTATTGACTAAAATGTACTGTTAAAACTGTAAATCTTAAGTTCTGAACGCCAAGACAGTTTGAATGACTTAGACTATCCCAAGATTATCTTTTTGTGTATTTTTACGTTCGAAAATATTCACTGAATATACTTGAATATGTGACGTAACTTTGAATAACCCAAAAACTACTGTTACTACCGCAAATTTTAAGTTCTGAGCTCCAGGATGGTTTGGATTACCTAGAGGATCTCACAGTTATAAAATAATGACTTTTGACCTTCCAAAAGATTCATTGAATATGTTTGAATACATGTGGTCACAAAAGCTTAAAAAACTACTGTTACAGCTGTAGATCTTATGTTTTGAACATAAGGACAGCTTGGAGTACCTAGAATATCCCAAGATTGTCGCATTATGTATGTTGGCCTTCCACACTATTCAATCAATATGGTTAAATACATATTGTCCTTTTGCACACTCCAAACACCTACTGTTACTGTAGATCTTATGTTCTAAACTCAAGGATAGTTGGGATGACCTAGATCATCTCCGTTTATGTTATAGTATTTTTTTTACGTTCGAAAATACTCACTGAATATGGTTGAATGCGTAGCGTAACTTTGTTTAGCCCAAATAACTTTAGTTACTTCTGTAGATCTTAAGTTCTGAACTCAAGGACAGTTTGGATGACCTAGAACATCATAAAGTTATCAAATAATATATGTTGACCTTCCAAACGATTCATTCAATATGTTTGAATACATATCGTAACCTTATATAGCCCTTAAAGCTACTGTTACAACTGTAGATATGAAGTTTTGAACTCGAGTACATTTTGGATGACCTAGAACTTTCCAGAAAGATACAAAAATATTTAACGTTTATCAACGAGAATTCAAGAATACGTATGCATACGTATAATATTCTAAAACAACGGTGTACACTATTAATAAGGCATTTATTTTTTTCTTCCTGAACTTCTTCATATTCAGGATGTTCTAGGTCGTCAATAGGCCTTAAACTCATATGTTTTTTTAATATTTTCCAGATAGAAAAAGTGATGGAAAATAAATTTGCCGAAGACAGTGTACACTTTAATTCAGTCTGTGTGATTGTATACAGCCATTATCCTTTTGGGGTCATATATGACCACTTTGGCCTGAAGGAGTTAATATACTTTTTAAGGCAAGGTTTAACATTTATGAAAGTATGTGGCCCGAAATCAACAATGTTCTGTATTGAAATTGATGCGTAGAAATACTTCCTATCGATTGGTGTACATTTTTTGAAAATCTTTTGAGAAATGACTGAGATACTAAAAACTTGACCACTTTTCGTGACGGTCGCAATGCGATTTTTTAATGAATTGTAACCCAGTATAGAAAACGGAGACGTAGTTCTATGTCAAAAGTCTGGTTTGCAGAACTCGTTTATAAAATATTGCCAATGCCTCAATCCACCAGCCGTTGCATCCAGTGAAAGCTCCAAGTATATTGTGAAAATCGCCATGTTACTTCAGTTGATTCAGGTCAACTATGATCATCTTATTGACGAATGGAACTTGTTAAAATGCTAGGTGCTGACCTTGAGTACAGAGTACAGAATTGAGGAGTATTGGAACCAGTTTACTAAGAAAACGGCTGTAGGTGAGCCTAAATACCCTCAGTTGATTAAGGTAGTGAAGTCAGAAGTATTTATAGCACAGGCCATGGTGGAAGGCGTTTCAACCGTACGTATAGACCCGTCTTCGCAAAAATGAGCTGCGGACCAAGGCAGGAGGTCGTTGAGAAAAAAAGTCACTTGATTACAGGGTTCTTTACAAAAAAAAAACCCCAAAAAGTGATATTGCGCCGCAGTAGTATTCATTTTTTCAAATGGGGGTGATCACTTAGTTCATTTTTACTGTACTTATACAACAAATGTATAAAAGATTATAAAAATACTAAAATTTGGAAGTCACTATTTGGTCACTATTTGGTCACTATTTTTATTATTTTAGTCACTAAAGTCACTATTATTTATCCATACATCCGCTACCAGCCCTGAATAATTCAAACAAAAAAAAACAACCTTTCCTCTCACTTCCCTTTTTAACCCAAATAAGGAAAAAAAAACCAAATACAAATATTGTTCTATTGTAAAGGGTGTCAACGATGAAATTGCCACACTATGAAATTGCTCTAACTTTTTAACCGTTGGGTAGAATTTAATGAAAATTTGAGTGGATTTAGTTCATAGTGCATTATTTACATCCTGCAAGTTTTAAAGTCCTGTGATCAAAACTCGCGGAAATGGAGTCGAAAGAACAGCTCGTGCGTGATAAAATCTTGCACATTCATCACGAGAACAAGGATCTCTCGCATCGTTCCATCGCTAAAACGTTGGGAATCGCGAATTCCACGGTGTCGCGAGTGATTAAGCGGTTCGAGGAACGGTTGACCACCGATCGGAAGCCCAGAAGTGAAGGAAAAATGAAAGAATGAGTTATGTCAGTGACATAACTGCAAAGTTGACGTAGGACTGCTTGTTGATGTGACGAAATTGATGTCATTGAATTGATGAATTTCTACTATATTTTATTCAGTCTAAAGAACCATGAAACCCTATGCTACTGGTGTGTGAGGCTCCGATTCTTCTTCCGCTATTGGTTCTCCACGAAAATTTATAGAAACTGCAGTTCGGCTCGACAGCCAGGACAGCCTGAGTGTTTGGCGGCACGTGATACTACGATAAAAATATGCATTTACACCGTCTTCAACTCGAGATTGTACAGACTGAACAATGAACATACACCCAAAAGTTGAAGAGGTTGAATTGCAAAAAATACAATTGCAGTTTTGCAATCATATCTTGAGAAATCCGCATGATTCAGAAGAGTGCCTCCAGAAGCGGCTGCTTCCTCTCCTGAAGGCCCACAACGTCCCAACAATCTTCTGGCCGGATTTGGCCTCATGCCACTACTCCAAGGACGTGCTGAAGTGGTATGCGGACAATAAGGTCAATTTCGTGCCGAAAATGTTCAACCCTCCCAACACTCCGAAGCTCCGCCCCATCGAGAAGTACCGGGCGATTATGAAGCAGCACCTTCTTAAACGACCTAAGGTAGTGAAGACAGTCGAGGAACTGAAGAAAGTATGGGTTTACATGCAAAAAACGGTTGATTCACAGGTTGTGTAGAATCTTATGGCCGGGGTTAAGGCCAAGGTGCGGGCATTTTCGTATGGACTGTAAATAAAATACGAGTAAAATAGTAAAATGAAGTTTAATAGTTATTTCTCAATCCCTGAAAATTTGATGGCAATCGGATGAAAACTCGAATTTTGCGAATCAATTTTGTGTGTGGCAATTTCATCGTGGACACCCTTTACGTCAACATAAAGATGTCCTTTGATCGCTTGCAAACTTACTCTGTACCAGTAGTTCTATAGAAAAACGATATACAATGTCTCAGAATTTCGTAATGATTTCGAAAAATGGGAATGATTTCAATACCTTTCTGTAATTAAAGTAAAGACGTAAAAAAATGTGTGGTATGTTTCTTTTCGCTCGGGTGCTGTTAGTACAATCGAAGATGGCATCGAAACAGCAAGCACTCCGCGAGCGTGCTGTACGGTTTTACGAAACGTATAGTCATCGTGGAAAAAAGTTTACGGTAGACCATTTTCGAGACGAAAACGTGCCCGTGAGTTCAGTTTACCGGATCCTGGCATCCCTGAGCGTGGAGCGGAAGGCCGGTAGCGGCCGTCCGGCGAAGATAATGACGAAAAAGAAGAAAGAAGCGTTGAAAAAGCTGTTCGACAACAAGGACGGAACGAGTGACGCCGGCCGAAAATATCACTGATCCCATACCTTGATTCACCGAACCCTCAAGAAGTAGGACATCATCTGTCGGAAGAAGACTCGGTCCCCCGAGTACACGGACGAGCAGATAGCGACCGTAAAATCGCAGTGCCGGTGGATGACGAAGAACTACCGCGGGACGTCGTTCGTGCTGGATGACGAAAGTTAATTTCCGCTCTCGAAGACCCACATTCCAGGAAATGACACACCTCCGGAAGTAAAATATAAGTTTAAGCATAAATTTGAAAATAAAGTTCCTCACCATATCGGACAGGGGGTTTTCAAATCCGTGGTTCAAGCCGAGACGTCTGGCCATCAATCAACAAGTGTACCAGGAGGAATGTCTTGAGAAAATTCTTCTGCCGTTCTTAAAAGAGCATCATGCAGATGGGAAGTACGTCTTCTGACCGGACAAGGCCATTACGCCTAGAAGACGCTGGAGTATCTTGAACAAAAATAGATACCGTACGTGCCGAAAGAAAGGAACCCGACCAACTTGCCCCAGTGCCGTCCCATTGAGGGTTTTTTCGGCTCCCTCAGTGCCCTAGTGTACAAAAATAATTTGCGGGCCAAGGATACGAAGCAGTTGACCACGAGGATTCCGAATTGTATCCGGAAGATGGACGTCAGTGCCGTCTAGCGCTCTTTTGAGAGCATCGCGACTTAGTTGCGTTGTACGGCTGACCAGGGCCCCTTCTACAATATTCATTGACGTTTTTTTAAAGAATAAACATGTTTTTAATAAAAAAAAAAATACTGAATTCGTTGAAAAAAATGTATATACTATTGACTGAAAAAAATCTCATTTTTTATTGAACACCCGTTAATTGGTAGTTTTGTTCCTCACCGAAAAATATTAGACCCGGTTTTTTTCATGTTGTCATTAGGTTAACCATTTCCGCGTCCAAAAATGTGATTTAACATAAATGCATTTTTTTATATCATAGCTTTTAAACCGATGTTGTCAATCAAAAACATAAATAAATGTTTATTAAATATACTATTTAGGAAAAATATGAAAATGAACTAAAATTGCGATATTTATTATATTAGTTTTTCACGGTTTTGATAGTCTCAGGACCAAAGAGTCCTGTCGTTTTTGAATTTTTCTTGAAAGTTTGGACCTTTTTACATACTATAATATATCAAAAAATGTATGGATGTATGTAAAGACTGGACTCGGAAAAAATGAGACACACAAAAAATGATCACCAAAAATTCGTTTTAAATCGGATACTTCTCAAATTTTCAGGGATTAAATAGCTATAGATTAGCTATGTTTTGGCATAATTTATTTATTGAATTTCCTCCCCCAAGCTGAATGCTCGTACATTTCTCTTAACACTGCTCATGAGATCTTGGGCGAGACTTTGTATGTCTTCCTTTCTGGGACCACGGTGAGAGCGGAGGAAGGGCAGCAAGCGCTTCTGCAAGCATTCCTCTCGATAAATCTGCCCGTTTATGGTGCCGGTTGTAACGAACGGCTTGCTGTACCGTCCGCACTCGCAGATCGCCTGCCACAACAGGTACTTCTTCGCGAATTTGTCCATCTTTCTCTTCCGGAACTTTTCCGGAACCTCCATGCGGGACGTACCGACAAAAAACTCGAGGCCGGGGATTTGTTTGGTGTCCGCCTTGATATATGTCTCGTCGTCTATGACGAGACAGCCTGGCTTGACCAGCCACTCACGGTACAGCTTCCGCGGACGCAATTTAACCACCGTGTTTTGCTTGTCAGTCCGGTTTGGCGCCTTCCTGACCTTAAAAACACGTAGCCCAACCCGCTTCATGGTCTGCTGGTTCGGGTTATTCTTAAAGTACTGCCTTATCTTCCGCGCCTTCTCTGGGTATTCCGTTTTCCGTTGGAACATCTTCACAACGCGGGACACGGTGGAATAGTGGATTCCAAGCCTTTTGCCGATCCATCTGTGCGACTGACCAGAATTATCGATCACCGCGCCCAAGATTTGCTGGCAAGAAGAACTATTGTTTCGAATGCATCTTGAAAACTACTTGACATTAATTTTTACGGACGCGATAAAAAGTTACACCCAAAACAAAGTGTTGCATTTTTTCTGAGTCCACTACTTCAACTAGTGCTCAAGCGGCTAACATAGGCTAGTGCTTCTAAGGTATTGGTCGTAGTAGAGTTGACGTTGGGAAAGGGTCTAGTCTTGACAACCAAGCTGTCACGCAGTTCCAGCTAGACACCCTCTAAAAAAAAGCTAAGAAACAACCTTGTATATGACCAGAATACCAACATACAGCATTTTTAGAAAAAGTACAAGTACACTAGCGCCACGTAGCATGAAAATTCTACTGGCTGGTCATCAATCGAAAGGTTTTGATTTCCTGAACAACATTTTCGATGACAAAATCATTTCAGATAGACAGAATATCAATAACGGAGAAATGATGATATTGCTAGCGAATGTTCATTATAGTGTTTCAATTCCTGATATATTACTCTAAGCAGCATCTTATAAATCGGTTTGGGATATTTCATTGGGGTGGTTCTTCCGTTAGGGTGGTTCTTGCATTCAAAATAATTTTCTGAATAATTTTTATTTTTTGACTAAACCATAAACTAAACCGTGTCTGATTGAACCTAATTTTGCATAGGGGCATATTTTGGGCTAATGAAAAGTTTGTCAGTGTTTGAAATTCCATGAAAATTGTTAGCATCATCTGAAAATTTGTCACATCTGTGTCTCAAACATTTACTGAGAATAATAGATCTTTAAAAAAAAAATCAATATAACATCAGATCTCGGCGTTTTAAACATTGTTAAGCCATTTGGCATCGAGAAAAAAATTAGATTTTTGATTTTCCCGTTTGAGAAAATTTCCATGAGTAAAAATGTCAAAACTTTGATCGATTAGCCGCATCAAAATTCAATTTGATCAAACGTTTTCATCAATTTTAATTCGATGAAAATTTTTCTTTGGCACCCTAGTACAGTGTGGGGTTATCGGATGCGTTATCAGACTTGTTTGAAACACGCAAAGGACTTTAACGATGCGCTGGTCTTTCCTGTCTCCTGTTAGACCACCTGATTTAGAGCAAAATATGTTCGTTTGGCTCAGATTTTGACAGCTCTCAGTTAGGGCCGGTTCATAAACCACGTAGACTCATTTTTAAAAATCTCAGACCCCCCCCTCCCCCCTCGTAGACTTTTCTCCATACATTTTTTTGAAATTTTGTATAATGCGTAGACTTTGGTCAATCCCCCCTCCCCCCAAAAAAAGTCTACGTGGTTTATGCATGGCCCCTTAGTTCAAGAGTGACTTCTTTCGCAATCCTTTACTCGCAATCCTCGCTGGTCTGAGGATTGCTAGTAATAAGTCATCAGAAAAAAATCGCGTTTTAACTTTATCCGATTAGTTCGATTATTCAGGAAGTAACTGCGCATCCCTATTGGTGATTGACGACGACAGTACCTACTACTAATGTTTATGAATATGTCATCCTACACTGAACTGGATGATCCACAGGCTGACAGACAGAAAATTGAATGTGCACGCGAGACGGCGGATGAATCGAATCACGGACTTGTTATCATTCCGTGCTTATAATTGGGAGAAATGCACGAGTCCGAGAGAGGCTTTCAAGCTTCAATTAGACCATTGTCAACAATGGAGTATGCCGTGATGTTTTGGTCGTTTTGGTTACGTCTTCGTCGTCTTTTTTTTTCCTGCCCGCTCTTGTCCGTGGTAATTGATAGGTAAAGTTTGCTTTCCGGTTTTGCTGAAATGGTAGCACTATTGTTGTAATGGGATTTGTTTGGCTCGTGGTTTTGAAGAGCATCATCACGCATGGATGAGTTCGGCGATCTTGTTTGAATGGATTGTTGAGTTGCACCGTATGGTATTATGCTCCTATTCATGAATACGAACTAATGAAGTTTTTGTTTTATCTTCTCAGGTATGTTTTCTTCAGCAAAAAGTCAGTCACCTCGGAAAATGTGTTGAAGGTTGGTATGCATACGATGAATACGAACGTGGTCATAATTTAATTAAACGTGTTTATCACATAGCTCGCTTATTCAATCCACTCGCGACTAATTAACACAGATCTGCTCCCAAATGAAATCCACTCCACATTTGTTCTTTCTCGTAATGGACTTATTTTTCCATCGAATTCTAAGATTACACATCGCCTGATGTTCTAGGTCAGCTACGCCCGGTGACCTTCTACCACCCTGTGACTTCTGATTGCACAAATTCCAGCGGTGCTTATCTCGTTTGCCCATTCTCCGAGAGTAAACTTGAGTCAATGATTTACTACGACCAGCAGCAGAAGCCTTATCGGCATTTCAGTTTCAAAAACAAAAGCATTCGCCGTAGCTCAATAGCAAATTGTGAATCTGCAGCGGTAATCATGTTCTGCCAGCAGAAAGTAAAGAGACACATCAGTCGGCTGGTGATAACGCACGTAGCTTTGAACGCTTTTCCGACTGCGAACAACTTTCAACTGATGGAGAGAAAGAGAGGATAAACCTGTCCATCTAGGAAGCGCATCGGAAGTTTTTGGGGAGAAATATCGCTCTAATTAACTTCCGCCATTCGCGCGATTGACACCTGACTCACTGCATCAGGTTTTGCGCTCTTCCGTTCTCCATACCTACCGAACAAAGGACGGATCCTACACGATTTAAAAATAAGCCGAGAACAGGTTTCTGAAACAACCGTATGGCATAAGAGCCAAGCCCTTTTTCCCTTCGATTGGGATTTTATTTTTGCCATCATGGTCAAGGAGTTGGAACGGGGTACTTTTTATGATCATGTGGCTAGATCGGAAAGGTCGGTGCTGCCGTTCTGATATTTGTGGCTTGCAGCAGTGAGAATCCACTGCGTGAGTATTTAGCAGCAGCAGCAGCAGCAGCATAAAGTGATAATGATGTTGACCTTCTTGGGTGCACTCCTTTGCACTCGCGCTTGGTGGTTTGCCCTTGAAGCGGTTTATCGAGGGAATGCTACCAGTTCCAGCCAACCAATGTACGAGCTGAGTGAGAAGGGTTTGGAGCTCAAAACCGCGTAACAGTCCCATACGTTGTAGGTAATTCACCGCAGATGGGACTGTGATGCGATTAGCGGTAGGTGAGCTCTTATGGAAAGCGTTGTAACCGGTTGGTTATAGCGCACTTCAAGTGCGTTTCGCGATTGCTTGACAAATTTGAATTCGTCAGGTTTTGCACTGTGGTGTATTTGCTTTCGGTATGGTTTGTGATTTCTGAAGAGTGTGTTTTGTATTGGAGATTCGTCGAAGTTCTGGATTGCATGACCATGAACCAACATTATTGAATTTCGAATCGATAAGGCTTGATGTTTCAGGTACAGCGAGTCCCAATCAAAGTCGTTCAACAGTTTTGATTTTCATTTGAATTCTTAGAAAACTTTGCTAGTTGTACTTTCTCAAATAACCGCACATAATTTAAGCTTTTTTTGCGAAGTAGTTGTTTATCACTATTATGTTGAGAGCAACGATAACTTGGCAAATATGCTTGAAATAAAACCACTTACTTATTTACTTATGCTGGTCAAATGTCCCATTAGGACTGCACCTGCATTACAATTTTTCCGGACTCTCTAGCAAAGGTGGGCGCACAAGAAGGCGAGATTTTTGAAAGAAGAATTTCACATGATGATTTTTTCCCATTAGTACGTCAGAGTTCTCTTCAAAGTTGGCAAAACAATATGCCTCCAGAGCACAACTCTTGGATACCCTAGTGGCCCGAGGTAGACAACCCTTCCGCGAGGTAAGAGATGTTTGGAAATCCGTGATCTTTCCTACATGCAAGCGATCTAGGAATTCCTTTGTTTGACTGACTTTAATACGTAACGTCATCACACCCCCAATTCCAGTAAATTTCCCACCATTGTGTCCCAGATATACTATCCTCTTGTTTCACACGTCTGAGCCTGATAAATTAAACGAACTAATTTAAAAAAACAATTGTTCCGGCCAGATTCGGAGCAAACCTCATTTTTGTAGAATTGGGTTGTCCAGCATTCTTACATGTTCCGCCTATGCCCAGCTTGAAAGCTATGTCCATTTATAAGCCGGAATAATAAAATCATCTGTATCTCGGTATCGGATTGACGTACAAATAAGTTTAATACATCAAAACAAAGGTTATTCACTGTACTTTAAGGAAAAAATAACAATACAAATCATTTCTCTTCGTTTCTAATGAACATTCGCACTTTCTTTTTTATTCCTCCAATCAAACGCTGCACACCTCCGGAGTCAACTTCCTTGGCACATTTGTTCCACATTTTGGTCATCTGAGTCGCGTCCCGAGCCGTTTTTCCACTTTTCTTATGCTTCCGCTTCATTATTGCCCAAAATCTCTCGATGGGCCAGAACTGCGGGCAGTTGGGTGGATTTACGTTTTTATCGATGAAATCTACGTTATTATCGCGGAACCACTGAATGACTTCCCGGCTGTAGTGGCAACTCGCCAAATCTGGCCAACACTTCACAGGACTTTTATGGGCTTTAATGAAAGGTAGTACGCGGTTTTTGAGGCATTTTTCCTTGTACAGCTTCGAATCCATCGTCTTATTCGTCACAAATACTTTGGTCTTTGCTCCGCAGCTGCATATCCTTTGCCAAATCATCAGTAATTTTTTGGCAAATTTGTCCATAAAGGCAAACTTAAACTTCGCAGGAACATCTCCTCGTGCCGTCGTCATGTAGAATTTTCGACCAGGAAGCTATCCGAAATCCGAAAATCGTCGATGAGCAGGCATCCTTGGTACCTCGTCAAAACCTGCTGGTACAATTTCCGAGCTCGAGTTTTGGTGACGAAACTTTGCTTCAACGTTCTGTTTGGTTGCTTGCTGGCTCGATAAGACCGATATCCTGCTCGCAAACGAATTCATCGAACGGTACTGTGAGCAGCAGCGTATTTTTGTGCGATTTCATTATCTGATAGTTCAGGGTTTGCTCTGACGGTTCTCAACACCTGCTGGTTCAGCTTGCGGTCATATGTTACACTACGACACTCGATCCACGCTCTTTCGCTCCCTGAAACGTTTGAGCACATCATACACGGTTGATTTGGTGATTTTCAACGTTTTTGCGATTTTTATTGCGGACCACGTTGGATTATCAACGAGGGTGTGCAGAATTTTTTCTCTCCTCTCGGCTTCCATCTGGAATAATTGTTGACTCACTGCACGAAAAACCGTGAAATGTATACCACAGAAAATGGGCGCACTAGGTAAACAAACCGCTGTAAAGAAATTCTTGCAGCGGTCACTTTCCGTGCCGCTGCAACACAATAAGTGATTCCGGATTCTAACTGGACAGAACTTTAGCGACTTTCAGGATACTGTAGTTACCATTGAGTTGCACCAGCTCGTGGTTCATTCTTCTCCTCCATACGTCGTTTTCACATACACAAAATACCATAAATGGTCCTAAGCACGTGTCGTTCGAAAACTCCCAAACAAGTCCTCCTCGAGCATTGTCCACGTCTTATGCCCGCAGAGAACTATCGGTCGTATCAGCATCCTGTACATGGTACACTTTGTACTTGAAGTTTACCAGACCTCAGAATCTTGTGGAGTCCCTACTAAGCATGCTTTTCGACGTGTCCAGAACATAAGGGGTCCCATAGCGGAGTCGATGAACGCGTTGGGTTTTCAATCCGGAGGCTAAGGATTCAATTCCCGATACAGACGAAGGTCTTTCCGGGTGGGAAATTCGTTCATCTGCCCTGGAGCATAACCGAATCATTGTGCATGCCACACCTTATAAAGACTGTATTCGATGAAATTTGGACACACGCAATTGTTCGTAACTTTTTAGCGTGTGGGTAAAAATTATTGAAATTTTAACTGAATGTATTTCATTGTGTTGGGTCAATTGTGTAATGAGTTTCGTGAAAATCAGTCGAGTGATTTCAGTGATGGCTTCGAATGAAGAAATAGTGCGCCAACAAATTTTGGGCACTCACTTCGAAAACCCAAACGCTTCTCATCGATGGATCGGAAAACAGCTCGGAATCGCACATTCAAACGTATCTCATGATATCAAAACGTTCAAGGACCATAAGACAACTAAGCGGAAAAATGGTAGTGGCAAAAAACGTGGCACGTCAAATCTGGAGAAGGCCAGGATGGTATTGAACCAATTTAAGCGTTATCCCAACATTTCGATCAGGGATGTTGCGAAAAAGGCGAAAGTTTCAGTTTGTTTTGTGCAGAAAACAATGAAACGTTCTGGATTACATGTGTACAAGGTCCAGAAGGCACCGAACCGGAGTGATAAACAGAACTCGGTGGCCAAAACTCGTGCAAGAAAACTGTACAGGGAGTGGCTCACAAAACCGTTCTGCATTGTGATGGACGATGAGACCTACATTAAAGCCGACACCAAACAAATGCCAGGACAGGAACACTACGTCGCCACCTCTAAGTTGGCCGTTCCGGAGAGTGTACGGAAGAAGAAACTGTCGAAATTCGCCAAAAATTCCTTGTCTGGCAAGCGATCTGCGGATGTGGCAAAATGGGTCAGCCCTTCATCACCTCTGGGACCGTCAACGGACAAATCTACAAGGTCGAATGCCTCCAAAAACGACTTCTGCCCTTCTTGAGATCTCACGATGGCCCGACACTGTTTTGGCCGGATTTGGCATCTTGCCACTATGCCCGGCCCGTCTTAGACTGGTACAAAGATAATAATGTAGTTTTTGTACCAAAAGACGTCAACCCTCCAAACACTCCGGAACTTCGCCCAATTGAAAATTTTTGGACAATCATGAAGGCAAAGCTCGTTAAAACTCCAAAACTGATAGAAAATGAACTTGAACTAAAGAAAGTGTGGTTAAAAGTAAGTAAGCAAGTCGGTCCTATCATTGCCCAAAATTTGATGAAAGGGGTCAAGGCAAAGGTGCGGGCATTTGGGTTGGGAGAACAGGTTCAATAAACCAATGATGTCAAAACTTAACCATTTAGTAGTACTTTATTTCCAGAAAGTTTGAAAAGAATCGGGCTCAAGGAAAAATTTTGGTGACCTATTTTGTGTGTCAAAATTTCATCGCATACAGTCTTTACGATTGGATGCCTTGAAATGGCAAAGATTGTCCTCAAATAAGAACTGTGGAAGAGCTTCAAAAAACATTAATTTGAGCGGCAGACAGAGATGACCCTCGACCAGACCTGAAAGCAATCGAGTCATTGGAATGTAATCAAATCTTGGAAAATTACGAGCGACAACAGGCTCGCTAAAGAAATGCTATAATAGACAATATTTCGTTGATTTAGACTCCAACACACCAAGTTTATGGGAAAACTACAATAAGATACGTGTTGGTTCTGTACCATATAACAGGAATACTTTGGACACTTACCCTTTGTTTTGAAATCCACGACACTTTGGATGGCCTGGAATATCCCTAAACTTCCACATACTGTCGAGCATCCAGAAGATTCAACAAACACGGTTGTTTGTACAACGTAACTCTGTGTATATAAAAAACGCTACTGGTACGGCTCTTAATCCTACATTCTAAACTCCTGGACATTTTGGAAGCCCTGGTTCATCTGAAGGTTTTGTTTTTTTTTTCTGACTTTCCAGAAGATTCGACGAACACGGTTGAAAACTTATCGAAATATTGTATTGACGCATTTCGCGCCAACTCGACCAAATGTTGGCAGCACTCTCTCAGATTTCAATGAAACATTCTGGACTCGTAGACTTTGTAACAAAAATCCACTTAGTTTTTCCAAATCATACTAAGTTTTTTTTTACCAAATTGGGCCAAACTTTTTTACCGATTTTTTTATCAAATGGATGTGATCCAAGAATTACAAATCCCTCAGAAAATGTTGTGACTATCATAAAATTAGTCAAATTGTTTAGTAAAAATTTTGAAAAAAATCCAAATTGTATCCTGCACTGAAAAAAATAATTAAAATTTTTTGAGTCGATTTACAAAAAAAACTCCATTTTTTATTTGGATGAATTTTTTTCCCAAGATTGCTATTTATGTTACCTATCAATCGTCCATACATTGCAAGATGTGCGCTTTTATGGAAATAAAAAGTTTTTCTAACAAAAACAAAAACATGTCCAAATTATTTTTTCAGTGTCTTTTTATCTAAAAAATAAAATAGTTTAGTCATCTCAGAATACAACGTAACTCATTTTTTTAAATGAAATGTCTCAATTTTGTTTTATGAAATGTTGTCTAAGTAACTTTTATTAATCGTCAATTCAATTTGAAAAAAGTTTACATCTTTAAATAAATATTATATTACTCCACCATTCTCTTGTTTAGTTCTCAGGCAACATCAGGGAGGAAAATAAAATATATGGTCGCAATTTGTATTAAATAATACTTCTACTTTTTTAACATCACATACATAAAATATTTGTCTTCAAGCTATTTTCATACATGCTTTTTTCTTAGAAAAACTGTTTGGTAATGAATATAATTACCTACCTTAGACAAAACTTCATCCTTTTAATTTTTTTTTTGAGATTCAATTTAAAATGTTTAAATCTATCTGTTTTTCAGAGTAGTACTCAATTGAATTATTTTCAATATGTTTATTCAAAAATTTTACTAATTTCGTGATAATCACCTATACAACACTTTTTTTTTTTGTAGGATTTGTATTTTTTCTTGGATGGGCTTAATCACCGTGGACGTATAACGTTGGTTTTGGTTCGTTTTTGTCCGCTTCACCGATAAAAACCAACCAATGTCATATTTCGATTGTGTCCGTTTGAAAAAAAATCGGTAAAAAAAAATTTGCCCCTTTTCAAAAGGCAGTCTAGAACAATTTTGGAAAAACTAAGTATGTAAAGTCAAGAAAGGTTCATTCAACGCATTTGAAACAGCTTAGGATCATCTCACTACACGGCGTTAGTGTGCCAGTTATGTTCAGGAATATGCTAGATCTAGGTATCTTGACCAGATAGAATGTTTCTGTCTTCGACAATGTTGTCCAGCGGAACAAAACCTTTCGAATGATAGCCAGTAGTTCACAATGGTTCCGCTTCACGGCGCTAGTGTGCTAATTATTTTCAGGAATATGCTACATCTTGGTACCCTGACCAGATAGAATGTTTCTGTCTTCGACAATATTGTTCAGTGGAACGAAATCGCGACCATGTTGTTCAGCGGGTCAAGACCTTTTGAATGGTTACTAGCAGTTCAATTTTTTGCTCGCTACGCGGCGCTAGTGTACAGTTGTATTTCCTGAAGGTGTCATACCTGGGGATCCTGACCATTTGGAAAGATGTTGTCTTCGGATATGTTTTTCAGTTTCCAATCTTCTTTTCATTGATGATCAGTAGTTCACAATCTTTGCACTGCGCTATTCAAAATTCAGATTGATGAACCAGTTTTGAAAAATCTATTAATGATGGAAACAGCATTAATTTTAAATGTGCTCAGAAATATATTGGACATACAGTGCACCAGGTGCACATAAACCCCACGATAAACCCCGAAATAATGATCGGGAATTATGAAGACAAGGGTGTTTTTACGTAGGACTACGTCTTTGTTTTCAATACAGGGGTACACGTTGTGAGTACGAAAATTTGGAGCGTCACGAAATATGCTTAGGTTTTGAACGTTAATAACTAATTAATTTCATGACCGATTTTTAAAATCTTTGCCCCAATCTATCTGGAATATTTCTACGCACCAGTTCCAGAAATTCCCTTGCGCTGAACTAGCCGGCTTGACGTGCCGCAAGGGCTCAGTAGGGATTCTCTGTCAATACCCGAAGCTAAGAGTCAGTTCCATTGTGGTTATATCACATTAATTAGTTTTCTACTGTAATTATCTACACATTTTTTCAGAAAAAAATGAAGTTGTTTACTCCTACTCCATCGCAGTCCAAGAAGGGCGGAGGATAGTTTCTGCATAAAATTCATTACCTGTATCTAGATCAGCAGCCGTCTGAGGGGAGGTCAGTAGAAGTGATAAGATTCCCATTGTCCGAAAATTCCGCAAACGTCATATTTTGCTTTCCGAGAATAAAGTAATCGTCTGCCGTGATTCGAACGGCAGTGAAAGGAGAAGCGTAAATCCCGGAAGCAACCGAGAGCGAGCGCTTAAACAAGGACTTTGGAAAAAATTGAGTTTGGATTTAATTTATTCAGGTGGTACAGAAATTCTAGAGTAAACCATTGCTTTATCAATCTAAATGTAATGGTGCATGAGCAACGTAGTTGTTTGTCATATGGTTCTCTTTGAAAAAAAAGTACAGTTTGTTTATGTTCAACGACAACATGTTAGTTTGCAGTCTATATTAATTGTTGTTCATTGTTTACTCCATTGAAATAAACCTCCCACACTTGTGAGTGGCCACAACAGCATCCTTACTGTTGGTTTGAATCGGTCGTCAAATTGGATATTTCAACATATTCTTGTATTCCATCGAAATTAACCACCCACACTTGTAAGTGGCCCGAACGGCATCCTTATTGTTGGTTTAAATTGGTCCTCAAACTCGATGTTTAAACAATATTTTGTAGCCTGGTGAAATAAACCATCCACACTTGTGAGTGGCCCCAACAGCATCCTTGCTGTTGGTTTAAATCGGTCGTCAATTTAGATATTTCAACATATTCTTATATTCCATTAAAATAAACCACCCACACTTGTGAGTAGCCCCAACAGCATCCTTATTGTTGGTTTAAATTGGTCCTCAAACTGTTGTTTTAACAATATGTTTTATCAATATTTTGTAGCCTGGTGAAATAAACCATCCACACTTGTGAGTGGCCTTAAAAACATCCCTACTGTTGGTTTAAATCGGTCCTCAAACTCGATGCTTTTATCGTATTCTTGTATTCCATTGAAATAAACCACCCACATTTGTGAGTGGCTCCAACAACATCCCTACTGTTGGTTTAAATCGGTCCTCAAATTGGATATTTCAACATATTCTTGTATTCCATTGAAATAAACCACCCACACTTGTGACTGGCCCCAACAGCATCTTTACTGTTGGTTTAAATCGGTTCCAAAATTTGAATAACTTTAATGTGCATCTCTGCACAGAGAATAAATCGGGAACATAGTTAAATATCTTATTCGCTGCCGACGTAAGTTGAATTCAGCACATCGTTTATTATTTTATCCAACATCCCAGTGGATTTCTCGTGGAAGTGCAGAGGTGATCTCGGCTTCCAATAAAGCGAGTATCACGTCAACATGTTCCTACCCATTCCCTATTTGACCTGCATTCGGGCGACGCCGGCGCCGGTATTGCCTTGGTTTGGGATCACCAGTTTTTACACATTGAGGATGTATGTTGGTCCCAAGCATCATCTTTTGGTTCTCTGTGTAATAACAGCTGATCTGGCAATAACGGAGTAGCAACCTCGGGCGGCCAATCATGCTCATGCTCATTATCTACACATTTTTGCAGCATTTTTTTCAACATGGCATTAGGGAAGTGACTGGTTGCGACTGAAGATCGTGTTCGGGCAGGGTATATTTCCCATTCTCATTTAATTAATTATTTCAGCACGCTTTGGGCATTATTTTTGCATTTCAGAGTATGGAGCAGCATGACAATTCAATGCTTGTAATGCTCAATTTGTTTTTCAGCATTCTGTATAACATTTTCATTGAAATTCTATTTCTGAACTTCAACTACTGATGATGATGATGATGTAATACTACCATCTATTGAAGCAAGGTAACTTTCCATAGCAGTGGAATAATCTGAAAAACGATTTGATCAGGATTCTATAGTTTTCTGTGATCATCCAGCTCCTGTATGAAGGGCCAAAAAAGTTTGTGCGGGCCCGTAAGCAGAGACACTTACGCGAAACCCGCGAATATAGGGAAGAGAATCTCCTTCCAAAAGCAAGTTCACTCAGACAGCACTAGAATCCAGCCCTCGAATGACAGAATAAACCCAATAGATGGGGTCGAGGAGCCCGCCCGCGTTCCGCGAAATGTTAACAATAGGGAGGAGACAGTCCCATGCTCCCTATCCAAATCGTTTTACTTGGGTGCCCTGATGGTCCCTCCCTTTCCCCGTTATATGTTATTTAATATTTAGTATATTTTGTACACAAAATATTAGGATATCATTATAGACAAACATGCCAATTTATTCAAATTTCCGGTCTTTTATGAATATAGCAGTTGAAATTCAGAAGTGCAATTTTAAATTAAATGTAATGCTGAAATGCTGAAAAACAAATTGAGCCTTCGATGCCTGTCGTGTTGCTCCCGGCTCTTACATGGTTTTGGAATGCAAAAATGATTCCAAAGCGTGCTGAAATTATTGATCAAATGAGAACGGGAAATGTACAACATGATTTAAAGGTACACGATCTTAAGTCGCACCCCCTCACTTCGCTATTGTCAAATTGACAACATTGCCCAGGCTACACCAACCAGCGTCTCCATGTTTCAGCTGGCAGTCTTTTGTGATCATAAGACTCGTGGAGGCGTGAGGTAGGAACTTGTGAGGACGAGAGGTCGGCCGCACCCTCCATCGAAGTTGTCAACTCACCATTTGAAGCCCCTATTTCTGAACTTCAACTACTACTCCATAAAAGACTGGCGATTATAAGCAGTATAGGATTGTATTTAAATATATGTGGTTAGTGGTATTATGACAAGATATTCCATTAATTTTAGTAATCATCAAACCAAGCTCTTCGATCACTAAAACTGCTTTCTTCGACCTATAGAATAGTCTATTGGTTCTCAAAAGAATAAAACAAATCAAATATCTTTTCATTGAAATTTTATCTTTGTTGAAAGGATTGACCTACTCTGCTTTTCACCTTTTCCAGGACTATTAAGATATTAATACATATCCAATTTTTATTTTGCAGTAACAATCCAGTGGCTGTCAGTTATATTTTGTAAATACATATATTATATTATATTGCGTACATTACATACATATAAGGTCTGTACTCGAAAAAAAATGCACCTTTTTTCCGTGTGTAAATTTTTTGTCCGTGGGTAAATATTGATGAAAAATTTCATAACAATCGGTTCAGTGGTTATTGAGATGTCATCGAAACAAGAAGAAAATCGCCGGAGAATTTTGCGCGCCGTCATGGAAAATCCGACTGCGACCATGAGATGGATCGAAAGACAACTGGGAATCACCCATACAACTGTGTCTCGGGTGGTAAAATCGTTTAAGGAGTCCCAGGCGATCGAGCGGCGGGCTGGAAGTGGAAGAAAATCGAAGACAGCTGAAGGCCTGTGAAGGCCCGGAAGGTGTTGGATTATTTCAAGTGTAATCCGAACCTTTCGATTCGCGACGCGGCTCTGAAGGCAAAGTGTTCCGCCTGGTTCGTTCAGCAAACCATGAAACGAGCTGGGCTTCGTGTATTCAAGGTCCGCAAGGCACCGAACCGGCATGATCAACAAAACACGGCGGCCAAATCCCGCGCAAGGAAGCTGTATCGAGAGTGGTTAACGAAACCGATGTGTGTGGTTATGGATGACGAAATCTACATCAAGGCAGACGCAAAGCAGATACCGGGGCTGGAGTTCTACGTTGCCAAATCACGGTTTGATGTTCCGGAAGACATAAGGAAGAAGAAAGTGGACAAATTCGCCAAAAAATACTTGCTCTGGCAGGCCATATGCCAATGCGGTAAACTGAGTAAACCGTACATCACAACGGGTACCATCAACAGCGAAATTTACCGCACCGAGTGCCTCCAGAAGCGTCTGTTGCCCCTCCTGCGGTCCACCGAAAGGCGAGACATTATTTTGGCCGGACCTGGCATATGCCATTACGCGCGATCGACGTTGGATTGGTACAGAGACAATAACGTTGTTTTTGTACCAAAAACCGCCAACCCCCCAAATTCACCAGAGATTCGTCCGGTGGAAAGATTTTGGGCCATAATGAAGGCCAAAGTTCGAAAATCGTCCAAGGTGTTTAAGAACGAGCTGGAGTTGAAGAAAGAATGGATGAAAGTGACCAAAAAGGTCGGCTCCACCATTGCACAAAATATAATGAGGGGTCTTAAGGGAAGGGTGCGGGCTTTCAACAATGGAAAGGAAATTGAATAAAGTAATTATGCCGAAACATAATCCATATGTATTAGTTAATTCCCTGAAAGTTTCAAGAAAATCCGACTTAAAATAAATGTTTGGCGAACACTTTTGTCTGGTGCATTTTTTTCGAGTACAGGCCTTAATCATTAACAAAGGGTAAGGCGGGAATACAGGGTGCCAGACGAAGTGTACGCTGGATGAGGG
The DNA here is from genome assembly GCA_024533555.2 of Aedes koreicus. Classification (NCBI taxonomy): domain Eukaryota; kingdom Metazoa; phylum Arthropoda; class Insecta; order Diptera; family Culicidae; genus Aedes; species Aedes koreicus. The sequence goes on along the minus strand of JAHHFK020001273.1, from coordinate 612,526 downwards.
ATTCGTGGTTATCTAGTCCAAGTGATGAAAATTATGCCTTCTTGATAAAAATCGTCAGATCGAGATCAGCGAAGGTCTAATTATCTTCGGACAGTCTACGGTGAGTTTGTTAACCCTTTTTTTTTAACAAACCACCAGACGGAAATCCTAGTCCGTTTTGCTTACTGTTCATTTCTTGTAATAAGAGCGTTTTGTTGGAAGGTGATTCTCTATTCTTTTCGTGGGTTTCGTGTAAGTGCTTCTGCTTACGGGTCCACACCACCGTTTTTGGCCCTTCATACAACGAAATAGTGACAATTACAGGTAAGTACAGTTTGATCTTGCCATTAGGAGGAACTGTACGCCATGGCAAGTCCTGCGCTGGTGGTGGCTTCCTGTCACATCACATCACATTTTTTTTAAATTTTATGTTTTACAAGGCTCCACTTTTTGCGCTATTTACGTCGTATTAATGTATGAAATAAAGTATTATAAACGTGTATTACTTATCTATATTTTCAACTTGTTTATAACAAGCTGTGTTGCTTGGGTTAATCATTTGTTTTGATTTAAAATCTGAATTTATGTGTGCAAAATTACCCGACTGGTCTCCCGAAGTTGATACCTGGGGCTTAGGCTGATGCAAATTTTGAAATGTTTGCTCCCCTAAGCTTAATCGACGCCAATTTGGGTCCTGATAGTCCCCAAAAATTTGAACACATTTGGTTTTAATTTGGCTTTGCACACGCTATTCAAAGTTTGTATGGGAATTAGTATGAAGAATCTCAAACTTACATTTCCAGATCCCTAACATCTTGAAATTATGTCCTTAAACCAAATCTTATTAAGATTCATATAGTGTAAGTTACCAACTATCAAAATGCCGAAGATACCTGACATGTAAATTTTATACAAAAATAGTTATTCAACAAAACATAAAATACAAACTTTAGGTATGATATTTCATTCTTATTTTTGGCAACACTGCCTGACGGGAATCCCTCTGTTATTTTCTTGTTAATCTAGCTCATAGAAATTGAAGTAAACACATGGTTGAATTTAACCATTGGGGCTAGTATACTCAGCTCGCGAAGCATATCGGTCATAAGTGGGCCAACATATGTATATGCCCCAAAGCTACTGGAATTGACCTACATATATCGCCCTCATTAATCTCTAAACCGTCGGGAGTCAAAAAAAAAACTATCATTTTTATCCAACCGGATGATTGACATTACCTCTAAAGTTTGTCGGTAAGTTTCACTGTTGCTAGTAACGATCGCCATTCGTTCACTACAGCTGGAAACAATTCCCTTTCTCCAGTCTCGGCTGCACTCGGCTCAATTTTTATGTACTGCTCCTCCTGGTACCGTTTAACCGGCAAGCGAAGATTTCGTCGTTCGTCGACGATCAGCTGTGCCTGCCTTCACTCGTGCTGTAGCGTCGTCGTCTCGCGTTTCGTTGCGTCCCATCGCCGCTCGGGAGAGTCTCAGAAAGTTAGCCAGTCTTGAATCGATCGCGTCCGACTGCGGATCGTCGGTGGCGGTGTTTCTTCGTACCCGACCCAGCCAGAGTGTCTTTCCGTCTAGAACGGATCCAGTGCGCGTATTTATTCGTTGAATAATAAAACAAGTAACGAAGCAAAAAAGTCGCAGCTCGCCTTACCGGTACAAGGTCGAATCTGCGTGGTCGCGGTCTATAGAGAAAATACCACAACACCGGATTCGGTTAAGTTGCAGCAGCAGCAGCAGTTTCGGAAGCTGCGGTGATCTGGAACGAAAAAGTACCTTCATGAGAGTGACGCAAAGTTTATGGATTTTTTTTTTTGAAAAGGTCGTTGGTTGACCATGATTGCCATCCACACCAGACATCAGTTCAATCTTGCGAGATTAACGGCTTCTACCAGAGCAACTGGTTAGGATGGAAATAAGCGTAGGGGTGAAGGCAATGATTTGCAATAAAATTAACGGCTGAATGCTGGCTGTGATCAGCGAGAGGGAATTGAGCATAGCGTTTTGCGTGGACTAACAGGAGTGTCCTACCCCTTTGCAACGATGGGTTGTGCGGTGTGCGGTGTGGTGGAAAGTGAAACTGATACTGATTGTGCAATCAGCCGTGTCGCGAAAGTGTACTTGAAGAGAGCATACCGCGCGTGAAAATAAGAAGACGGAACGGAAAGAATATGTTAAACCACTTGAAGAAGAATAACGAGAAACTACTCGAGCGACGAGCGACTGTCGACGCATCAGATTTCGCGTTTGCGTTGGTTGGCCTTAAGTGGCCAACAATGTGACCCATTTCTGCCTATATTTTACTATGGTTATTATTAAATTGTACTCGGACGTGTTTGCGACCATACTGGCCACTGTTTACACTCATTCTAGACAAAGGCTGACTCAGAAAATACTATTTCAGTGTTTTGAAGCGTTTCGACGCGAAGACGTAGATGTCGAAGCTGTTTTGGGAAAGTGACATTTGTGTTCTTTTCTATTTTGCAACAAATGCCGGCAGGCACCAGCTATCGACATTTTGTTACAAAAGTTGCTTTCTATTCAGTCGGACTTAGTGACTGACTGGCGACTTATGCGGAAACTAGTTTGTCTGGGTTTATTTCTTTTACCTGAATCCAGTGGTTGGGTTTCCAGTGTGGGAATAAATTATCACACTGATTTGAACGTTGCTCATATAAAAACTTCGTTCGATGTCTTATGCAAATCATAGGTATCATTTCACTTTTTCAGGACTTCCGATCAGAAAACTTGGTCGAAATTTAAAAACAAACTTTGACTGGCATTTTCCATAATCATACCGAAATTTAATCATTCCATCCAAGCAATTCGATATTTGTCGTCATGGCGATGTTTGAAATGTGTGCAACAATGTGGGTCATGTGGGATTTTTTTGAGGTGCTTTTGAAGCTACAATCGTTATTAGCAGCTGATTCGACATTTGCTACTGCCCCCTTATTTTCTGGATGTTCCGACGTATCACGAAATACCTTCGGAAAATACCTGCTCCCAAGACTTAACATGTTCTGCTCGTTCAGCTGTTTCCATATGAGCATTTCTAGATCAGCCAAAAAAAAACGTTCACGAAAAAGAAAAAAGTACGACTCCAATCCACCATTATACAACCTTCCCCCCCCCCCCCCAAAAAATGACCCTCTCCGATTTGGATGAAATTGTTTCGGTCATGTTTTTCCACTTTTTTTTTCTTTTTTATTTTACGTCGGCCTATTTCCTCACATGGTGACAATCACCGACGCCAGGAAGACGACTCCACCACCTGGACCCTACCTAACGACTCATGATTATGAGCCGGGACCAACGGCTTTACTTCCCTTCCGAAGGAAGACGTGATTTTTTCGCCTCAGAAAAACCACCGACGTCGACTGGGATTGAACCCAGACCCACTGGGGTGCCAAGTAGCAGTCACGCTTACCACTGCACCACCGACGCCGGTGTGTTGTTTTTCCACTTGGTAAACAAAAGTTTTTTGACTCAAGAGTAGTTTTTCTAAAGGTCGCATCTGTGTAATCTTCAAAATATCATAATTCGTAAACTGTTCATTGTAATGAATTTGTGTGTGAGAAGAAATTGTAAGTAATCAATGGAGCTTTGTAAAAAAAATATACACTGAAAATAAAAATTATTCTTTTTTGAAAAAAATCTAAAATTAAATTTGATAAATCTCCGGGGGTTTTTTTTTTTTTTTTTTTTTATTTTTTTTAGTTAGCTTAGCTTAGCTTAGCTTAGCTTGACTAACTGCACGTATCAATGGTTGCTACTCCGTGATTGATCAGAATCAGTGAAATTGAACAGTAAATCAACTGAATGGGGCTGGGAGTAACCGACCATTCTCACTGTACATGTTTCAATGACTCAATTTCTTCAATAATCATTAACGGTGCCGGCCACGTCCTTGCAATCAGGTGGAAATAAGGAAGGAATGTTAGTGTGACCCTTGCTGTTTAAGGACCGTGTTTACCTCGACATCCTCACAAAGGTCACAGGAAGGAGTTTTTTTTTATTAGTAGGGTAGGGCTCGATGGATCAGGATTCACCTTGATAAGTGATGTGATCATATTAATGATTCATAATCGTTAGTAAAGGGGGTGAGGCGGAAACAATATAATATAAAATGTTAAGTTTTAATTTTATTTGATCTAGGTTCAATATAGAGACAAAGGGACAATATGGATTACCTATTTACCTGTTTCGCTCCGCGTTTATGAGAGCACTTACCACCTCTCAATTGTCTGAAAACCATTTTCGGGGTCCAACTGGTTAGCGTTCTGCTTCCTCCAAGGTCACCGGGTGATTTATGTGATGTCGATCCAGATTCAAAATTGTTTTCTGCTGTTTGTTGGCTGAGACCCTCGATACCATGCCACCGACATAAATGTCCAACCCGAGGGCTTATTTCCTTCACACGTACAATGCATCTGACACTGTTTATCATGTCACTAGCAAAAATAACCGTACACGCAAATCTTTCTCTATTCATCTCTAACTCTTTTTCGACGAGACACACACAGAGACAATGCTTCACATTATCCCGGATCTTCATTCCATAAACGCCACCGAACAATATGTAACCGGAATAATAGATACCGCGCTACGATCGCAGCTATTTGCAACCAAACAATTAATTACCGCAACAATAGATAACGCACTATGCCCGATAACAAAAACGGTTAACTCCAAACACTGTGACGCACTTTTCCCACAAAAACTATTTGTTTTCAGTGAAATAAGCGATTTCCCCTGATTTTCCTCCCTAACTTACTTTTTCTGAACTTTTCAAACTCGCGACACTGGTCCAATAGCCTTTCCGTGCGACCTACGAAATAACTGACAGCGAAAAATAAACACATCCGCTCGCGCCCGAAGCTTACTTAGGACTCTATTGCACTCACCAAACAAAATAAAAACACCACACCAAATCACCCCATAATTATAAAAAATATAAAATTTTTTAAAATGGGACCGATTAACATATCCCCATTTATACCATTTGGATTTTGAGTTTTAGTAACATTCCACAAACCCATCGTATTAAATATTTATTTCAACAAGCATCTCAAGCATTCCTCTTAGCCATCCAAACACAACACTTCGTCATATCCAAACGTTTTTGCTGAAAAGCTATATCTGATGAACTCAGTCGGCTGTTCTACTTAATAGCCCCGTAATCTTGAAATATTACTGGTCTATACTATTACCGTCATCCTTTATTGTTAGTGAAAACATATAATGTTTGAAGGTTATTTATTGGTTTGAACTATAAACAAATTATCTGGAAGCTCATTTCTATTAATCTCTTACGCTCAGCTACTCTCAATGTATGTTTCCCTAAGCAGTCCCTCCGCATCCTGTAATCCAGTATGCCTCCATAATGCCCGATTCGTGGCTGCTCCTCTCCAATCCCTTGGGCATCTTGTACCCCCTAGGTCTTGCTCCACCTGGTCTGACCATCTTGCTCGTTGCGCCCCACGTCGTCTTGTACCAACCGGATTCCCGTAGAACACAATTTTTGCAGGATTGTTGCCCGGCATTCTCGCAACATGTCCTGCCCAGCGTATCCTTCCAGCTTTTGCCACCTTATGAATACTGGGTTCACCGGTGAGTTGCGCGAGCTCATGGTTCATCCTTCGCCTCCATAGTCCGTCCTCCTGTACTCCACCATAGATGGTTCTTAACACCCGTCGCTCCAAAACTCCGAGTGCTCGCAGGTCCTCTTCAAGCATTATCCACGTCTCATGCCCGCAGAGAACAACCGGTCTTATTAGAGTTTTGTACAGGATGCACTTCGTACGGAAGCTAAGTCTGTTTGACCGTAGTTGCTTGTGGAGCCCATAGTAGGCACGACTTCCACTGATAATCCGCCTCCGGATCTCACGGCTGTTATCGTTGTCCGCAGTAATTAGTGAGCCGAGATAGACAAGTTCATCGACTATCTCGAACTCATCGCCGTCGATCGTTACACTGCTGCCCAGTCGGGTCCTGTCGTGCTCGGTTCCGCCTGCCAGCATGTACTTCGTTTTGGACGTATTTATCTTCAACCCAATCTTCTCTGCTTCGCGCTTTAGTCTGGTGTACTGCTCTGCCACCGCCTCAAATGTTCTGTCGACAATATCCACGTCATCGGCAAAGCAGATAAATTGACCGGATCTGTTGAAAATGGTGCCTCGCATGTTAAACGCCGCTCGTCGAATAACACCTTCAAGAGCAATGTTGAACAGAGGGCAAGAGAGACCATCACCTTGACGAAGCCCCCTGCGGGATTCGAATGAGCCCGATAATCCACCCTATATCCTCACACAGCAGTGGGTTCCATCCATTGTAGCCTTGATAAGTCGGGTCAGCTTCCCCGGAAAGCTGTTCTCGTCCATGATCTTCCATAGCTCATATCGATAAATTGTATCATGCGGCTTTGAAGTCGATAAATGCGTTGGGACTCTATATTCACGGCACTTTTGGAGGATCTGCCGCAAAGTGAAGATTTGGTCCGTTGTAGACCGTCTTTCGATGAAGCCGGCCTGATTGTTTTGTGTCTGCCTTTGTGTAAGTCTCGTCGTACATCACGGTGCACCTCGGTTTCGTCAGCCATCTCGGTGCAGTGGGGATCTTGGCTACTGTGTTTTTTTTTGTCGTTCCGGTTTGGTGCCTCTCTGACCTTCATTGTTCTTTCGACAAACCAGGTGGATACGTCCGCCTTCTTCGCCACATCGCGGATCAAAAAGTTCGGTCGATGCTTCAACAGTTTCAACCCCTTCCATTCCCTCATCGGATCAGCTGTCTTTGGTTTTCTGGCGCTGCCTGGCCGCTGCTGGGTCGTCTAGGTCTACTTGAATGACTTCACCACCCGGGACACCGTCGAATGATGGAATCCCAGGTGTTTTCTGATCCATCTGTGGAACGCAGTCGGATTTTCCACGATGGCGCACATGATTTTTTGGCGGAGCTGCCTTTGTTCTGATGCCATCTCGATAATCATTTGACAGATTGTGATGAAATTTTGCCAACGTAAACAGGCTAGATTCAGTCAAAATTTCATATTTTTCCCCACACCCTAAAAAGTTACAAGCTAATCATTGTGTCTCATTATTTTCGAGTACAGTCTTTACTATAGATTTGAAAAGTGCAAAAAGGCGAAGGCTATGAAACATAATTTTAGGTTAACATTTATCAAATGAACAGAAAATTATAAATCTTCGGTAAAACAAATTTCTGTCGGCATCAAAAGTTATTGATGAACCAGGTTCGTACCATGAACTTCAAGGCTACTAGATCTGTGTGTGTTGCGGAATTATAAAAACTCCCCTCAAACCTTTCTACCACACGAATTACCAACATGGTAGGGGACATGAGCATTCACTTAAATGTGAATGAATTCCGACTTAAAACATGGATTTATTACACTGTATTTGTTGGTTATAATTTAGTTTTAGTAAAACGTCATTATATAACCAATTCTACCAATCAAAATAATGTTCCATCATAGTAGCTATGGGCAACTGCAATCTTCAATATTATATCATGAAAGCATAACTGAAATATGTTCTCGAACGTTTGAGCGGCAAACTTGAATGTGACATAAATGCAAATTTGATAATTACTGGTCGAACATCAAAGATCAAAAACTGTCATTTTCCGTCCTATATAAAATAAAAAAAAACATGCCTGACTAGTTTTTTTAATGTTTGACTATTCTATAACATATGTGTTTCTTGAAATACCGGAGACTTTTCTTGCTACATCTAAAAAACATAATATGCTAACAAGATATTAGGTGTTAAACATGTCACAGCTGAAAAACATCGAACACATATGTATATATATGTATGTATGTATGTATATCTATAACATTTGTCTTAATTTAGTTTAAAGCTTGATTCGCTCTCTCACTCGTTTGATGACTTCAGGACACCTGACAGTGCGTTTACGGCCAGGTCTGGAAGTTATTTTTCAACCTGTTTCTTTGTAGCGTTTGATCGTGCGCAAGATGAATCTTTCGTTTATTCCGAGTGGCTTCAATTTCTTTAACATAGTACACGGTCTAAAATTTTTCAAAAACAGACTTACCACGAGCTCCCTATTCGCGTCCATGATAACGTGACTATGTTTTGGTCATCGCAGTTACAAGCACGATATAATTATTATTGATGTTATTGTTACTTTCGGCGCATACCTTGAAATTGCATTTTCACTTTGTCGATTACATAAGATTGCATGGCTATTATCATAGAGACTACTTAGAAATTTGAGAGTCAAAATGACAAGAAAGCTTATGATAAGGTCTGTATCCACATTGATCCGGACACCTTCAAATCATTGTAACTTTTGAAATATTTCACGTAGGAATGAAATATTTCACTGTGGTATAGCTGAGAGTCTATGATGAAAAAGGCTATGGTTGATGTTTACATTTCATGTTTAGTATTCAAGTGCGCGAGCGAATTTTGTACGGGCGTACGGCAAATCCTGACTTGTCAATACGGGACCTTGCAAAAACATTGGATTTGCCTAAATCCACAGTTCACGATGTGCTCAAATCATTTTCGGAACGTTTGACGGTGGAGAGAAAACCGAAAAGTGACAAAAACATTGGACGGGCTGATCCTGTCATGGACCGAAAGGTGAAAAGGATATTAACGAAATACCCAAATCTCTCCATTCGAACGGTGGCTCGTAAAATAGGGATGTCGCCTGGTTTTGTCCAAAAATCAAAACAACGTTTGGGACTTAAGTCGTATAAAGTAATAACAGTTCCAAATCGCAATGACAAACAGAACTTGGCAGCAAAATCACGGGCTCGACGTTTGTACTGCGAATATTTGACGAAGTTTTAATGCGTTGTTATGGACGATGAAACTTATGTCCTGGAGGATTTCAAGCAGCTTCCAGGGCTGACTTTTTATTCTGCTATGGCCATAAATGCTACAGCTGAGCATTTCAGAACGAAGAAGGCATCGAAATTTCCCAAAAAATACCTTGTGTGGCAAGCAATTTGCACGTGTGGCAAAAAGAGTAAATCTTTCGTCACTACAGGCACAATCGACAAGGAGATCTATTAGAAAGAGTGTCTTCAGAAACAATTGCTACGCTTCATCAAAAGCCACAAAGAAAAACCTTTGTTCTGGCCCGATTTGGCATCATGCCACTATACTAAAATTGTGATGGAGTGGTACCAAGCAAATCAAGTGAACATTGTACCAAAAACCTCAAACCCGCCAAATTGCCCAGAGCTACGACCAATCGAGATATATTGGGCTCTGATGAAGCGGAAGCTTTCTGGAAAGAAGCAAGGAATCAAAGACATCAAACACTTCCAGCAAATTTGGACAAAGACGGCTTCTACGATTTCTGAAGAGTCTGTACAAATTCTAATGGACCCTAATGGAATCGCAAAATTTTATGCAAATACCGAAAAACTATGTTTTTTCTTCACGAATTGTTCAAACACATCCCATGAATCTGAAATAAACTACTACGACGGAAATATAATGCGAAATTTTAGTTTTATTCATGTTTTGAGGTGTCCGGATTATTGCGAATACAGATCTTAGTTTGGTTCGTCTCGTTATAGAGAGATGTCCAGTTTTTTCATTGTCACTCGACGACCGTGAGATTTTCCAGCGCCGACGACGGTAAATGTACATTTTTCAACAATTACCGGTACAATTCAAGCGAATGACATAAAATGCACACTACCAAAATGTCATGTAAATGTCTGTCACCTGAGACCGATACATGCATGCGTCCTTTAGCACATAAAACTGAGTTGAAAGAGATGAGAAAATAAATTCAATCAAACACATCTTTCGTCGAATTGCGTATGTATCAGTTTCAAGTGACATAATTTTACACGAAATCTTTCTTTACGTTCCCCGACTTTTTAGAAACATGAATTATGTCACGTGTAAAATTCGTAATTTCTAAGTGTGTAGAAAGAGTAAAATGTCGCCTAACTTTTGCAGACAGTTTTAACCATTTTTAGGGAACTTGACAAATTTGTAAGAACTGCTAACTATAGATGGATCCATACTGCTTTGACCTTTGCAAATGACCATCCATATTTTCTTTTTCCTTCGGCAAAATCAAGATCATTTTTTCCCGATCACATCGAAATCTGATTAAATTCGAGAGGAGGGGAAACCTCATGCTATCGTAAAAGCATTTGCATCCATTAACATTTGATGCGAGACAGGTCCGCCATTGGGACTGGTGCTTCTGCCGCTCTAAACCAGTATTTATGCTACGGATTGTATCGATCATTATGTAATGAGTTACGATCGTCTAGACGGTGGAGATTATTCCGCGAGTCGAAGTGACATTTGTCACTTGGTGAATTTAAAAAAAGTCTGACGTCACTACTCTCCATATGATTTGCATAGAAGAGTCACGTCACAGCGACGTGACTTTTATCAATTCACCAAATGACAAAAGTTACTTCGACTCTCGTAATAACCCCCATTAGGTACGTTTAGGCACCCTTCGGTTGTGGCCGTTAAATAACGCATGGATAAGCATTTTTATGCAACCGATTGCTTTGTTTTTAATTTATTATTCTGAGAATCGAATATCTTTGTCAATATGCATGTATGGGGAAACTTCTGAGAATGTAATTCTATTCGAAGACATTTTGCTTACACGCGTGTCGTTTTGCTTTGGCTTTGCAGCTGCAGGTATGGTTTATTAGTTCAAATCTTTAGCGGCGACAGTTGGTCAGCTGTTATCGGAATTAACAGTGAGTGTTCGTACTTTGAACAGCATATAACTTCGGAATTTCAACCAGACTCCAGATTGTAGAAATTTAAAATTCTCAACCCTTTTATTTTGCTCAATGATGTGTCAAAATATGACCTCAATTCGCGCATTGAAAGCTGAGATTGAGCGCGCTAAAGTTGGCTCTTTTTCAAGCGCCGGTCACTGTGAATGAATAACAGCCGGGCTGTAAATCACGTCATTGTGCGTTTTCCATACGAATTGCTTACTAAATATGCGGAAACTCGTCTATTATAGCAACTTTATGCCAAAGAGGGGAATTGAAACTGCCATAACACGATCCAACGGTTTATGACCGCATATCCGCTCATCACATTGTATGGAAAATGAAAACTTGAAATAGAGAAAGCTCACTTCAGAAAACCGAAAGTGAGCCAACCTAGGTTTGAACGCATCCTCTAAAAAAACTTCATCCTCCAGTGAATGTGATTCTGCGTTGCATCTAATATCCAATTCAACCTTGCCAATCTCCAGTAGTTACCGGATGTTTGATCTCACGCTTTTTGTGCATTCAGTGAATGTGTAATAACAGAAGAGACATAGGCAGAGAGAGAGAGAAAGAGCGGGCCACCGAATTAAATAGGAATACAAACCAAAGCGCCGAAAACGAGAAGAAGAGTGATCGCCCGCGCCCGTAGTGAGTGAGTGAGTGAGTGAAACATGGCACCAGCCTTGAGTGGGGTCGCGACGGCAGTTTTTGTGGTGGCCGTTACCGGCGTAACGCTGGTCGTTCATAGGCGATCCAATGAGGATCGAGCCACTGACCGCTATCGGACGTACGAAGATTTTACCAAGTTCAATCGGTTCGCTAGCGGAGGTGATGGTGGGACGGCGGATAATTTGATCGTTGACGTCGATGAGTACAACAAGAATGGTGTACCGGTCTACAGCTATCAGCACTGGTCCCGATTGGATGTGGACTATGAAGAAGAGGAAGAGTACAGCTGGCGAAGTTTGGCGTTCCAAAATTCCAGCTACGTACCGGCCTACAACCGGTCGTCAGCTGGCGAGTGGTTCCGGATCGATGATGGCGAAGGAAGCGGGACGGACTATGAGAAGCGGGACAAGGTGAAACAGGTATGATACTCGAACGGCATTTGAACGTACAACATATACAATGGAATAGATTGGCAACCTTGGCAGAAGTCACGATCATGAACGCGATCGGGGCGGTGTCTATGATACGATATTCCCACATGGGTTGACTAATGTTTGACGATTGAACGAGTGTTTGCTTTCATGCGTGAGGATTTGTTATTTTGCGGCGACCGGAATACGATAATTGAATTAGACTCGATTCGGGTTTAAGGTAGTTCGTTTTCATTCTTCTGTAGAGCTTTGAACAAATTTGGGTTAAACAAATAAATCAAGTGTGAGCTTGTAAATGTATTAATTTTAGTAATTTTAGGGTGTCGGGTATCCTTGCTAAGGAGTTTAGGATGGAAACAAAATTTGAAAATTTTAATCAAATTCACTCAAATTCAACTGAACAAATTTAGGTATTAATGAAAAATTGAACCATAAGACATCAGTCAGGCCCATTCGATGATGTAACATTAAAAAATAAAAAGGACAATTGAATTGCTGTATAACGTGTATTGTTCATTTGAGAATTCAACCGATTAGTTCAGCTGCTAAAAGAAGCTGCTGATTTGGCTCAACTGTGGACTCGACATGATGTGAATCGTTTCATGAAACGTTTGAATGTTTCAAAAATGGCAAGGATAACAGAAGTTTCAATTGTCTGCATCTTAACT